>CM053766.1:110199741-110595140 GCA_028658305.1 Pachyuromys duprasi
AGGGGTGTGCCTGTATAACTGTAGATCAACCCTCCTTCTGGGTTGTGAGTTCTGAAATCAGATCTCAAACAAGACCCCACGTTGCTGCCAGCCACCGCCTGAGCTTTTCATCTGTCAGATGTTAGGGCGGCGTTCCTTGACATGGTAAGCGGAAGCACGTGACACATGCTATTTGTTTTCTTTTTTTAAAAAAGATTTACTTTATTATGTGCCTGTATGCATACATGAACACCAGAAGAGGGCACCAGATTTCATTGTAGACGGTTGTAAGCCATCATGTGGTTGCCAGGAATTGAACTTGGGACCTCCGAGCCATCCCTCCAGCCCTGTTTGCTCGTCTTTACTGTGACAAAATACCTGAGACAGTCAGCATAAGAGAGGAAAAGTCTCTTTGGCTCACGGTCTTCACTCATGGTTGCCTGACCCTGTTGCGCTGTGCCTGTGGTGACATGGAGCAGCAACACTGGAACCATGTGACGGAGAAGGTCTATTTGTTCACGGCAGCCAGGAAGGGAAAAGGATGTCTCAAGACTGAACTTCCTATCATTGGGTTTTACCTCCTAAAGGTTCCAATCACTGCCTCACAGGACCACACATTGGGGACCTAGAGTTCATCACGCAGGACTTCAAGCTGTGCCCATCACCTGTCTTCTTCGTCCTCTCCAACATTACGTACTTTCTTCCTTCCCTGTGTCTCTCTGAGACAGGGCTTCTCTGTGTAGCCCTGGCTATCCTGGAACTCACTCTGTAAACCAGGCTGGTCCGGAACTCAAGAACTTCACCTGCTTCTGTCTCCCGAGTGCTGGGGTTAAAGGCTCCGCCTCCGTGCCGGGCTCCTCCAACACGCTGAGCAGGGAAGGGAGCTGGCTGGCTGTTACAGGCTTTATGGAGACATTTAACTCACATTAGTAACTCTATGTAATTTTATACCTGTCAGGTTTAGTTTATCACAATGAAACCAATAGGTTACATTTGTACTTGGTAACTCACCCTTTTCAGGGTCTAAGAATCGTCCTTAGGTCCTCATTCAAAAGAGCAGTGGAGGGGCTGGGGATGGCTCTGCCCAAGTGCTTAGGGGGCAGACCTTGATCTCCAGCACTGAAGAATAGAAAACTGCACCTGATCCCAGCCTGGCTAAGAGGGTCTAAGCAGCCCAGCCCTCAAGTCAGTAGAAAAACACAAAACAGGGCTGGCTGTGATACCTTTAGTCCTAGCAATTCAAGGAGGTAGGGTTGGGACAGGGACAGAGTGAGCTCTGTGAGTTCGAGGCTAGCCTGGGCTACATTGTGAGTCCAGGAAAAAAAAAGAAAAAAGACAGACAATAATGACAAGAGAGCAAAATCCAATTTTTAGGCTTGCAGAGCTAAGGTTAGAGCTGTGAGATTGTCCTGACCCCAAAGCCATATCCCGGAAGTTTTGACTATCTAAGTTATTCTGGTGAGAGAAAACCAGGTCATGGAGTCTGTACTACAGGGGGGCTGTTTCCAGTGGGAGCATTCCCATGCCCCCTCCACGGCTTGCTCTTCTTCATGGGCTCCGCTTCTCTTGCCTGCGATCCCGTGTGGTTCTCACAATGTGTGTGGCTCACGCTTCTATGGCTAGGGACACCGAGGCTGGGCCGGCCTCACTGAGCATGTCAAACAGCGCATCTCCACCTCTGTCCAGGAGAAACCGGAAGATGTGGCTTTACTTCAGCACATTTCCCGGAGGAGCAGCAGCCAAAGCCCTGGAGCACAGTTCCAGGAGGGCCCAGCCCTCAGAGTCATCCCCAATGGTACCTGGAAGGAAAATCCTGCTACAAGAACACAGCCAGGCGATGTGACGAACACTTTTATTTACAAATATAATTAAAAGCCCTGACAGTTAATCATGCTCTTCCTCGGAACCTGAAAAATGTTGGTTTTTTTTTTTTTAAGTTTTTTTTTTAAGGTGCATGCAAAAGGAGTAAAGCCTTTTTTTCTTCATCATTTTTTATTGTAAGAAAATACACAGTTTGAAAGGATGAATAATGCAATATTTATGACCAAAGACAGGGGGCACGGGGAGGGGAAGGAGAAATAAACAGAGATGATCAGACAGAAAAGACATTGAACTCCAGAGACTGACCTGGAAACCGCGGGGAGGTGGGCGTGGGGGCGGAACAGGAGGAGGAAGTAAAAAAATTTTGATCAGAGAAACAGTTAAAATACAATATGAAAATAAGCAATTCCTCTCCTTAGATTCCCTCTATACACAAAATACATGATTTGCCAAAGCCCAATTTTGTGCTACTGGGATTCTGTGAGCTCCTTAAGTGTATTCGCACCGTCTGCAACCGCAGAGGATGCCGGGATACAGTAGACCAGGCTGACGGCAAGGCAAACTCTTGCCGGCAGGTTCTTAAAAATCACAAGATCTCTTCACCCCACCCACCCACCCGGCCCCAAAATAGTAATAATATGTTACCACTCCATATGTACATCACAATTAGTTCCTGTAAAATGTATCAAATTTTCAATCTTTAATAAAACTTTGTTTTTTTTAATTCCTGATGAATAAATACCAAAAAAATAAAATAAAATAAAGTTATGCAGCAGCTGGTTAAGGTGTAAGGCTGCGGATTTTGTGTCTCTCTCCCCCTTGGCATGTTTTATGTATTTAGTTTTCTTTCTTTAGGTATTTGCTTGTTTGTTTTGCTTTACTTTCACTGGTTGGTGACAATGAGGGATTGCTCAAAGCAATATCCATCTGTGTTCCATCGCCGTTTGTTGATTGACAGACCCTAAAACCACCTCCGAGGTTTTCACCAGAACATCCGTGAGCCACATCGTACTGCCGTGTGGACGGTGGACAGTGGGGCGGCCAGGTCGCGGCCAGCACTGAAAGTTGACACGGGGGAGGAAAGGGCCCCTGATGGAGTAAGAGTAAACAGGCACTAGTGCGACACGATGTCAGGAAGAGTGAGAGAGAGAGAGAGACAGAGAGAGAAAGAGAGAGAGGGGGAGAGGGAGAGAGAGAGAGTGTGTGTGAAGTGAGAGCAACGCCCGTTAAAATGGGGAATGTAGTTTTGCAGGGTCTGAATTTTTTTTGTCTTCTTCTTTTCTTTCTTTCTTTCTTTCTTTTTTCTTTTTTTGTAAATGGCAAAAAAATTTAATCTCATCTATAGTCCTCCTTAGGAAAATCTAATGTCACCAAATTCCCAAATCCCATTCTGAGGCTCTCCATGTCAAAAGTCTCCGTCTCTCGCTCTTGCCTTTCTAGGAGAATCTTGATCCTCTCACTGCGTTCCTTCTGCAGGGCGGCCAGCTCCTCTTCAATCTGCACCAAGCACAGAAGTGGGTCTCAGAGCCAATGCTCACTCCCAGGGCCATGAGGGGTCCCTCTCTCTCCCCCGCCCCCACATACACAGAGTGGGGAATAGCCTAGACCTGAGAGAGGGGAGCCCAGTGTCTCAGATTTAACCCACTGTGCTTCAGACTTGATAGGGCTAGGAGTGGGGTGCAGGGTTGGGGTGGAGGTGGAGATGCTCTCCGAGCCTGGGCTGATGTAGGTCAGTGCCCTCCCCCGGCACGAGGCAACTGAGGAGACCCCCGGAAAGCTTGGGTACAGTGAACCCTGTGTGACTTTGCTGTGGAGGGCCACCTGCAGCCTTAGAAATTTGCTGCTGGAGCAGTGGCCGGGACAGCAGGCTGCCATGCTGCTTGGGAGACAAGGGGAGGGCAAGCAGAGAGAGAGGTCACCAACTTGAGGTGCTGCGTCTCTGTGTGGGAAGTGTGTGCACCTCTCTGTGAGTGTGTGGAGCCCAGAGGTCCGCTTTGGTGTCTTCCTTGGTCACTCTCCACCTTGTTTTCTGAGACAGGGTGTTACTGAACCTGGGGCCTGGGTTTCAGCTCCCACTGGCCATCCAGAGTCCCTGGGGTCCTCCTGTCTCCGCCTCCTCAGGCTTAAGACTTAGGGTTACAGGCGTGCTGTCCAATCCAGCTCTCACGTGGGGGACTAGAGAGCTGAAATCAGATTCCCCCATGCCTTCACAGCCAGCGCATGGCCTGTTGAGCCATCCCCCAGCCGCTGAGCTGCTTTGTGTGTATACACACGTGTGCATGCGTGCATTTACATGGCAGCCAGAAGGCAATGTCTGGTACTGCTCCTGAGGTACTATCTGCCTCACTTGTTGAAGCAGGACCTCTCAGTGGCTAAGCAGGCTAGGCTGGCCGGCCAGGGAGACCCAAGGGGCTATCCATGGCTGCCTCCCTGCGCTGGCATCACAAGTTTGTACCACTGTGTCTGGCCTTTTACAATTTTAATGTAGGTGTTTGAGATAGCACTCACTGCCTCATGTTTGCACAGCAAGCACCTCATCCACTGGGCCATCTCCTCAGCCCCGGCTCTGAGATGCTTCGTGACACAGCTTCCAGCTGATGCGCCCTAGAACCTGGTCTAGAGCAAGGCCTAATTCAAGCAGGGCCACATTCACTATATGTGGCAACACTGACCTATCTTCATTTTCATTCTTTGTAAAAAAAAAAAAATCTTTATTTAATTACTTATGTCTGTGTTTAGGCATATTCATGTCATCTGTGGAGGCCAGAAGAGGATGTCAGATCCCCTGGAACTGGAATTATAAGAGGTTGTGAGTTGCCTGATATGGGTGCAGGGAACTGAACCCTGGACCTCTGGAAGAGCAGCAAGTGCTCTTAAACTCTGAGCCATCTCTCTAGAACCTCATTTTATTTCTTATTTAAAAAGCCCTGCTGGTAAAAAATTTTTTTCTGGAAAAAAAAAATCAAATCTCATTTGATTTTCTTAGGCTCCTGGGCACAACACAGGCATCCCATAGTTCTTTTGAAGTGATGTCATTCTGGTGGCTAAGATGGTGGGACCCCTAAGCAGAACCTCAGATAGTTGACTAGCCTTCCTGAGCCATGGTCCCAGGTCAAGGGGATAATGCCTGCCTCTCTTGGGTACCAAGGCTAAGGTGATAGTCTGACCCCCATCACTATGGAGGGCTCCTCACAACACCATGACCCTCCCGCCTCCCAGCTCTACTGCCCGACTCCCAAGAACCTTCCTACCTTCTGCTCAAGATGAGCTCTGCGTAGAGACACCCTCTGCTCTAGCTTCTGTAGCTCACGCTCGTGCTGGGCCTCCGTCTGCATCTTGATTTTGCTCTGGTAGGCGTTGAGCAGCTCCATCTCCTGCTGGAGCTGTAGTCTCAAGGCCTGGCACTCTGCCTCTTGTGCCTCATCTAGCCGTAACTGTGGGTACAGAAGACACACACTGTATATAAGGCAGTCCACACTGCATCACTCTAGGGTGACTGGGAATGGTCTCCTTACTCAGACTTGGGTGGAAGGACAGAAACACACGGACACTGTAATTTGGATTAGCCCCAGTGGAGTCTGTCTGGTCGGGCACAGGATTCTAAGAACACACTTCCTTCAGGACAGGGCTCAAGATCCTAGGAAGGCTGCGCACTCCAGTGGCAAAGCTTGTGGGCTCCGGAGGTGCACACTGGTGAGCCCGAAGCTAGGCTCTGCCACTCCAGGGTGGCATTTTACTAATTATCCAGGTTCCTTTGGTCTCATGTCTCTTTTCAAGAAAACAATAGTTCCCATTAAGACTGGCATGAGTTTTAAATAAAAGACTCTATATAGGATCCCAGACCTAAGATTCCACAAGTACTACAATGTCCAATAAACAGCAGATGTTACATCATTTTGGTTTTGACAAGACTGTGTCCATATTTAAACACCTTTAACTATAAAATCATGACACCATTTAGACATGCTTAGTACAACAGAAGTGAATCCAGAGTCATGCAGTGTGAAGGCCATGTCACCATAGTTGTTATGACCAAACATTTCATGCTGGTTATGGCTGTGGCTACACCTGGCATCTTTCTAGCTGCCAATCTAGAACCCCAGGAGTTCAAAACCTCACCATTTGAGAGCATCTGGAAACCTCAAGAGACATATTTAGCGTTTAAAGCAACAGGATGTAGATCATATGCAGCCTGGTGCAGTTCCCTTTGCATCCAGACATGTGCATCTGAACTTTACATCTGGTACCAAGATGCCTGGATCTAGTGTAGAGATGGGCTAAGCCCACCTGCAGGGATTTGAAGGCCAGAACACAGAGATGCTCCTGTATCAGATCACTAGCAGAGCACAGGTTAGGTGCTCTGTCATAGGCTTGGGTATGACCCCACAGCAGTCCCTCAGGGTGGCTGGGACCACTGAGGTCAGAGCCCCTGAATCAGTAAGGCTACCTGGAGTTCCTATGCATCTTCCCATATAGGCCATTTTCCGCAGTGTCATCTTCAGCTGATCTAGGCCTGTGACAACTGACAATCTATCCCACAGCAGGAAGAGATTTTGGAAATATTAAAGCTACTTGAATAGGGTCATCTTTAGTCCTTCTTGGGAAATACACACTGGAATTAAGGGGAAAGTGTGTTTTCTGAGTCTCAGCCTATGCCGTCTATATTAGAATCCACTGGGGGACACAGGCAGAGTTGCTACATACACAGTCTGCAGCTGGAATAGCTTACAGATGAGAGTGAAATGTGTAGCTCCCACTGAGGAAGTCTAGGGATTTTCTCCTGATCTGGGAGGTTCCTTCCCAGGAATCTTTCTCTATTCCTATGCATCAGCTGTCACAAGCCTAGGTGAGTTGCTAAGAGTTTAGATATCCAATGGGCAGTGTTGACCTCGAAATGTCTCCAACTTTCTCTCATCCAGGCCACACTGGAGCTAGCACCTGTAATGCAGCCAAGGATGACCTTGAATTTCTGATTATTCCTCTATCTCCCAAGGGTGGGGTTTACAGGTGTGCACCGCCATGCAGGGACTAAGCAGGGATTACAGGTGTGTATATGGCCATGCTGGGGTAGCGAAACTGAGGACTTCCTGCATGGTAGACAAGCCCTCTGTCAGCCCAGCCTGTCGTCTAGCCTGCAGCTTTTGTTTCTGGTGCCCAGCTATCCTCAGACTCCACTCTGTGCCAGCTCTGACCACACAAGTCCAAGTGCTAGGATCCACAGGAGTTCCAGATGTGGGAATTTTGTTTTGTTTTTCACTCAGTCACACATGCACTCTAAGGTTTATAATAATGTGAGTGGATATCATGCTTGCTTCTATAGTAGCTTAAAAACAGAAGGAAAGGATGCAAGGAGTGTGCAGTGTAACTCAGCTCATGGCCTCCTCCTTGGGTAAATTCAAATCCTGCCTCCCGAAATGCCAGAAACTGAAGTGCTATAGCCCCTAGGCCAAATGTGGCCCATGCCATCTGTCTATGTATAAAGTTTACTAGGGCATGACGGATCTCTCTCTCAAACACACATACCACATTTCTGGCTGCTTCTGCAGAGGTGATCTGGTGAGTGTGATGGACACCTCGCAGTCCACATGGATTACATTTATGATCTGTCCCTTTACAGAAAAAAATTTAAAAGTGTCAGCTCTTGCCCAGAGCAGTAGCTCATTGGAATGGCCTTCCTTCAGTGTGCCTCTGGTTCGTCCAGGTAAATAGGCATTCACGGCCGGTACATAAAGGGCTACACCTGACCCATGGCCCGAGGCCAGTGCTGGGCAGCTGTGACAGCCAGACTCAGACTCACCTTTTCCCTGTTCCAAAAGAGATGGCCCTGCTCTCCTCTGCACTCCTTACCCTGTGTCTGCCATGCTACATAATATGGTCACTGGACCCTTGCTGCAGAGCCAGGAAATGCCACACGTGCTATGAGTACAATTAACAGGACGGGAGCCGGGCTGTGGTGTGGGTGGGTTGGTAGGGTGGGACAGTATGAAGCCCTGGTCCTGTCTCCAGCCCTAAATAAACAGGGTAATAAACACCTGTGATCCCAGTGGGAGGTGAGGAGGCAGGAGGATCAGAAGTTTGAAGCCACTTTTGGCCACATAGTGAGCTCCAGGCCAGCCGGGGCTACAAGAGAACCTGTCTCAAAACACACCGAAAACCAAGACAGGAATCCTACCTGGCACTATCTGACCCATCCTCCACTTACATTACTCACACTCTGATTTCTGAGCATCTTGGTGAGATGTTCTTATGTGACTTCACTCTCCAGTAGGGTTTGCCACCGCCTACTACCTCCTTTCTTTCGATTCCTTGTCTCTGTCCTTGACTTCTGAGACACTGCAGACCCCTCCTGTGTTTTTCTCTCCACTTTGCTTCTTTCCCAGTTAAGCCCTGCCAAGCAGGACCTTGTGAAATGTGGCTGCTCCAGGGCCTTGGCTGGGGCCCTCTCTAAACTGCTCTTTCTCTGCCTATCTATTGGGCAAATGCTGGTAAGCCCTGGGATACATGGCCCAGACTTGCCTTAGGAAGGGGAAGGGGGAGGGGGAAGGCTAGCCCTCCTGTTCTCCCTCTTGGTTTATCTGCTTATCTACTAGACAGCTTCAACTGGGCTGTTCCGCAGACCCATGAGCTTGACATGGCTACAAACTCTTCCTTCCTTCTTCCACTTCCCCAGCCTGTCCCACTGCTCTTTTAGAAAACTGTCACTGTCACCTACTATTAAACTCAACCCAGAGACTTGGATCTTTGTCATCTTGACCCTCTCACCAAGCACACTCCCTACCTCTCACTGGTCTCTCAATCATGGCCACCTCCCCCTTCATCCCTGTGACAAATCTCTAGCATAGGCTATCATACCCTTAGAGCCAGGCAAGAGCAACACCTCCTTAGCGGCCTCCCAGCACTCCTGCCATCTCTTGTGCCAGTCTCCGCATGTCTCAGAGGGACGGTCCCCAAACAGCGATATGATGCCAGCTCCACTACTCTTTAGTGACAGTGTACCGTGCTGAGGCTAAAGCCTGTAGTGCCGACTGGGACCTGGCCCCTGTGCAACCCTCCTGTCTTATTCCCAGGCAAGACCCCCCCCGCCCCCCAGCTCTCCACATTCCAGACAGAACTGATGCCTTCAAGTTCTTCAGATGGATGACTGTTTTCCCACTCCTGCACCCGGGGCTCCTCAGCCTCAACAGCTGCGGTGGTAAGGCTGCTCCTGCCATTCCAGACTAGGCTAGCCCTTCTGGTTCCACTGCTGCCTTCTCATTCTTGCTCTACCCCATGTGCAGCAGCCCCCTTTGATGTTGTTTCCACCATTATCCCAGGAGGACCAGGTTGGAGCATGACAGGACATCCATCATGGTATTCCAGGATGCCTGGGTCATGGTGCAGATACTCATAAACACCTGCCGCTGACTGGATGAACAGATGAAGGCATGAGTGCAGCAGTGCCCATCCTCAGCTCAAGAACATGTTTAAGCCTCTCTCTATTGGCAGAAGCCTCCTCAAACTGTCCCCTCTGCTTGCTACATGTCTGTCTGCCTTGGCTGATGAGGATGGGAAATGGAGTCCCATGTGCAGTTTCTTCTTTTTATGGGCACTCTTTATTTTTGAGACAGAGTCTCATGCAGCCCAGGCTGCTGCTGGCCTTGAACTTATGTGGCTGAGGATGACTTTGAACTTCTGATCCTCATTCTCCACCTCTCAGGTGCAGGCATCACAGGTGGGCGCCACCATGCTGGCTTGTGTGGTGTGGAGGGTCAAACCCAGGGCCCCATGCATGCTGGGCAAGCATTCTACCCACTGGGCTGCCGCCCCATCCTTTTGACGTCTGAGAACACCTAGTCCACTGCTGTACTGACTGACTAAAGCCACTGTCCAAAGCGAGGAGGTCACCGAGGCTCTCTGCTCTTGTGGCTCCTGCACATTTGAACCCTCCCATGGGAACCATTGCCCTGGCATCTGTGACTTGTGCTTGCCTGGCTCCTCCTGATCTCTGGGTACTCGTCCTCTTTGATCTGTGTCTCCTCAGGCCTTCAAATGTGGACAGCTACTAGCTCCTGTCCCCGGCCCGCTTTTCAAACCCCACTACCTGTCCCTGGTAGATTTTGCTTACTCTTAAAAGTTATAGCTACCTTCACAGGGCAAAGGCATGGGACCTTCTGTCTTCAGTCCTGGTGTCCCTTCTGATCTGTAGATTTCAGTACCTGCATCTCTCCACATGGATGCCTACAGGCCTCGGGTGCCACCTTATGCAATTACCGTGCCCATCATCTGAATTCACCCGGCTCTCTCAACTCTCCAGTCTCCTGACAACTCCTCAGTTCTCTCTGCTGCTCTAAGTGTCCCTCAAACCTTGCCCAGCCCTTACCACATCCATGTGCCTGCCTCCCACCTGTACTGTGGTGGAACCCAAGCTTCATGGCAACTACACACCAGACATCGGAGTCACCTCCTGCTGGGGGTTCTGACCCCCACCCTCTTATCCCCCACATGTCACTCCTTGGCTGCTGCAGCTGCTCAGGCTGCTCACTTGGTCTCAGACCCTTTGGGACCTCTGCATCTTTGCAGACTACAGTCGTAGGTGGGACTAAGGCTTCTGTTGAGTAAACTGTTGGTTGTCAGGGCCTTTCGCTGTGAGATGACATCATTCAATCACCTGACACACCCCTTCCCTAACCTACCAACATCCTCCATGTCCTAGGATGCCTGGGGCACAGTGAAGAACACAGGGCTGGCCTGAGCATAAGACAGGAGGGATGCATGGGGGTCCCAGTCCCCCTTTCTCCTTCCCCTCCCTCCTTCTTCCTCTCTTTCCTCCTTTCCTTCTATCCTTTTCTCCTTTCCTTCTTTTCCCACCTTCCCTCCTTTATTTTCAGTGCTGGGGGCCCTCCATCAATGGTCTACTGATGAGATGCATCCCCCACCTTTGTTTTGCAAGGCTGTGTCTCGCTAGTGGCCCAGGCGGCCACAGTCCTCTTGCCCCAGTCTTCTGAATGTTGGGATGGTGGGTGTGCATCGTGGCTCCTGGCCCAGGCCCCTTCCTCGCACTCTGGGCTCACCCTCCATCTCTGAGCCCAGACATACACTCTCCTCATCTGCACTCTTGCCCATGCAGGCCCGTGTATTTTGATGGCTTCCTTTTAGGTCTCCAGCTGTTCCCAGGCCAGCTTCCCTGTTCCTTCCTGTCCTTCCAAGGCCCTGGGTACCCCAACAACTAAGTACTCAGTGTGCTTGGCTGTCACCACTCAGTTGATCTGACTCCCCAGTTTCCCTGACACAGCATGAGAGCCTGCCTAGCTCCATGGTCTCTGGGCCCAGCACAGCGTTGCACATGGAAGCTTGGCTAGAGCTCATTGCGCAAATATGCCTCTCTGTGCGTCCCTCACTTGACCGCAGCTCTGCTTGGAGGCAGCAGACATTTGTTGGGTGGTGATCAGTAAACCTCTGATGAATAAGCATACACACACACGTGCACACACACACACGTGCACACACACACACGCACGCACGCACACACACACACATACGCACGCGCGCACACACACACACGCGCACACACACACACGCGCACACACACACACACACACACACACACACACACACGTTATCCACCCCTCCCCCACTCCCTGCGTGCCCAAGGCTGGACTGGCTGTGCTCCGTCAGCTCCACATTATAAGATGTGTTCCAGTGAGTATCCTCCACACGGACTCGGCCGTATTCGGTGTCACGTCGCTTTCCTCTGTTCCTCGGGCAGGGAAAGAAGCCAACAACATATCCTAAACCAATATATCCCAGAAGGTGCTTGGAAATGAAAGTCGAATCTTGAGTTTTCTTGAAATCCCAAAAGCTCTTGCAGCCGTGGTGACAAACCTACCCACTTACCGCTTGAGAGGCCATCATCTCGTTTATGCTCTGTTCATACTGCTCGGCCAAAATGGCCAGTTTCCTCGTCTGCTCGTCCTTCAGCGTCTTTAGGATTGTTTTGTGCTCGTTCTTTGGAGTGACTTCCAACTGGTGATTTTTGAGTGCTTTGTACTGTTTGGTCTGTACTTTGCAAGTGTCCTGAAACTGTTTTTTAATTTGCATTTCCATGGCCTGGCAGATTAAAAAAAAAAGTGATAGAAAAAAAAAATATAAACAAGTCAGTCCCAGGTTACAAGACAGCCACCAACCAGTATTCTGGTTTTTTGTTTGTATGTTTTTGTTTTTAAAGATTTATTTATTATGTATACACTGCGTGTTTTGCATGTACACCTGCAGCCAGAAAGGAGCACCAGATTTCATGTTAGATGGCTGTGAGCCACCATGTTGCACTCAGGACCTCAGGAAGAGCAGACTTAACCTCTGAGCCATCTCTCCAGCCCTTTGTTTTGTTTTCCTAACAGATTAAATGGATGAGGTGATTCTGAAATGGCTTTAGGAAAAAATGGATTATAACAGAATGACAGTTCGTTAGCAGATTGTGGAATATGACAAAGTTTGTTAAAAAGCTGGCAACTATTTCCCTCCAAGCCTTCAGGGGCCCCTGTTGCTCGCTGTGTTTTCCTTTCTCTGGGTGTGTGTGTACACAGCCATGTATGCACTTTCTCCTCTCATTTCCAAGTGAGAAAGGGGGTAGCACTGTACAGCCAGCTCCCACTGCCCTGGCTCAGTGTCTCTCTGAGACACCAGTGAAGAACTCCTGGACAGCTGCTCACACCCCAACCCATTCCTACTTGGTTTCTGGACGGGGAGAGTGGGAGGGAATGAGGGAGGGGGCTACGGCTGGGATTCAAAGTACATAACCTGTGATTAATATAAAAATAAATAAAATACTAAAAAAAAAAAAAGAAACCGAGAGAGAAAAGTGATTTTGGGTCTTTGGATCCACTGAGTATGCTTTCAGGAGGTAAAGTCACATTTGCACTCTGGCAGGTAGGAAGAGGGGTATATGGAAGGCACAGGCTACATGCTCACAGGTCACTTGCTGAGCCCTCAGGGCTTCTGGTGGCAGGGGTCATGGATGTGCCTCAGGTTTGTCTTGAAGGGACAAGAGCCAGCGTGATCACGGGCGGCCTGCTTCTGTACTGGCACTGAGGCTGGCCTCTCTTCCTGACACATGCCAATGACCGAGGACATAAAACTCGGCACCTAGTTCGATGCAAGAACTAGCTGGAGGCTGCAATGGCCAAGGGTCCCTCCATTTATCCCCCACTGCAGTCTGGAAAGCCAGTCCTGATGCTCAGGCCCACAGCGGTTTCAGGGCTGTAATTTTGCTTCTGTTAGGAATGTAGATATCTGTGGTGTTTTGGGTGACCCTTGTGAAAGGGTCATTTGAGAATCTCCTGAGCTATCCTTGTTCAATTTAAAAATTTTAGTTCTATTTTATATACATGGGTGTTTTGCCTACATGCATGTCTATATACCATATGTGTGCCTGGTGCCCTTGGTGGCCAGAAGAGGGCATTAGATTGCCCGGCACTAGAGTTACAGATGGTTGTGAGCTGCCAAGTAGGTGCTGGGAATCAAACCCAGGATCCCTGGAAGGTCAGCCATCTCTCCATCCCTTCTTCACTGCCTTTCAGAGAGGGTGGGAAACCAATGGCTCAGGTAGGTAATGTACCGAACTACAGGAAGGGATGAGGCCCCTGTAGCCCAGCAAGTTCTAGAGCAGCTTCCCAGCTGGCAGGAGAAGCCCTGGACCCCACACTGGAGATTCTGATATTGTGGGGTGGGACACAGACTGTGCCGCACCTGTCTGTGAGGTCGCACCCTGGGAGCGGCTCGCTGCCCTCTTACCTTTAAGTTTTTCGGCTGTTGCCGAAGCTCCATGACGTGCTTCCGGTGCAGCTCCCGCTCCCGCCTCTTATTGTACTCCAGCTGGTTCTCCAGCTCCGTCTGGTGCTGTAGCCGGATCAGATCCATGCGGAGCTTCTGCAGCGTGTGCAGCTGTCTGTACTCTAGCTCTCGGGTGGACTCGTCGTGCCGGATCAGCATGGCGTGCTCCATCTCCTTCTGCGTCCTCTTCTTATTTAGTTCCTGCATCCGGGAGCAAAAGATGAACGGAGAGAGATGAGTGGAGGGAAAGAGGCGGGGCTGGGGGCGGGGACACGACACAGCGCGGTGAGGGACGGCTCTTAATCAGTCCATTAGTGTTTGCAGCATGACTTAATGAGATCAGAGGGGCAGTCCCTGGAGTTTTTCCTTCTGTGATGAGGTCACCACCCACAAGGTGGAAACTTCCCAGCAGTCATAACTGCACTACCTGGGAAATGGGGTTAATCCCACCTGGTTTTTCCTGCCTCAGAGAGGACCTGTGGGTCTTCGATGCCATGCTAGGCTTCCGTGTGGTTAAGCTAGGGCTTCCCATGCTGGCTACCCATTAAAATCATGTAAGGACACACACCCTCAAATTCTGATAATCGTCTGGGATTGGGAACCCCGATTTCAATTTTAAAGCCTTTTCCAGGTGAGTCTGCTATGTGACCAGTGTTGAGAACCAGACTAAAGCACCAGAATGTCTGCATTGTCCTCAGCTTTTGGGGAAAAAACCTGTTTTCATACATAACAGAAATAGGCCAATTATCTATGTTTAAAAAGCAGAGCTTAGGGCATGCTGGGAGAAATTGGAGGACACCACTCTCCCCTTTCATCTGTTCCACGGCAGTCAGTCTGATCATTTCTAGGTCTAACCACTTGGTGTCTGTCAGTTTTCTTTCTTTTTTTTCCTGTGCCATTGGGGATTGAACCCAGAGCCAGGCACATGCTAGCTAAGGGCACCAGACCGTTGAGCCACACCCCCAAATGGCTTAGCC
This sequence comes from Pachyuromys duprasi, assembly GCA_028658305.1. Taxonomy (NCBI): domain Eukaryota; kingdom Metazoa; phylum Chordata; class Mammalia; order Rodentia; family Muridae; genus Pachyuromys; species Pachyuromys duprasi. Next base: position 110,214,327 of record CM053766.1, read on the forward strand.
ACACCCCCAGACCACTGGGCCACGCCCCCAGACCTCTAGTGGGTTTTATTCCTGCCCATCCGGTTCCTGTTACCCCTCCTTCCTTGGAGAGTGGAGAAGGATCAACCAGAAAAACAAAAGGTTAAATAAAAACATTTTTACCAACTAACCTCAGACTATTTTCACCTCTCACTCCCAACTGGAGATTAAACCTGGAGCCCTGGGCTGGTTGGAGAACTGGGCTCCATCCCAGCCCCTCGAGGGCATCTCCTAAATGCGCTACTTGCAAAGCTCTAAACCCTGAGCCCCGGATTTCTGCTAATGTTTGCTAAGCTGTGGCCGCTGCCCTCGACCTGGGGGACACTCTACTGGTGAGGTAGGGTAGACGCTTGTTGAAGCAGGTGCTGGTCTCACAGCTGACCGGATCCAAGGTGGGCGAACGGCCTAACCTGGGCCAATCTATTTTCTCTCCTAGGAATTTGGAGCTGTGACTCAGGGCCAGTTGTCTCTGTGGTGGCTGGAGAGACGGCACACACAGGAACTATGGGGTGGTCATCTGCTATGAGGGATGACGTTTAGATAAAGCTAGACTTCAGAAGAGAGGGACAAGGGGGCGTGGGAAGAGGGGGAAGGGAAGGGGGGAGAGACGAGGGAGAGAGGAAGAGGGAGACAGGGAGAGAAGGAGACAGGGAGAGGGAGAGAGAGAGAGAAATGGATGCAGTGAGTACGTTGTACCCATGTCTTGGCTGTTTTTCAGTCCATCTCTATTAACTTCTATTGAGGTTTCTGTTCTGTTCTGTATTTTTTTGTCCCAGAGACAGAGTCTCACTAGGTAGCCTAGGCTGGCCCAGAACTTGCAACTGAGACGTGAGTGGCTGCACTAGCTACTGTTGAGGTTTTTTGGTGCTGTCTCCCTGCCCAAATAAGTTCCAGTTAACATGCAAGCAAGACAGTTCTTAACCAACACAGGCAAACAGGATCTGTACAAATTTAAAAGGGAAAAAAACCAGGGCTACGAAGATGTTGCTCCAGAAAGGGTATATGCTATGGAGTTTTGGGAAAGGTGTTATTGGCTAAGAAGGTCAGGGTGGGAGAAAGCTTGGAGTTGGACTTGTCAGAGGAACAACTGGGTACCCACCTCTCTCTTGGCATCTGTGAGGAGAGGAGAAGATGCGAGAGGTTTGCATTTGTTGGCGTGTTAGTAATTATCTTGGTGGCTGTAATTATCTTGCAGACACTGGCCTTCCACCCATAACTTCTAGCATCATCACTTAGCAAGCAGTATTATACATGTGGCATGAGCCAGGTACTGACATAGGTTCAAGGGGAGCTTGGACAAGGGCATCCCTGGGGCTCATTTTAAGTGCAGGAGTAGTTACTGTGTGAACATTGTCTAAATGTTTCAATTCCTGAAAGGGAATTCTGCCAGAGCCTCTTCAGCTCCCCAGCATTTCTCTCCATTGTTTTATTTTTGCCCGTTTGCAAGGACCACTGAGTGTCTTCTTTTAAAAAGAATGATTTTTTCACATCTATGAATGTTTTGCCTGCACTGTATGTAAAACGCAAGTGCTGAATGAGTCCAGAAGAGGGTATCAGATCCCCTGGAACTGGAGTAAAGCTGGTTATGAGCTAGTATGTGGATGCTGGGATTCAAACTCAAGTTCTCTGGAAGAGCAGCCAGTGTTCTTAACCACGGAGCCATCGTTTTCAAAGATCAGCGAATAGCACCATAGGAAAGTGGCCCTTGCCACAGATCAGGTGATCAAACCAAGAACTTGGAGAGTGCCAAGGAAAGCTCGGTAAGTGGGCGAAGGTTCCTCTTCCATGGTCACTGTGTCATGAGCTGGGCTTTACAATTCAAACTAACTCCAGGATTCCAAATCAAGCTCAACTTGCTCAGAGACTGAAAATAAAAGCCACTAAGCAAGCTTTCAGTGGAGATCCTGGGCTTCTCTTCTTGGGTGGAGCGGCTCCAGGTGCTGAGGAATACCTGCATGGGGTGCTCTGGGTGCTAGGAGCACCTGCACTGGACTTTCTGGGGGCTGAGGGACACCTGCATGGGGTGCTCTGGGTTGTGAATTCTTCGCCTGAGCATTGCTCAGATGAGAGTCAGCTTTGGTCCTTCTGGTGACTCGCTGTCTGCGGCTTTGGCAAGCTTCCTACACAAGCAAGCCCCCTAATGCATACTTTAGTTTCTTCAGGTATAAACTCAGGACCTTCCCACCCAGCACAAACAATGCTGGTGAAGATGAAATTACAGAAAATTTCAGAATGTAACCTTACGTCATTGGTTTTCAGTTCTCAGAAATGTAGAGTAGCTTAGACTTGGTTTTTACAAATTATTTAGACGATGTAAGCATGATTTAAAAAATGGTTCTGTGTTGAGTTTCTAGCTGGTCCCTTCATCCTGAGTCCTGTATCTGAGTTGGTGAGGTGTAAGATGGCCATTTGACTATAATAGTCAAGCTCTGGGGAACCCTTTTACATCCATCTTATCGTGAGTCCACTGCCATGTCCATGTGACAACATGCAAAGTGCTTTCACTTTTCTCCTTTATGTGGGAGTCTTGCCATGGTGCCCAGGCTGATTTCCAACTCCTGCACACAAGCAATCCTTCTGCCTCATCTTAGTCTCCTAGATAGTGGGGACTTCAGCTATGCCCCACCATGCCTACCTCTCAATTTAAAAAAACACATAATTTCACAAAGCTTAAGTCTAACTGCATCCCTGTAAGGTGACCACCTTGCAATTACATATATATGAATGACACACACATATATGTACGCACACACACACATACATATAGACAAGGCTGGCCTTGAACTCACAGAGATCCCTCTGCCTCCTAAGTGTTAGGATTAAAAGGAGTCCTCCCACCACCCTGAGGACTCCTTTTGAAGACTTTCATATGCAACAATGAGGACCGGGAAACTGAGGGTCTAAGATCACGTACAACTTTGGTGACGTTAGATGGAGGCTAAAACTCTGGCTCTCAGGTTTGGAACATTTCTGTGAAAAGACAGCCAGTGAAGTGTGTCTTCCTGTATTCTATTTTTCTTTTCTGATCTGTGTTAGAATGTTCTAGACACTGATAACACATTATATGTTAGAGTCATGAATGTCTGTGGCTTGTATAAAATCACCAACATTGTATAAAATCCGTGACATTGCTGACCCAGCCTGCCAGTGCCCTCAAGGTCCACGTGCCCTGCCAGAGGGGGAGGCAGAGGCAGCCATCTCCCTTTCTGCCCGGTACAGGCTCTCCTACTAACCTAAATCTCCAGATCTTCTCAAGAGGTATTTTGAGGCAGGGTCTTCATAAGTTGCCCAGGCTGGCCTCCCAACTCATGATTCCCCTGCCTCAGCCTTCCAAGTCCTGGGGTTACAGGTATGTGCCACCCACCCCTGGCTTGGAACTCAAACTTCACAGGGTTGCTACTGTTGGGTTGTGTATTTAGCAATTTCTTAGTTCCAGTTCTTGGGTCAGATTAAGAGGGCTCAACCAGATTCTGCTGTTTCTTTGTGTCTGCTTCATGAGCTAAGGGATTCCAGAGAGTGAGGAAGGAAGTTAGGCTCGCTGGTGGAACTACAGATGCCTAAGAGGATCTGTAGTTGTGTCTGTCCAACTATTTGTCAGTCTATTTGTATGTGTGTGTGTTTTTTAAAACAGGGTTTCTTTCTGTAGCCTGAACTGTCCTGGACTAGTTTTGTAGACCCTGAACTGAACTCACAGTGACCCACCTGCCTCTGCTTCCCTAAGTGCTGGGATGACAGGGGTGTGGCACCCAGCTCTATCTGTTCTATGGTTTTGCTTCTTTGTGAGTGTACACATATGGGTACATGGGGAAGTGAGTTCTCTCCTTCTCCCATGTGGTTTTTGGAGATCAATCTCAGGTCATCAGGCTTAGCAGCAAGCGCCTTCACCTCCTGTGATATGTATCTAAAACTTTGATCTAGAGCCTTGACTTATGAGAAATAGCTATGAAAGCATGTGTGCATGGAAATCCTCAGTGACTGATTTTTTTCTGCAGTGCTGGGGATGGAACCCACGGCCTCATGCATGCTAGGTGTGCTGTCTACCACTGAGGTACAGCCAGGGATACGAAAAACATACAAAGGTGCTCTCTGTAATGTTGCTGGTAACAGTCACGTTTCTGAAGATGCCCTGAGAGGAACAGCATTAGATAAGGATCCTGTGATGCTATGGGGAACAGGGCAGTGCTCCACGTGGGGTGGTGCTCCACGTGTTTCATGATAAATGGAGAAAGGTAAGCAGAACAGTGCAATGAACATCTGGGATTTCTGTAGTGCCCCCGCCCCCCCAGCCTTCCTCTTCTACTTTGAGAAAGGACTCCATCATTAAGGATGGCATGTTTCCTACTCATGTTCTCATTCTCCTAGGAACTGAGTTCAGTACAGAAATGACACATTAGCGGGGTGGGAGGACACGCTGCCCGTGGCAGTGCCCAGAGGAGCTCGCCCTTGCTTTCCTCATCACGGAATGTGCTTTTCCAGCATGCCTCCTCACCATTCCCGCCTTGTTCCGTTAGCTCTGTTACCTGCCCCTCCTCCCAGTTAGCTCTGGGGCTGGAGAAATGGCTCAATGGTTAAGAGCTTGTTGTTCTTGGCACCCACATGATGGCTCACAATCCAGTTCTAGAGGGCTACGCTACCATCTTCTGGCTTCTTACACACAATGCAAAACATCCAGACACATAAAATAAAAATAAATAATTGTTGAAAAATGTCATTACCATGCTTATGGCAGCCAGAGTTTGTTTCTGTTGCAGATAATGCCATAAAGTTAAAGACATACATAAGATATAGGGGGGGAAATGTAGAATGGTGTGTGCTAAATGAATGGTTGGCTGTCTTGGGGGTAGAAACTGGATGATATGAAGTTATAAGGAAAGGGCAATATTGATCAAAAGCCACAAACTTTTCATTATGCAAGATGAGTAATTTTTGGACCTCTGAAGCAATAGCTTGCTATGTTATGTCACAATGTTTGTCATGTTATATTTGTAAGGATGGGACAGAAATCTCTTCATACAAGTAGAAATATATATTTGCACATATTGTATGCATATACACGTACACACTTGCATATAATGCATACATACACACATATACACTTGCACATAATGTATGCATACACACATATATACATGCATATACATGCACATATACATATACACTTACACATAATGCATGTATATACACATGATACATACATACAATAACTATATAATAATGAATGTACATACATACACAAAGCCATGCATACACACATGTACACCATGCAAGCACACACAGGAAGACATAGGCACGCATTGCATGCAATGCACAATACAAAGAGCAACTATACAGGGCTGATGGATAGGATAATCAATTTAAATATGCTAACTTTACAATGCACACTATGTCAGAGCATAGGGTTTTATGCCTTAAGTGTACACAACTTCTACCCATAGCAAAAAAAGAACTTTCACATTACATTTTATATTTCTTAGTGTTCTTGCTGCTTTTGTAAATAGGGAAATATGAACATTTTCATTAAAGTGTTTCTAGGAAAAAAAAACTAAAAAAAGAAAATGTGAACCCATAAGAAAAATAGTCTTGTTTAGCTGGTTGTGTGTGTGTTTTGTATGTGTTCCACCTGTGAGCTGTGTCCTTGGAGGTCAGCAGAGCGCACTGGTTCCCTGGAACAGGAGTTACAGGTGGTTGTGAATCATGTGGGTGCTGGGAACTGAACCTGGGTCCATTGCAAATACAATGAAAGATCTTAAATGCTGAGCCATCATGAATATAGTTGTTTGTTTTTTTAAAATCATGTTAGAGTAGTCAGTTTCTATAGCTTTTATTGATGATATCTGACCATTTGGCTTCAAATTTTTCCTAAAAACCTGCTATTGGAATAATAGTAATTGTCAGGTGAAAAAATATTTTATTTCTAAACAACAATGGGGCTTTTAATTTTTAATTTTTATTTTAAAAATATGTATATGTGTATGTATGTACATGGCATGTGTGTATGTGTCTGATGTGCATACATGTATGTGTGTGTGTGTCCGTGAATATGAGTGCATGGCATGACACGCATGTATGTGGAGGTCAGGGTTCTCCTGTCTCCATCTTCCTCCTTATTGTCACTAGGATTATAGACATACATGCACTATGAGTCCAGCTTTCTGTGGGCATTGGGGCTCTGAACTAGGGTCCTCATGTTTGCACAGGCATGAGGCATACTTTATGGCACCTTCTCCCATATTTAATTTTTGCTTTCTGACAGAATCAGAATATTCACTGCTTAGTTAATTTCTCTCTTGAAGCTTCTGCTTCTAGCTCGACCTAGATGTCTCCGAGTCTCCAGTCATTAAGTAACTTGATTCTATCCCCATCTCTCCTCTCATTGGCTGCCAGGACCTCCTCTTGTTCCTTTTATTTCTTAAGTCAGGGCTTCTGCAGCTCAGACCAGCCCCAGATATCTCCTGAGTGCTGAGTTACAGGTGTGAACCATCACACCTGTTTCTGTGCTGCTGGAAGTGGAACTCGGGTTCTCTGTGTCTAAGCAAACATTACCAGCTGAGCAGTCCAAGCCCTGCTTATTCTGTTTGAAATCATGATTCAGATCCAGCTGTCTTTTGGGACCTCCCACCCCCATGTTATCCATTTCACGCACTTGATCTCTTTGCTTCTAGTCTCTTCTCTCTAAACAGCGTTTCTCAAATATTTGTTATCATTATCGCCCACGGAATGAACCTTTCTAGTTTTAGTCTCCTCTGTTACTCATATCCCTGACACATCACTACAGCTCCACTGTGTGTCTGTCTATGGGCTGTGGCCCAGCAGAGGTTACCACACCATCACAGGATCTAGACGCATCTTCCCATCCCAGAACCCATTTTCATCCCCTTGGGGTAAGTTTGGACCTCACTAAGGACCCATGTCCTAATCAACCTGGTTTGTCACTCCAAACCAGGCTCCTCCCTCTCTCTGCTCTACTGTTTGTCTATTGAGCAGAAATGTCCATCAGTTTCTCCTTCCCAGATCTCAGAGCACAAACATAGAGCCTGGCTGATCTAGAATGGCTAGTGGCGAGCAAATTCCAGTTTGCTTTGCTCTTTCTTCTAACTGGAACACCGCTGAGAGCACATGCAGCGCTCAGCAGGCCCAGGCAGGGCTGACGGTGCAGGTCAGCTGGCCCACATAAGGAGAACTTGTCTCAGAAAAAAAGAGTATTTTCTGCAACACTTGCCACAGTTCCTCTCCTGTTCATGATGCCTGAAGTGGATGTGTCCCTCTTGCATGTGCACAGCTGGTTTTTCAGAACCATGAATATTTTTACCAGTGGCTCAGTGGCATGTCTTTTCATATTAATAATGTTTTCCTGACATACTGATGTGCCTTTGATAGCATCAGTCTTACTGAAGGCCTACGTGCCCATCTAGTCTCCCAAACTGGATGACTGGCAGTCATTACTATAACTATTTTTACTACTAAGGTTATTGTTATGATTGTGTGCATAATCTCTGTCCACTTTATATTTTCAGACAGGGTTTCTCACTGAACCTAGAGCTCTCTCATTAGCTTAGACTGGATGGACAGCGAACCTCAATCCTCCTGTCCCTGCCTCCCCAGTGCAGGGACAACAAATGCACACTGTTGCACCTGGAGTTTTACATCAGTGCTGGGATCTGAACTCAGGTCCTTACGCTTGTATGCAAGCACTTTAGTGACAGAAGTACCCCTTAGCTCCATCATCATTTCTTTTGAGACCAGGCTAGCCTCAAACTTATGATCCCGCCTTGCTCTCAAGAGCAGAAATCACTCTGGTCTCCTCTGTTTGAAATCCCTGTAGGAAACTGGTAAGGATAAACAGTAGCTGACTTTAGGAATGTGCCTCTTAGAGAACCTCTCCTTTCTGTGCTATAGACTCCTCTGGGCTAGAACTCACAGAGGAAGCTTGCCTGCCTCCCTCCCTGCTCTTTGCCTCTCATGGGGCAGCCTGGGCCTCACGCTGATGCTTTAGCTCTTCAAAGCAAAGCCAGCTTTCGCTAGGTCAATCTCCTGCCTAGAAGCCTCTAATGGCTTGCACTGCCTTCAGGACTACCTTCAGGGTCCAGCCTGAAGGCCTCACTTTAAACGAGGTCTTCAGCCTGCTCCGGCCAGCCCCCTTCCCCTCATTCCCAGGCTGCCTTCCACATAATCCAGACCTCTGGCTGCCAGAGAGTCTCCTCCAAGCCCATGTCTCCACGTCTCGGCTCCGTGCCCCCATTAGTTGTAAGCCTGTCAATGCCGCCCAGGCAAGAGACTGACATTAGCCTGTTATGTCTGTTTCCCGTCTCAGACTTTGGGAGTCAGGTGCTGCTTGGTCGCCCTGGTGTCTGCCACAGACAGCCTGGCACAGAGGGGGCGTCCAATGACAAGAATGATTGCAGTGATGCATCATTTAAGTGTTTCATGTAGAGTCACAAAACTCAGGGCCCAGATAGGCAGGCCTAAAGCAGAAGTTTTCCTCTCTGCTCTGTTTTACATGGTAGTATGTACATGTGCCTCCATCCCAACAAAGCTTTTCGTCTATTTAGGGCTGATCTTTACACCGCAAACGGCTTTCTCTTATTGGAGGTAACTTCACTCCCTGATACGTTTTGCATGCTGCTCTGGCACTGTGCTAAGGGCTAAGGACATAGGAACAGAGGAGATGGGCTCCCCCACCCCCCAGTGCCCCTCAGAACAGTGCGCCAGATAGATACCTCCCGAATGTTCTGCTGTTCCACCTCATGGCGCTTCATCATTATTTTCCGCTTGAAGAAGCGGCAGTTTCTGTCGTAGTACAGTCTCTGTTGAGTGAGCAGGTGGGCTTCCTCCTCGGCCTGCGTATGCTGCAGGTTTTCTTTATGCTTTGATATCCGCTCCTGCTTCTCCTTCTTGGGTGTGCTGTGGTCCTCATTCATTTCCTTAGAACACAAACACATCAAGATCCATCAAACTGCACGGCACCAAGGAACAGGATAAAGCATGTAGACAGCCAGTGCAGATCTCAGCACAGAAAGGCTTTGTGGTGTACAGCCTCTGCCCACTGTTCCCCCCGCCCCATTTGTATTTTACCCAATTACTTGAGTGTTAAGAGAGGGATACTTAAGAGAGAAGAGCTTGTCTTGCTCTGGCTTCTCACTCTCAGAGATCATTTGTTCAGTCATCAACCAATGACTCTAAGCTCCAACCTAGTAGTTGGCAAGAAGAGATCATGGTGCCTTGACCCTCAAGGGCTGGACAGTCCAGAATCAAAGACAGACTTAAGAGCCACGGAAGTGACTGTCAAACCTGCCTTCAAGGGAAGGACTGGAGTTCTCAAAAGGTATTTGGTGGAAAAGCATTTGACCTCAAACCACTATGCTGACATTTGAAGAAACTGGTGAAGTTAACTAGGGGCCGAGAGGAGGAATAGACAGGGCAGCCTGTGAAACACTCTTAGTGTAGGGTGGAATAATGTGGTCAAGAGGTAACAGGAGGTGACAGCCTGTAAGATCCAACAGGCCACAAGGCTGCTCAGGCCGATGGACACTGAAGCCTTGTAGACCTCGAGTTGGTGATGTTTTTACCCATTTCTGGGGTTGAACCCAGGGACTTGATTGAACTCAGATGTGCTAAGCAAGCACTCTAGCAATGAGCTACACCCCTAGCACACCAATGATCTTTGGTCTAGGGGCTGGGATGCTCCGTGCCGGAGTGTCACGGAAACCAGGATGTGAGCTGCAGTGTGGAGTACAGCGCAGGGGCAGGGCTGTGTCTGTAGAGGCAGGTGGGAGACTCGTGGGAAGGTCAAGGCAAGGGAACAGAGTGGCTTGGACCAGGGAGGAGGTGGAAAACTCCAAGAGAAGTCAGGAAGAAGTGCTGAGGATGTTGCATATAAGAGGGAGAAACAGATTCATGCTTCATTTGGGATCAGAGGGTGAGGGAGTCACACGAGGGAACTCTCCACTCTGGCTTCCTGGTACACGTGGGCAGTGTGACAACTTGAGCAGTTTGGATGGTGGTCTGTGGAGAGGGTGAGAGACCGCTTCTGGAGAGAGTATGGCACACTCCCTCACCTTCCTTCATACCATCTAGCTTGACCCATATTTGGCTAATTCTCACACACCTGAAATTATCTGCTTTTCTTAATTTTTGTCACAAACCACCACTATTTAGATTCGTTTTGCCCTTAGTCAATAGATGCTTGTAAATCAGAGTACTTGGCTGATGTATCTCGTTATGCCATGATGTTGCGCCTAGGTTCAGCATGAGCCTTGAGTCTGTATGTCTAGATTCAAATATGACCATAAGAAGTCACTCTAAGGTCAAGCCTGGATTATTAATGTCCTTCCCACACCCCTGTGATTGGCCCACAGGTAACATTCTAAAGGCTATCTGAACACATTCCACTTAGTAAGTGGCTGCAGCCACTTCTGGTTGGCTTGGGGCCCGCTTTTCTCCAAGAAAAGGCCCAAACCTTCTATGTTGTCTAAGCATTAAAAGCCAATGCTAACCTGTGGGACTGGGTTGGGAGTGGGGCAGAACTCTGGAATGGATGTATTATGGAGAATCTTCTAACGCTATTTGTTGACACCCAATATCTTGGTGTTAAAAATACCCAAAATGGCAGCCATGTTTATAAAGGATGACCTTCAGATTGGGAATGAACACGCAGACTTTATAAAAGGAGGAGGTATTTAGAATTGAGGAAAATTGCAAAATTTCCTACTGGAAAAAAAAAATCAAAGCAATCTCCAAGATCCAGCAATATCCTGTCAACTAAAAAAAAAAAAAAAAAAAAAAAGTCCTGAAGAGACAACAGGTCTTTTTCTTTACTAGGCTATTGCTCTCTAGTTCCCAGAACTTAGAGACCCTTGGCACTCAGCCAGCATGGATCAGCAGCACCAGTGTCTTACCTGGGCAGGGCCTGATACCCTAGCGCTAGATACCTCTGGATACCCCTGGATACCTGACCTGACCACTCACAGGTTCCTCACTAGGCCCTGTGTTGTCCACTGGCCAATCAGCTTGTGAACATATGACTTCACTAGGACAATGCCCAAGACTGCACTTTATTAAACCTTAATACACCTAGGAAGGCTTCAGATAAGGAGTCCTAAACCTTATGAAAAGGGAAGAATGCAGAAGCACGGGAAATTCGCCTGTCAATACTGGAAAAAGGAGAATGAAGAAAGCTAAGCTCTTAGATAAAAGAGCAGTTCCTCTGGGGGCTCTCTTAAGCCCATCTGCACTCTGCAACCAAACATTCTCGAATCATCTCTTCACGCAGCAGATAGACTCATAGACCATACAAAATCATGGGCAACAGCAGACGTGGTCTCTGCTTTTGTGGTTCTTAGCTGCTAAGAAAGTACCATGAAGAATTATTAAAAACTCCGGTTTCATGAAACGGAAGACATATATCTTGGCCAAGGAGGTTAGGAAAAGCTTCCCTGGGGAAGTAATGCTTAAGATAAGATTTCAGTAAATCAATCCTAACTCTTACAATGAGGGGAATGAACTGTGCAGAACTGCAGGTGGGGTAAAGAAGCGCCATGTGCAAAGGCTTGGGGGAGGGGGAGCTTGTGTTCTCTGAGAACAACGGGAGGATGGTGGCCTTTACAAGGCTGAGATGTTACAGTGGGTTTCAAAACAGTTTAAAACTCTGTCTTTGTCTAATGTGAGGAGAACAGGCTGGAAAAATCAGAACTTAGACTGATGCAGCCTGAAATGCAGCCGACGGCTCAGTGACATAGACATTCCATGGGACCTAGGCCCAGTGAAGACAGCCGGATGGAGGGGTGTTTAGCCCCTTTGCCTTTAATAATCTTTCCAACAATTCTAATGGAAAGTCAGAACTGCCGGATTCAGATGCTGATCGCACTGCAAGATGGGCCATATCAAGCTCTGAGCCAATTCAAGGTACAGCAGGTGACCTCAGGCGGATGGGGGTGGGCACAGGCATTTTTACCTCTTTAATTTTTTCCTTACAAATCTTGTACTGCTTCTTCTGACTGTCTAAGAAAGTTGTCAAATCCTTCTTCTGCTGGGCCAGGATCTGCTGCTGGAACTTCTTCTCATCTGCTGCGGCTACCTTCGCCTAAGAGGACGACAGAGTGTCCAAGGTCAGCCTGAGCTTCGAGAAGGACTCAGTTGTCCATGAGTGCCAAATAATGTCACCCCTGGACACATAATGAAAGACGATCTGAACATCTGCCTTCTGTGATCCTTCTGCATCTTAAAAATACGTTCTCAATGACAGGGGAAATATGAGGTAGACCAGAAATGTGCCTGGGTATGCGCATGCACATATGTGTGTGGTGTGTGTGGACATCAGAGGTCAATCTCAAGTGTTGTTCCTTGGAGTACCCACCCCGAATTGTTTATTTATTTATTCACTTATTCATACATGTGTGTTTGTGTGTGTGTGTGAATGTGCTGTATTGCACAGGGAGGAGGGGATGCTTGTGCCTGTGTGTGCACACTCTCAGAGGCCAAAGGAGGACACTGGGTGCCTTACTGTCACTCTCTACCTTATTGGTTTCAGAAAGTGTCTCTCTCTGAATCTCAAACTAGGCGAGTGCCTAGCAAGCCCCAGTGATCTCCCTGTCACTATTCCCACAGCACTGGAGTTAGAGGTGTGCATAAAAGCACGCCTATGGAGGGCACTGGGACCTGAACTCAGGTCCTCATGCGTGTATAGTAATTGCTCTTACTTACTGAGCTATTGTTCTCCCTGACCCCCACCCCCATCCATCACTTTGTTTTTGGAGATAAGGTCTCCCATTGGCCTGAGATTCGCCATCCGTTAGGCTAAGCCGGCTAGCCAGAGGGCCCCAGGAATCCTGTCTCTACCTTTTCAGTGGTAGCATTATAGTTATGTGTCTCTATGCCTGGCCCATGATTCCCTTCTAATATTAAACATTTGATAGTAATAGAGGCAGTATCTTGATTCTTTATCTTATAATTTTATCTTTTTTTTTTTTTTTTGCCTGACAGGGAATGGTGATATAAGCCAGGAAGGCCTTGAACTTAGATTAGAATCCTCTTGCCCAAGCACTCAAATCCCTGAGATTACAGGTGCATGCCAACACAGACAGAGAGAATGCTTTCCAAATTAGTTTATAGGGCCTGAGAGTGAATCTCAGGTGAGCATGCAAGAAGGCCCAGGCTCCATCCCCAGCACTGCGAAGAAATTAACAAAAATAATTAAATTGGTTAAGGACATGGATGAGGAAAAGACCCTTCCTCAGAAAATCCAAATCAACTCTTCACTGTGGCCAGTGGCTGGTGTAGCAGCCACAGCAGGGATGGTCCTTAGCAAAGGGGCTGTTTGAGGAGAACTAGCTGTGGCTGGCACAGGACAGACATGAGCTGTGCACAGCCCCTGAAGACAGTGACATACTGCTTCCCTTCACTGGTTCCAAGGCCACCGTGGAGGGAGCCATTCTCTCAACTGAAGTCACCTGCTAATTTTGCCTTCCATGGCAGTAATTTCATGCAGGACCCCAACACAGCAACAGTTCTCCTCCGCTACGCCCTCTCCCTGCTGACTGCCACTGGCTGAGGCTGGCTAGAGGTGGCAGCATCGGAGCGTGGGCCCCCTCCCACATCCAGTTTACTGACCTCCTTTTCTATGGTAGCCACTTGCTTCTTGGCCAGCTTCTCCAGCTCGATGGACGAGTTGTTGGCATGCGTCTCCACCTCCTTCTGGAGCTTGAGGCGGTGCTCATCCATCTCTGCCTTCAGCTTGTTCTCCAGGGCGATCAGCTGCTTCTGGTGCTGGCGCCGCATCCGCTTATAACCTGACATCTGTTCCCGCAACTCGTTCTCCTGCTCATGCTCATGGATCTGCCGTGTAACCTGAGGCAGGTGGGGGCACAGAGCTTGGGTCACCATGTGGAACAGAGGTGGCCTTTCAAGGCAGAGCAGAGAGCGCCCCTGTGACATTGGCATCCTCGCCAGCCTGTGGCTTCCTTCCACGCCTCCAGATGCTGACCTGGAGAGGGGGCTCTGCCGGACAGTGTCAGCCTCAAAAACATCTCATTTGCTTAGCTCTTTTATTCTACTGCTCTCATTTAATAAAGAAGTGGAGACTCGAGGGAGGTCATTCATATATTTTTAACAGTCATTCAGACCATATATACAACATCCCTCTCTCTCACACGCACAAAGTTTTTAAACCCTTTGCCCCATCCCTAAAAGAGCCGCCAACAAATTACAATAATTTTTTCCTAAAAAGGAGAAAGTGTTTCTGAGTTTCGAAGGACTGCTTGTCCTTAATTCCCTTTCAATTCAATGTCCAGCGAGCCCAAGGCTGCCAGGGGATCCTGCAGCCTGCTACCTCCTGTCTCCTCTTTTGATCCTTTGGGGATTTTCCAGCCTCCTCCACTGGCTTCTTGACCTTCCCCTGGAGTTGTCAATCATTTCCTTTTCCTATCCCCTATTTTAGAAAAGCCCTTGGCTTTCAGCATCACTGTATGGTCTGGTGACTCCCCTGGAGAATGAGCCCCACCCCCACTGCACCCCCAAAACAAGTTTTCTTGGAAAATCCCACACTGCTATTAATGTTCTGCACTGTTTTCATTTTGTGGGTCAAACTGTGTTTCACAGATGGCGCGGTTTGTGCGTCTGCTCTTGTCAGAAGGGTGTCCCTGTACTCTTCACTGGGTCCCTACTACAGACCAGTGGTTTTCAACCAGTAGGTCACGATCCCATGGAGGAAGCATATCAGATATGCTGCATATCAGATATTTACAGTACAATTCATAACAGTAGCAAAATTACAGTTATAAAGTAGCAACAAAATAATTTTATGGTTGGGGGTCGCCACAACATGAGGGACTGTACTAAAGGGCTACAGTGGCGGGAAGGCTGAGAACCGCTGCTGTAGAGGGAGGGCTGTCCTGGGATGACTTTACTCCTTCCTAGCCAAGAGCACTTGTGTTTTCATATGCATGCCTCACTTGGAAGGACGTTCCTCTCTAGGACTGAGAGCAGAGGATATTTTAAGACTGACTGACAAAGAACATCACCCTAAAGCCCTCTAGTACTCTAAAAAATGAGTGGCGTGTTTTGTTACTACAGTCCCGAGTGATCTCTCGCTCTCTCTCTTATATGTTGGGTACTGGAAAAGAAACTAAAGGCTTCCAGTGCTAGCTTGTCCTTTAGGCAGGCTGGTCTCAAACCCTGCATCCTGTTCTGGTCTTCCACATCCTGGGATGACAGCTTTGCTCTACCACGCCTGGCTCTACATGGGCTGTGTCTGCTCCTCACCCTTATCCCCCACCTCCCCACTCCCACTCCCGTAAGCTTCCCAGCCCAGTGCTGGGATAGGGTGTCCCTATGCAGCCCAGGGAACCTTGACCTTCACAGCAAGCCTCCTGGCTCTGTCTCTCAAGGGCTGGGAGTACAAGCCTGTCTCACTATACCTAGTTCAATTATTGTTTTCTTAAGTGATCTTGGTAGCCCGAAAACAAAGAAATAGTTTGGCCTATGTGTGTAAGTATCAATCCCAAATGCTCATATCACACACAAGGACAACTTTAAGAAGGAAAACAAAACAAAACAAAACAATTCTGGTCAACAGAGAGCATACAGGCCCTTTTGAATTTGGATTTTTTTCCCCCACGCACAAATATGACACTACAGTGGCCATTTCCAGGACAACATGTTTTATCCAGATATTAACTATTTATTTTATTATTTCCTCATGTGTGTGTGTGTCTTTCTCTATTGCTCTCCACCTTAATTTTTGAGGGAGTCTGGAGCTCACCATTTCAGCCAGGCTGGCTCCTCAGCAAGCCCTGGGGATCTTCCAGTGTCCACCTCTCCAGTGTGCTGAGATCACAGGCGCATACTACACTGCCTGACTTTCACATGGTGCTGGGATCTGAGCTCAGCAGCAGGCACTGTACCCACTGAGTCATCTCCTCAGCCCTCTGGAATTCCCTCTTTAATGACATTCCCAGAGGGAGGCAGGGCTTACTGTAATGCTACCACGATGCATCCAAACTGCACACATGCCGGCTCATGGCTGATATGATGCCTGGAGGCCTAATCCTGGACCGGGAGGGAGGCAAGGGGCATGTCCTGTATTCCCTGGGGGTGGTCCCGCTGCCTGTCTTATCACACGTGGGTCAAATGTGTGACAAAGACAGCTGACGGAGCCCAGCATGCTCTCCTTGTACCGGGCTGACTTCCAGGAGGGTAGCTCTGCTTTTGGATGCTTCCCACGGTTAGGATAATCACCTTCTCAGACTCCAAACACAACCTTCCATTTGTCACCACCAAACTTTCTGAGTTTCAGATTGTCTTCCTGGGCACATACAGAGATTTTTTTTTCCCCCTGAGACAGGGTTTCTCTGCGTAGCATTGGCTGTCTTAGACTCACTTTGTAGACCAGGCTGGTCTCAAACTCACAGAGATCCACCTGCCTCTGCCTCCCTGAGTGCTAGGATCATAGGTATGCATAACTGGGCACAACTTGAGACTTTTTGGTTTGTTTTGTTTGTTAGTTTCTTTGTTTTGACTCAGGGTCTTGCTACATAGCTCAGGGTGACCTGTAATTCCCAATGATAGGTTAGCAGGTGTGAGGTACCAAGAGATGCTAAGTTTTATCCTTCCATGCTCAAGGTAGACAGGCAAGCTTAAACTAAAGTATGAGCAGTGGACTCACGTTTGAAAGTTAACATGAAATATATTAAACGTTTGTTAATTACATTGTGAATTCTTATTTCACATTTACACAATTTGTCTGAAGAGATGCTGCCTGGTCAGTAGAATTTTGATAACTAATGATTTTATATACTTTATGCATACTTTACAATTTATCTCTTAAATTTGTGTCCTTGTGCGCGGTGGATGATTTGTCAGTGTGGGTGAGTACATGTGGCAGCATATGCACCTGCCTATCCCAGTGTGGAGACTGGAGGGGAGGCTGACACCGGCTCTCTCTCCTGGATCTCTAGCTACCGTTAGTCTTTGAGACAGGGTGTCTCAGTGAACCAAGGCTCCTCAACTCCGCCAACTGGGATGCCCAAAGAGCTTCATGGATCTGTTGGTCTTTACTGCAGCACTACCCCCCACCCCTCAACACCTACCCCCACTTGTGTTGAGGTTACAGACACACACCACTGAACCTGGCTTTTTACATGAGTTCTGGGGATTTGAATTCAGGTTCTCATGATTGTAAAGCAGACACATTGTGGACTGAGCCATCTCTCTAGCCTGGAGACAGGGCCTCATCATGTTGTCCACACTAGCCTGGGACTCACTATGTAGCCTCATCTGGTCACATTCCTGCCCCAGCTTCTCAGGTACCAGGCTCACAGGTGTCATTGCACTTCTGGCCCTGGGGCCTCATCATGAAGCCCTGGCTGGCCCAGAACTCACTATGTAGCTCAGGCTGGTCTAGAACCAGAGTGATCAGGCTGCCTCTGCTTCCAGAGTGCTAGGATTAAAGGTGTGCACCACCACATGCTACCTAATTCTGGGGATCAGAACTAACGACTCACAGTTCTTGAACTTCCTTGGGGAATCCATTATCAAGGCAGAATGATTATTTTCTGTTACAAAGATATCAAAAGAAGCCCCCCTCCCCCCACCAAAAAAAAAAAAGTCAAAGCCGATGAGAGCTGTAAGTCTGACTTACAAATTGAGTTAAGTGTGAAGCTTAAGTTCTACAAGGGACGTCTCAATGGCGTCAAACGTGAACAGGTGGTGCCACGGCACCATATCCATGGGCTGCTGTGGAAAAACACTCATTCTGTCCCAATTATACCTTTGACCCTGGGCAAAAACGTGACCTCTTGAAGCCTTTTGATGCCTCCCCAGGGAAAGAGGAATGGGCCTAGTTTTCCTCAGTGTGATGCACTGGTTAAGGTGGCAGGTGTCAAAGGACTGAGAGGCCTCTGACTCAAGGGAACACAAATGACCTGGTGGTCTCCTTCCTTCTGCTGCCAGCCCTGGAGGGATGTTTCCCCCATGCCCCTGCTTCTAGTGGTGAAGGTCTGAGTCTCAAAAAGTGGATAGGAGAGGAAGGGCTTTATTTCATTTTTTATTTTTGTTTTTAGACAGAGTTCCACCATTGAGCCCTGGCTGGCTAAGAACTAATCATATAGACCAAGATGGCCTGGAACTCATGGAGATCTGCCTGCCTTTGCCTCCTGGGTGCTGGGATTACAAGTGTACGCCACCAAGCCTGGTAAGAGAGCACGTTTAACAATGCAATTGCCCATTGCCAGCTTAAGGGGTTTTAGGGGGAAATGTGACAGAACACCAGCTTAGCAAGAATGAGACCCTGGCTTCTATACTCAGCACCCTGCCACACACACACACACTGAAATGATTAAGTATATTTCCCCCTGAGTCCTGTCCTCTGGCATGTTCTCTATCACTCAGCTATACTCCCTGTCCACATATAATTTCTTAGTCAGAATTACTGTCCATCTCACATACCTGGAATATATACACTCTAATGAATAAGTATCCGCTAACAAGCCTGAATCACCTTTTAAAGGAAGTTCACAGTTGTTCAACTCTACCCTGTTTAATCCTGGGAAGACCTGTTTCTGAAGCAAGCTGTTTAACCTTCGGTGTGGAGCATGCCTACCATGTGCAAGCATGAAGGCTGACATGCAGCCTTCTGAACAACAGGCTTGTAAGTGATCCAAGCGCATGGACAGGATTAACTCTTCCTAAGTCACAAAGCAGTGCATTTGGTGGAGGTGGTCACCTCAGAGCCAAATGTCAATAAACTGCCAACAAGTTCTTGGAGAGAACATGGTGAGACTCACATTGGCCTCAGAGACCTGACTTGACACCCTTCAGAGCACCCAAGGAAAAGGTGTTTCAAGTTCTTCAATAACAGTCATGAGCCATACCAGGAGATTTCTGCCATCTCTCTCTCTCTCCCCCTGCCTCTGTCTCTTTCTTCCCCCCTTCCCAAAACGTTCAGAGTAACTGACATATACACTTTTTTAAAAGGGAGCTAGGATCTCATTCTGTAGCCCAGGCTGGCCCTGAACTTGAGCTCTTCATGACTCGGCTTCCCATGTGCTGGCATTACAACTACCACACCCAGCTAAAATGCACACTTCTCAATCCAAATCTTCATGTGGCTATGGCTGGAGAGACCCCATTCATTCACTGGTTCATCTAATGCATGTTTACAGAGTGAGTGGCCCTGTGGGTTGGGCATATTGATTGACAACACAGGAGAAAGCAACTGGTATCAGCAACTCGATTAGTGAGTTAAGAAGGCTGGTGACGGCGAGAAGTATACAAAATTCATGTGTGTGTGTGCCACCTTATTTTGGGAGGATGAACTCATTAATTAAGTTAGGCT
The DNA here is from genome assembly GCA_028658305.1 of Pachyuromys duprasi. NCBI lineage: Eukaryota > Metazoa > Chordata > Mammalia > Rodentia > Muridae > Pachyuromys > Pachyuromys duprasi. The sequence continues at coordinate 110,233,672 of CM053766.1, forward strand.
GGCCGTCCTTGAGCTCCAAGGATCTGCCTGTTCCTACTCCGGACCCTGCTCTTCCTTCCCATCTGGAGAACTAGGGCTATAGATACACACAGTCATAGCTGGCTCTTCACACGGGTGAACTGCACTGACTGTCACCTCCCCATCCCCAGAAGTTGCCATGTATCCATAACACATCCTCCGTGCACTGTCACGGAGGGGACACTTTCAAACTCTCTCTCTGATAAGCACTGGGCTCCTGAGAGGTGACACAGGAGTTACTTCCTGCTGAGGCAGAAATGTTTTTCTACTTATAGACCACACTCATTCAGATGTCACACGGTGAGCTCAACAGTCAGACTGCACTTCCAAAATTCCGAAGGCATAGCCCCCCTTTTATAAGTTTTTCTCCTCAATCTGGTAAGGCCAAAGAAGAGAATCTGCACCACAAGGACAGAACCACAGTTTCTCTTCCATGTTTTTCTGACCTCAGACTAAGATTTCTTCTCATGCTTGCTCCCTAATGTGTGGAGTGTAACGAACTTACTTGTGCAGGTGGGCCATTTCTTTCCACTGAGCTTCCTTTAGGAGACAACGAATTAGCCATCTGGTAGACCCCATGACCTTGGTGTACTGTGGAAACTACGAGGGATCCAGAATATCACATATAGGAGGAAGTGACATTAAATATCCAAACAACCAGAACTGGTCTCCTGGATCAGTAGCAAAAATGGAAACACAGGGCATTCCATTTGCCAGTTGTAAGACTCAAGGAATGTGCATCTCAAAGGGTCAAGGACTCGGAGAGATGATCCTGAAGAATGATATAAACTGCTTTCCTTTAGGCATTAGACCAGCTTGAGCCACACTTCCTTATAGAAAAAGGCAGACACCATGATGTTCTCTTCTTTTTCCTAGGTCTACATGAGGCTGATAGAGGATGCTCATGGAAGGTTCTAATGAAGAAGCCATATCCCAAAGCTTCCTCAAGGCATGCCTTTCCTTTGTTCCACATGCAATGGGGCAGCAGTGTGTGGAACCCAAAACTATCTGTTTTAAGGTGCCCCAGAGAAGCATGTCCCCAGTAGCAAGAGCCTATAGTTTATGGCCTTCACACACCTCACACAGAGACATGACATAGATAGCTACGCTGAAAGCAAGCCACCTCCCGCTAGGGCCTCCTTTAGATCTGCATAGAAAAGGTGTGTTCATGAGACACATCTGAGAAGTGGTGACTTCTCAGATTTGGTTTGCAAGTCAGGTGAAAAATGGTCTCGTCTTTTATTGAGCTCATAATGGAAATATGAGGTTATGTATTTCTTTGCTCTTTGCTGACCACCTTCAGAGTTCTCTGTGGCTCATCAGCAATTCTACCAGAAGGAAAACCACAGAGAAAGGGTACAACCCAGACCAACCAATGAACAATGGTTGACACATCCAAGCAATAAAACTAGTATTGCCATCAACTGTCAGTTTGACCAGTGGCTTGACTACTGATGATAGGATCTCCCACTGGCCTGTGGCCTTGCACTTAATTTCATGCTTTTTACACCATGTTAGTCAATTTCATGATAGGATCCATGAAAAAAAAAAAGGACGTATGATCCATTTTCTAAAATTACACCCTTCTTTCCAATATCCTAGTATCATGGCTTGAGCAGTCCTTGGGTCTAGTGTATGAGACCACGTACTGAGGAGCAGGATAGCACACATGAAGGGCTTGATAGCACACATGAAAACAGCCAATAGTTAGATCATCCCAAATGGGACACAGGTGCAACCGCCCAACACCATACTCCATTCTTCCCTTCATTCATTTATTTTTCTCCCTCAAAAATTGCCAGATACTCAGAAGAGCGTCCAAGGATACTATCATGACTCCCAAGGCATGCCATCAGGAGAGGCTGCACCATAAAACAACTGATCCCCATGCCTGGAGCGCCAGCTGCTGCCCCACCCAAACCCGGGCTACTCCGTTTCTAACTCAGCACTGGAGCAGAGACCTTTCGACAAATCAGAACATCCACCAGAGAGATGGGGCCCATGGTTCCCTGCATGGGGGTGGGGTGGGGTCACTCTGAAGCCTGTAGGATTCTGAGTGCTTCTGAAGGCTCTGCCTGTAGCCTGAAGTGGCCTAGCAGGGGAGCAGCTTCTATTAGCCACCGAGAGGAAGGCTGTGATGGCTGAAGCCCACGCTGAGTAGCCCTGGTGGGAGTTTTCAGAGACCGGCATGAGACTATTCTGGCTGTAGTAATGAAGGGAGGGAGGAGAGAGTCATGAATATATGATGTGGGAAGGAGGAGGGTGTGGCCTGAGGGAAAGCAGAGAACCTGTCCCACAATGGAGAAACTGCTGGGCTAAGGTCCGCCTCCCTGCAGCGCCTGCTCCCCATGGCTTCCCTTCTCACTCCTGGAGAGCAGGTGGGGGTTAAAGGGACAAGCCCCACCAGAGCTTGTGGTGAGTAGTTACAGCTTCCTTGTCAGACAGACGTTGTGGCGTGCAGGCCACTGCTGACAGCCCCACCATGTTCCATCGGCTTCCCAGGCTTGTTTGTGAGAGGCTCGCCATGCACGAGCAGCTACAGAGTGGACATTTTGAGATCTCCCTCCCACAGTGGGGCATTCCTTTCAGATGAAAAATTGCCCATTAAAGAGGTTACAGAAACTTCAACATGAAGGAACTCGGGAGTGGGGGATCTTTACGAGCAGACTACATTAAACTGGGAGATTTTTTTTTTCCCACATGGAATAGGCATGAGCAATAGATTGCTGCTTCATCTCCATTTTCCTTCTATTTGCTCTTTCAAAGATAATAATTCCTTCTAAATTTCAAACATCACTGGAGCCTTAAAAAAAAAATAAACGGACTTGGCAGGGTAGGGGGATAAAAGTAGAAATCAGGTTTGAAAAATAGGACAAGAAAAAACGCTTATTTCTGGGTCGGCCTCGGATGATGTCATCATGGGTTCTGGATATAACGGCCAAGCGGTGTACAGTAACCCTTCCTGCTCATGTGACCTCTAACACCCATTTGGGCAAAACAACTAATATTTCAATAATTTTCCTGGCTGAGAAGTGAGATTTGGGTGGAAAAGCTAAAACAGAGTTGCAAACGCTAAGGATGAAATGGAGAGAGAGAGAGAGAAAGAGGGAGAGAGGGAGAGTATGTGTGGGAGCGCGCACGCGCACGCGTGGGGGGCCAAGGGGAGGAGGCATGAAAACTAAGTCTTCCTGCGCACACCCCTTTTGCTACTACAAGGGCACCCGGCAATCACATTTGCAGTAGTAAAAATGCTGAGGAATCCGACGGCCCCTCGGCTCCCAGAGCCGCTGCCAGCCTCTTCTACAAAGCCCTCCTCGCTTTATGGCCACCAGGAAATTCTTCAGGGGTTAAATGGGGGAAGCTCGGCCACTACCACTGTTGCAATAAATAAATGAATGAACCAGAACGAACTGGCGGACTAGCCCTGGGAAGGAAGTGTCTGGTGTTTCTACAATTACAGATGGAAGCCGGCAACCATATATACATACACATATATACATTTTAAATCGAGTTTTACCTTTTTGATGTGTGTGTGTGTACATCATAGAGACACACATGCACCTATATAAAAAGAAGCATAGTGCCCTGCACACATACACACACACACACACACACATCCATACCTTGAAAAATATTTTTAGCACTATTTATTTCTATGAAAACACAGATCACTTAGAAAAAAATTTGGTCATGCCAGCAACTCATCTCAAAGCCTTATATTTTGCATATACAGCATATACACACACACTCACACACAAAATCACACACACAAAGGTTTTTTTTTTTTCCTATGTCATAGACAATGCTAAATATCTGAGACCAGGTTGCTATGCCAACAGATTTTTTTTTTCCTAAAATGAATAAAATTATTTGGAGGGAGACAACATCCCTGGCTCCTTTTCCTCCCATCCATGAAGCCGAGGGAGGCTCAGGGAGGGCCAGAGGCTGCCAGACAGGGAGGAGGGGAAGGCAGGGAAGGTGGGTTGGGGAGTATCAGCTTACCAAAGACGCGGATTTGATCGTGGCAAAGCGCTCTCGGTTCCGATAGTGGAGGGCCTGGCTCTGAACTGACTGGGTAGGCCGCGGCTCAGGCCTGGGATCGCCGTGGCCCGCCTCATCCCTTACGAATACATGATCCTGCAGAAATGGATGAAGAGAAGGAGAAAGTCCAGCTGCGCTCTTTCCTCGCCGGCTGCCTCTCTCTCAGCCCTCTTTCTGAACAAGCACCGCTGTTTGAAATGCATAGTTCAGCTCTCTGCTAGTCCCCGCAGCTCCCACGGTATAAAATGAATAAGCAACACATTGCAGCCTTCAGTTAGGAGTGTCAGCTGATCGCTAGCGGGATGCCTTCTGAGTCCCTGGCAGGCTTTTTTCCCCCCTTTACCTCCGGAATTACATATATGCAAAAGCAAAAAGGAAGAGGAGAGAGAATGGCGCGGACGGGTGCCTCAGAGCACTCTGCTTAAAACGCGGTGACCAGATAATTCCTTTAAAAATGTCATGTCCATGTCTGGCGGGGAGGATGCTGGTGGCTTTTAACATAAAAGCGAGCCTCCGCCTCATTCCCTTGAAAGAGCTGCGTTGTCAATTGAATTGGATCTGTGAGCTGGTCGGTGGGGTCATCCTTCTTCTGGGGGGTGGGGGGATCAGGGGAGGCTCGTGGCGAGCCGCCTCTCCGTCTTGTGCTGGGAAGATTCGGCAGTCACTGAGGGATCCTGCTTTCCAGTCATGATCGTACACAGTTCTAGCACCTTCTCTCTACAGCTTCTGAAAGGGATTTTTTTTTTTTTTTAGATTTAAAGAGACAGGCGTACAATTCCAAACCAAATGATACTTTCACAAATGGTCCCTCAACTAAGCATCGGTATGCCAGCAGACTGAGTGAGGCTGGGATTTAATGTCCTTGACTGCTTTCATGAGTCCTATGCTTCCTTGATGACCAAAGATGATTAATCTCATTCTAAGGCCCCGTGGGAAAAAAATAACATGCCCTGGATGAATGATAATGGATGTTCCTTAAAGGCAACTGGAATGACTTTTAAAGGAAAACTGTTTTCAGAAGACCATGACTGCTCTATACAAAATGAGATGGTCAGTCGGTGGGGAGTGCTAACCCTTTGGAAATTAAAAAGACACCCCCCCCCAATAATACTCTGGCAATTTGTAGCTCAAAACCATGTTCAGCGGTGGGGGGATTTTTAAATAGCACATGTTCAGACGGGGAAGGAGAAATCAATTTCCTATTCCCCAGGGTTTGAGGAGAAACCATTTGTTTGCATTTTTCTCCAGGAGTACCTGAAATTTTAAAAAACATATAATTGCCCTTTCCTTCATTACGAAACAAGGAGTGGAGAGATTTAGAAAATACAAAATTACATCATTTATCTGAAATTTAAATAAAAATCAAAACGTGTAGGTTTTTTTTTTTGAGGGAAATAAATGTTATAACTAGGTTTGATGTAAACTAGGTTTTGATGCAACCCTAGATTAAATTTCTTATAGCACCGTTCCCTTTTGTAAATCTTAAGTGTTTTGATATGTAAGGGAAGTGTTTCCTCCTATATCTGTATTTAGACTTTCCCCCATTTCTATATTGAAGTTCAAATAATGAAAAAGATCTTTATCTTTTAAACTCACATTTTAGGGTGTGTGTGTGTGTGTGTGTGTGTGTGTGCACATGCACACATGCGTGCATTCGTGTCTGTATGTACCTTTACCATAGCACACACATAGAGGTCAGAAGACAACTTTTGGAAGTCTGTCCTCTCTTTCCACCATGTGGGTCTCGGGATCTAACTGCAGCTTGGCGACAGGCCCCTTTACCCATGAGCAATCTTGCAGGCCCAAGAGCTCTGTAATACATTTGTCAGTTTTCTACCATCAGATTCAGGAGATGGTCTGCAGCTGTGCTGGCAGGTGAACTGGCTACTAGCCACATGCGGCTATTTTAATTGAAATGAATTAAAAGAAATAAAACATAACAGCTGATTCCTGACTCACCCCAGCTACATTTCAAACACCAAGTCGCCATCCCCCGTGGCCAGGGTTGGGGGACTTAGACACAGAGCACGGGTGCCTCTGCACAGGCTGAGGTGGGACCTTGCTGGAGGGTAAAAACACATTTCTTGGGCCGGGAAGATGGGAAGATGGCATACCTGGTGAAGCTTTTGCTGAGCAAGCCTGATGACCTGAGTTCAACCCTCATATTCCATCTAATGGTGGAAGGAGCTTGCCTTTCCCCCTTCCCCCAATAATTAAAAAAAAAGTCTTTTGAAAAACTGCTTGAAGGATCATTTTAAAGTATTTGGTATTACTTCCCAGAAAATCTGAACTTCTGGCGCAGAGGGGAAAAAAAGGGCTTGGCATGTGCCTGGGACCCTGCTTTGGGCCTAAGGTTCTCATGAGGTCCTCATTTCATCACTGGGCATTCACTAATAAAACAACATCTAAACCTGACTTACTTAACCCAGCGGGCTCAGAAAGTCTTGAGACTTTTAAATGCAGTCACACGAGGTCTGGGGCTCTGAGTCATGATTTCGGTGAGAATTATGCAGGTTCGTTGTGAGGGGACCTGGCATGAGTGGTGACTTCATTTGCAAAGGCCACCAGTGGCACCAGAGGCTGAAGTGCTCACACCACAAAGCAACATGAAAAATATTCACTCACACCCATAAGTAATAAAAACTAGATCTTTGGCCCTGGCGATATATATAAACCTATAACCCCAGCACTCAGGAAGCTGAGGTGACAGGGTAGATTGGGTCTAGCCTGGGCTACATAGTAAGCCTCCTCCTCAAAAACAAACAAAAAACACAAGAAAAAAAACCATCAACCAAACAAGCAAAATTATGAATATTTTAGGTTTAGAACCCTGATTATCAAATTAAAAGTCACTGATGTTTTCTGGTGTGTTACATGCAGAAAGCATGTAACTTTTATTGCATTGACACACTGAATACTTTATTAAGATATGTTTAGAAGATGCTGCACATAAGCCAGGCAGTGTGATACACACCTTTAGTTCCAGCACTAGAGAAGCAGACAGGTGAATCTCTGAGTTTGAGGCCAGCCTGCTCTATGGAGCCAGTTTCAGGACAGTGAGGGCTACACAGAGAAAACCTGTCTGAAAAAAAACCAACAACCAACCAAACAAACAAACAAAAAAAAAATTGTTGCCCACAGTGTGAGACCTGCCTCAGAAAAAAACCAAAAACCCCCAAAAAACAAAAACCAAAAAAACTAAGCTACCACATTAATACTTGGTTCAAAGATAGGTCCAAACTTGATTTACTTTAAATACAACAGGTAAAATTAATAATATAAGTCTTTGTTTTACCCTTTTTCCTTTTTAAAAATTATATTTATTTATTTACGTGTGTGTGTGTGTGTGTGTGTGTGTGTGTGTGAGTGTCTGATTACAGGCATGTGCCACCGCTCCCCGACACTGTTTTTCTTTTTATAAGAGAAGTCTTAGGTTTGCTGGGCAGTTTTGCACCAGCAACAAGACTGAACGTCAGTCGAACAGTGGACACACCCATTTCTAGTGCATCAGGGAAGGAAGTCTACTTGTTTTATATTTTATTTATTTACTTACTTGGAGACAAGGTCTTGCTATTGTAGCCTGGTTGGTCTGGAACTCACAGTTCCACCTGCCTCTGCTGAATGCTAGGCTTAAAGGTGTGGCCACCATATCTGCATTGTATTTTGCCTTTTCAGGCAACCATCTGTTTTAACACTGAATGACATTCCCTGACCCGAGAAATAAATTTATAAACATTCAATCTCGTTGCATTAAAACAGGCTGAAATCTGGGTGGTGGTGGCACACGCCTTTATTCCTGGTATTTGGGAGGCAGAGGAAGGTAGATCTTTGTGAGTTCCAGGCCAGTATGGTCTACAGAGAGTGTTCCAGGACAGCCAGAGGTGTTATACAGAGAAACTCTGTCTCAAAAAACCAAACCAAAACTCAACTCCTCTTGGCCTCCCTACAGAAAAAAAAAAAATCCACGCTGAAGTTCCAAAATCAAGTTAATGACTTAACAATTTAAAAATAAGGAAAATGTGGCTTGAGACCTGAAACCCAGACACAATGATGCGCCTCCTTCACTGGACATTCTCCCTACAAGTCACAGACCCTTAGAATTTAGCCACTGTATCTGAGTGGTTGTCTCACATTTTCTGAGCTGAGCATGATTTAGAACTAGCCAAGCAGAGGGTCAGCTAACATAGGGAGCAGGAAATGCCTGTTACCCACCCATGAGGAGTGGAGGCTGACATCTCCAAAGAAGGGTTTTATGACATGAAGAACAGATGTCACACTACATCCTGCTAAGAACAAACTCGTGTCCTGGTGAGGATTTATCTTTAAATAGTATCATCTGGGCTGGTGAAATGGGCTCAGTGGGTAATGGTGCTTTCCCAGTCTCAAACTTGCCTTTGATGCCCAGAACGCACATGGTAGAAGGAAAGAACTCACTCCTGCGGCTTGTCCTTTGACTGCCCCATGCACACTGTGGCTCATGTGTGCATACACACACACACACACACACATATGCATGCACACTGAGTAAATAAAATGTAGTGAACTATTATCATTCAGCAACAAATGAAGCGGTCCCTTGAAATTTCAGTGGGATTAGGGGCCCACTGTAAATCCATGTATTTTAATCCTGCAAATTTACAATGTGTGCTCATTGTAAAATATAACAGAAATATTTCCTCAGACTAAAAAAACTGCTGATGGACTGTGGGCTGAACTCCAGCTACTGCCTGCTCAGTGCCCTCTGTTAATATATGCAGTAAATTTGTTTCTCCTTAAATTGCATTGGTTATACAAGACTTTTTTGGGAACAGGGGTCGTGCTTTGTAGCCTAGGCTGGCTTGAATCCATGCTGCCTCAGCATCCTGAGTGCTAAAATTACAGGCAGGTGATACCATGGCCTGATAAACAGAATTACATGTTTATATAATAGAGTGTGACATATCACACGAGAGGCCCAAACTTATGTCCTGGCCTGGGTCATGTGTGTGCATGCTCATGCGTGTATGTATGTGTGTATGTGTGTGAGCTTGCACATGCATATATAAAGGACAGAGGTCAACAGTGTTGTCTTCTTCTATTATTTCCAACTTTGTTCTTTGAGGCAGGGTCTCTCACTGAACTTGAAGCTTTGATGAGCTGGCCAGCAAACCCTGGAGTTCTCCTGTCTGTGTTTTACACTGTTGGGATGGAACCTGGCCTGGTGCATGCTAGGTAAACGCTCACTCCCAGGGCCCTGCTTTTATTTAGACTGAAGCTCCATCCAAGACTGGAATGCCTTGTGTTCACCTCTCTATGTTATATGTGAACTTGGCAGTGACCTTGGTCCCTCTTCTTCTGGACTGCCAGAAGTGAAGTGGGCTGGCTTCACTTTTACCAGACTGATGGAAAGGAGACGCCTGTCTCCCTGGTACCTGGCCTGAGGTGTGGCACGTAGAAGGCACCTGGGAGTCAATGGCTCAATAAAGTCAGGAGAGGTCTGAGGTAACTGAGGATATGATGTTTTCTCTTGGGTTATTTAACAGAATTCATGGTTGTATTGCACCAAAGCCTGCTGCTCTGTTCTACAAGAAATAGTGACACGTATGGCACATCCCAAGGGAGCGAAACTCAAACCAGCTGCTCCCTAGCTTGAGCCTTGTATAGACACACTCACTGGCCTGTCTGTGGGTGAAGGGCCAACAAACTCATCGTCATCCTTTGCTTTGCTCATTTCAAAATTACCTTTCTTCCTTCCTTCCTTCCTTCCTTTCCTTCCTTCCTTCCTTCCTTCCTTCCTTCCTTCCTTCCTTCCTTCCTTCCTCTCTCTCTCTCCCTTTCTTTTTGAAACAGGGTATGTCTTTGTAACTCTGGCTGGCCTGGATATTCAATATATAGACCGGGTTGCCTTCAAACTCACAGAGATCCGCTGGCCTCAGCCTCCCCAGCGCTGGGATTAAAGGTGGATAGCACCATTCCTGGCTTCACTTCAAAGCTATGAAAGGATCCTTGAAGTGGGTGTAGTTACCCCAACTTGAGGCTGCTAGATGGAAATGGATGGGAAGCACAGACCTGAACCAGGAAATTAGGGAGAGAAGACAGCATGGCGAAGGAGCTGAGGACAGCCTGGGGCAGGAGCTGAGGACAGCCTGGATGCCAGGGTGCTCCTTGCAGCTGGTCTGCAAGGTCATCCCTTCTTTGCTGAATGTGAATGGAAGCAGCAAAGAGCCCCGGGGGCAAATGCACCAAGGACACCCTACCCCCTCAAGGACTTTGCTTCCTGCCACAAAATTGGGGCCAGATGTTCTTCAGTTTCCAGAGAAGGCAACAGGGCTGGTAAGATGGCTCAGCAGGTAAAGGTGCTTAAGCCTGATGACCTGAGTTCTATTCCTGAGACCCACATGCTTGTTGGAGAAACTAACAGAAAGCTGTCCTTTGACCTCAGCACATGTTTTTAGTGTGCAGTGCATGTGTGCACATGTACACAGACACACAGGCATACACACACATTAAATGTCATTGAAGTAAGTTTAGACCCATGACCTACACATACACACACTCATACACACACAAATTTAAATTTAGGTTCTACATGGGACACAAAAGAATACTGTAGTGACAAATATGGGTAAAAATGCCATAATTGAATCCATTACTTTGCATGATAAAATGTCATTAAGAGAATACAAGGGCAGGATATAACTAAAAAAAATAATAAATTTCTTGAAGTGACACAAATATTCTCTTGATCAGTAAACACCTTTTAAATTTTGAGTTTTTCGATTGTATTATAAACAGTTAAGAGAATTGGAGTTCATAGTTTTAACAGTCCATGTTAAGTCTGAGAATCATTTGCACACGTGCAAATAGATGTGCATGTATAAATAATGAAACTATAATCAGAGTACATACAGGTATATTTAAATTTGATAAGATGGTCATCTTCTAAGATGGTAGGCGGGTCATGTTTTGGCCAGCTGGCCAGGGCCAAGTGTGGTGTACGGTGGGAATGTGTTTTGCAGCTGTGAGTGGTGTGCTGCTGGCAGGTGTGTTGCTGCATTCTTTTGGGCTGGTGGACAAGCTCCACTCAAAGGCAATATACTGGAGGAATGCAACCCTCTGGTTTCTCACACCTGATCAGCACACTGTTGAGTATCTGGTCGTCAGTCTGTCATTGAGTCACTCACTTGGTCTGTAATTGCTGACTACACTGTCCCAGAAACCCTTCCAGGTACCGGGAGATTTTACATTCTACACATGAGATCATGGACAAACTAATATATTATAGATGTGGGTATGTTTCAAAGATTTAAAAAAATCCCTATGTGTATGTGTGTGTGCCTATGTATGTGTATGCCACGTGTGTGCTGGTGCCAGAAGCCAGAAGAGGTTGTTCAATGTCCTGATTTCCTGGAACTGGGCGTGTGCATACACACATACACACACGTATGTTGAAATATAACATAATAATATATAATTATACATTCTACCTATTTGTCTTTCTGGTGCTGGGGATTGATCCCAGGACCTTGCACATCCCAAGCTCTCTGTCTTATTCTTTTTAAACTTTATTTATTTATGTGTGTTTGCTTTCATGAGTTTATGTGCACCATATATGTGCAGGTATCCTTGGTGGCCAGGGGAGGTAGTCCGATCTCCTGAGGCTGGAGTTACATATGGGTGTGAGCTGTGTCATAGGGTGCTGGGAGCCAAAACCAGTCGTCTGCAGGACAGCCAGTGCTGGCACTCTCAGGGCCCTTGTTTGTTTCTGAGGCAGGGTCTACCTGTGCAGCCAGGAAGGACTTGAACCCATGACCCTGTGGTCACAGTCCCTTGGATGGCAGAGGAATGATGAGCTTCTGCTGCCAAACCTGGTCCATAATATGATTTTATATAGCGACAGATACTAAAGAAGGAAACATTTAGGATAATGAGATAATGATTAGAACGAAAGTTGTATACTGGCTTTTTTAAGACTTCGGACATAACCAGGCAGACTGGGGATGGGTACTAAAATGACACCCTGGATTTCTTTGGTCTCTGTGGTTTATGTGGGAGCTAAGCCCACTGTGAGAGGGTACTGCTGGCGCACACCCTTCCTTGCTGCCCATATTTAATGACCCAAGAGGAAAGAAGCATCTAGACAGAGCTATTTCTGCTCAGCTGGGACAGCTCTGAGGGGACATGGCTACCTGTGGAGTCGGCTAAGGTGTCCAGAGGGCCTGGGCCTCAGGTCAACTATTCTGGCTACTTGTTCTTCTTCCTCCCGTAGAAACCATTCCAGGGGGACATGGGGACAGTAAAACCAAAAACCCAGGTGCTAGAGAGCATTTAAGAGCACTTATTGAGGGTTGGAGGGATGGCTCAGTGGTTAAGGGCACCAACTGTTCAGAGGACTTGGGTTCAAATCCCAGCTCATACATGGTAGCTCACACCTATCTGCACCTTCAAGATCTGACACTGTCACACACATGCAGGCAGGCAAAACACCAGTGCACACAAAAGGAAGGTAAATAAATTAAAAAAAAAAGAAAGAGAGCATCTTTTGCTTTTACAGAGGACCTGGGTTTGGTTCAGTTCGCAGCTACCTGTACTCTGGCTCCAGGGGCCCTGATGCCCTCTTCTGGCCTTTGAGGGCACTTGAATACACATGCTACATTTATCCAGTCTCACACTACACATTTAAATAACCAGAAATTAAGCAGACACAACATGAAGATCCTGTCTTGTCTCTGCTTACTGGAAAGTGTAACCAGGCACTTAAATATCGGACCCTCTGTGTGGTACAGTATTTCCATCTTCATAGAAAGGGGACCACTTGCATAGTGCTTCTAGAAAAATCCCTTTACAGGGAAATCTCAGATGGACTGCACATACCCACCACAAGACAGAGAAGCAGATTGTGTCCTGGCTGGGATGGCTGTGAGGGTTGCTGCCATGAAGATTATGGAAACAAAGGCTGGAGAAGCCACTCTCTGGTGGAGCCTTTGTCACCATGTGCAACTCACCCCTGAGCTATCTCTCCAGCAGGCTAAAGAGTCTTTCTAATGCTTTCCTTTGTTCTCTATAGTCATGGGGGCCAAGGTGACAGAAAGAAAAGAGGCAATACCTGTCAGCACCCAGGAATAAAAAGCTTTCTATTGTTTTATTGTTTACATTTTTATTTAATTTATGTTTTCCCCTCCCTGTATGTGCACATATGCTACAGCGTGTAGGTCAGAAGGCACCATGTGAGAGTGGGTCTCTCCTATCTTGGGGGTTGAACTCAGGTTTGTCAGAGGGTTGTCAGGTTTGGCAAAAAACACCTCTACCCATTGAACCATCTTCCCGACCCCTAATTTCTTTTCTGCACTTTAAATATATAATCATTTGCCTCTAATCCGAAGAGGCCAGCTAGAACTGAGCCAAAAGGCTTTCTATATCTGCCCGATAGCCCGTTTCCTTAAACTTCCTGATCTCCAGACCCTGATGTCGTTGAGGTTTATTGTGCCTCTGTTTCCAGGCTCCAACACCTCTGACCTTTGTGCTGTACCTTGCAGAGCAATGCTCCTCTTGCCCCACAGCCTTTGCACTTGTTGCTCTTGGATTCACTCCCATCTCTCATCCTAAACTATGAGGCTTCCATCTGTCTGTGAAATCTCACTTAAAATGTCATCCTGAGCAAACTTTTCATTCTTCCCTGGTAGATCAAGCCTTCCTGTTACCTAGAGCAAATTTTGTAAGAACACTACACACAGATGGCTCAGATATATATATATAGACAGGAGGTGGGGTGCTGAAGAGATGGCTTGGAGGTTAAGAGCACTTACTGCTTTTGCAGAGGGCCCTGGTTCAGTTCCCAGCACCTCTAACCACCAAGTAACTCCAGTTCCAGGAGGATCAGACACCATCTTCTGGCATCCATAAGTACTGTATGCATGATCTATCTATCTATCTATCTATCTATCTATCTATCTATCTATCTATCTATCTATCTATCTATCTATCTATCTATCATTCTATCTCAGATATATGTAAGTATGTATATGATATATATATATATATGTAAGGTTTATATAGAATGAGAATTTTGCTGCTTAAGTTTTTCATCACCATGACACACACTAGGGTCATCTCAGAAGAGGAAATGTAATTGGCAAACTGCCTCCATTAGACTGGCCTGTGGGCAAGTCTATGGCACATTTTCTTGATTAATGATTGATGTGTTAGGGCCCAGCTCCCTGTGAGTGGTGCCAGTCCTGGGCGGGTGGTCCTTGGTGCTTCAAGAAAGCAGGCTGACCCAGCGTGCTGGTGCACACCTGTAATCCCAGCACTCAGGGAGGCAGAGGCAGGCGATCTCTGTGAATTTGAGGCCAGCCTGGTCTACAAAGTGAGTCCAGGACAGCCAAGGATACACAGAGAAACCCTGTCTCCAAAAGAAAAGAAAAGAAAACAAAACAAAACAAAAAACAAAAACAGAAAGCAGGCTGAGCAAGTCAGGAGGAGCAAACCAGTGATCAATATTCCTCCAAGGTCTCTCTATCAGTTCCTGCCTTCAGGTTTCTTTCTTGAGTTCCTGTCCTCACTTCCCTCAGTGATGGAGTGTGACCTGAGGGTTGTATGATGAAATAAACCCTTTCCTCCCCAAGTTACTATTAGTCATGGTGTTTATCACAGCTACAGAGAGCAAACAGGACAAACCCCTTCAACCAGCACCATACATTCCAAAGCCAAAATGGTTAATGGGTTGACTTAGCAGGTGAAGAAACTTGCCTGCTACCAAGTCTGATGACCTCAGCTCATCCCTGGAACATGGTGGAAGGACAGACTCAAGCCCTGCATATTTTCCTCTGACCTCTGCATGTGTGTTATGTCATGTACATGTGTGCCCTCCCCACAAACAAACAAACAAATCTGTTAATGTAGCTAGCTGGCAGAGAGCTAGCCTTAGAAGAAGTACAAACAATAAATTCTAGAAAGCACAGAGAAGAATGAAAAGCACCCCTAAAACAAACAGCACTTAGGACTGTAGATTCCAAAACACTCAGTACCTCTGGTACTTGGGATTGAATCAGAGGACCTGCCCACAACAGGCATGGATGCTACCAAAGAGCTCCATCTTCAGTCCTCGGGCGTTGCTCTTGTGTTGTCTTTGGCTTTCCAAACTGCTCATCTTGGACTCACTGTGTAGCCCTGGCAAGCTTTGAACTTGCCATCACCCTGCCTCAGACTCAAGAGAGTCTCAGCACCATCAGGTGGAATCAGAACCACCAGGCCTGGTGGTAAGTGTTCTTCTGAGCAGTCACAAGGAAAGCTCTGATGCTCTGAGGTGTGAAGGTCATTGTTTATAGAGGACGGGTCAGCATCTGTTCATGATGATTTGGGGACTGATTCTTTTCTTTTTCTTTCTTCTTTTTTTTTTTTAGACAGGGTTTCTCTGTGTAGCCTTGGCTGTCTTGGACTCACTTTGTAGACCAGGCTGGCCTTGAACTCAGAGAAACCTGCCTGTCTTTGCTTCCCAAATACTGGGATTAATGCTGTGTGCCACCATGCCTGGCTTTTTTTGTTTGTTTGTTTTGTTTTCTTTCTTCCTTCCTTCCTCCCTTCATCCCTCCTCCCTTCTCTCTTTCCTTTCTTTTTTTTGAGACAGGGTTTCTTTGTATAGCCCTGGCAGTTCTTGAACTCACTCTGTACACCAACAGGCTGGCCTCGAACTCAGAGCACCTGCCTCTGCCTCCTGAGTGCTGGGATTAAAGCCATGTGCCACCATGCCCTGATTTCTTCCTTTTTCAAAATTTTATTTATTAATGCATGAGTGTTTTACCTGCATATATATCTATGCATTGTGCATGTCTGGTTTTTGAGGAGGCCCGAAGTGTCAGAGCCACTAGATTGGAGTTACAGATGGTTGTGAGACACCATGTGGGTGGTGGGAATTGAACTCAGGACCTCTGGAAGACCAAGCAGTGCTCTTAACCTCTGAGCCATCTCTCCAGTCTCTTTTCGTTTGTCCTTCCTTCCTTTCTTCTTTCCTTCCTTCCTTCTTTCCCTCTCCCTTTCTCTCTTTCCCTTTCTCTCTCTTTTTCTTTCTTTGAGACAGGACTCTGTAGCCCAGGCTGGCCTGACTACTCATGATGCAAAACAAGGCAGCCATGAACTTGTGGCAATCCTCCCTCCTCAGCCTTCTAGGGGCTGGGATTCTGGACACTATCTCCTGGCTCCACTGGGATTTCTTTACCATTCTGCTGGATGGTGCCAGCCATCAGAGCAACTGGAGAGGGTAAAGCAACAGGAGAAGGTGTGCCCAGCATGGTGTATTATGCAATTCATCATAAGAAGTCCTCTTGATGCACTTTTCATGCCGTGCTTTTGTTGCAAAGCGGAAACCCAGCCTCCTGAAAGCAGTGTGTCTTGAGCTGGCTTTGCTTTGACCACACAAGCCTGGCTGGTGAGGGCTCTGAGAGGCTTACCTTCTTGTGTACCATGGAAGAGCTGGAGTTGACTGTGCCTTCATCCTCTTGCATCATGATGAGCTCGGGGCTGCTCTCGTCCATGACCTCCTGCATGCTGTTCACGCTGCTGCTCCGGCTGCCCGTGCTCACCGACATGCTAGGGATGGAGTGGATGCTGCCCAGGCTGTCTGCCTCTCTGCTCAGGTTGCTTCCATGCTCACTGTCCTGTAAAAACAGGCACTGTGATTAAAAAAAACAAAAACAAAAACAAAAACCTGGAGGTCCAGGGCTGACCCACTGACTGGGCCACTTGAGGACTAATTTCTGTAGTGACAAATTGCTCTTCTGTCGGTGTACAAAGATCAAGTTTGTGTGTGTGTGTTGTGTTTTGAGACAGGGTCTCTCACTGGCTGGAACCTACCAAGTAGGTGAGGCTGGCCAGCCCATGAACTCCAGGGATGTCTCTGTCTCTGCTTGCCCAGAGCTAGGGTTACAAGCCAGTGCCATAACTCCCCCTGCCCCCAACATGAGTTCTGGGGATGGAACTTAGGTCCTTGTGCTCGGAGAGCATGTGGCTTGTCAGGTCCTCACATGTGTCTCTTCTGGGGGGTGTTTGGGGGGCACTCTATCATGATCAGACACCTCACTCATGTGCACTCCACCCCCAGGCCCACTCTGGATGGACTTGAATCCCAGGGCTCCCCCTGCCCACCCTGCACCACGCACAACCATGATATTATGGGATTGTTCCTGTAAGTGTCATGAGTCCAGGCTTGGAAGGGCTCTCTGGAAGTAGCATGGTCCTCCAGAGAGCCGCTGCTGGCCACCAGTGATGCTCTCTCAGTTGTCACCTGGAGCAGACTAGATGGGGACAAGAAGTGTAACCCTTGCAGGTCATCAGCGAGTAGCTTCATATGAGGCAGGTAGGTAGTTCTGCCTGCCTTAAGCAATTCTGTCTTCTGCTTACCTCTGCGGTCTCATTAAGAAATCTGTTAAGTAACACCAGTATGCATTACTACTGGCCCAAAGACCAACTGTGGGGCGGGATGAAAAACTGTGTATAGCACTTGACCATCGCAGAGGAGACCCTTCCCCAAAAGATTGAATGACATCACTGAGTCAATTCAGTTACAGATAAACTCTATTTTCAAACCCTACTACACACAAATGAACTTAGTGAGTTGGGAATATAAGCAATTACTCCGTAATACAAAATGATAGACAATACACTACTTTTTCTATTTTCTCTTTTTGAAGACAGGGTCTTGGTATGTGGCCAGGGCTGTCCTGGAACTTATTCTGTAAACCAGGCTGGCTTTGAATGCACAGAGTCATCCTGCTTCTGCCTCCTGAGTGCTCAGATTCAAGGTGTGTGCTTCCATGCCCCACTATCAACATTTAATGCATTTATTTTCTCAATTAATGGGATACCAATTGTCTATACCAATCAAGAGATTTCTATAGTCTACTTCCTATTTTTGAATTTTATTATTGATAAAATACTTTTGTTTCATTAAAGTTGAAAAATAACATTCACTTGTTCTCTCTATTTAGTTATTTTTCTACGATTCGCCTTGTATGTGTGCATGCCACAACACGTGTCAGAGTAGGCTTGAGGGGGGGTAGAGGTTAGCTTGCAGGAATTGGTTCTCTCCATCCACCATTGGGCCCAGAGGTCTAGCTCAGATTGACAGGCAGGTACCTTTTCTGACAGAGTCCTCTAGCTGGCCCTCATCCAGTTCCTTTAGCTGAATGAGAGACCGGGAAGCCATCTTTCCTTTGAAAACTGTCATGTGCACACCGTGTGGACAGAGGCAGTTGCTGGGACTCTGATTCCACAGGCCCCTCACTGAAATAACCTCAAATCTACCCTTACTCTTCCTTCTTAGTTCTTTGCATGTTTGATACAGGGTCTTACTTTGTGGCCCAAGCTGGCCCCCCTTCCATGTCCAGCCTCTCCCTGATGCTGACACACTTCCAGGATGCACAGGCTCATCTTTCATCACTCTCTCAGTGAGAGCCATATGTTAGCAAGCTCCATTTCCCATTCCCAGGGTCACTGCCCTCACCATCCCAGTCTACTTACTCTCCTCAGCCCTGAAGAAGGGCGCTTTCCTAAAACTGCACCAAGCCCCTGGTAGGATAGGGGCACAGCCCCAGCCCTTCCTGAGAGCTGCTGACTGTGAGGGCTTCGGGGAAGAGCCGGGTTTTCTTTATGGGGATGGTCCTGGAAGGTAGCTCCAGTAGAGTGTCTCATATTCACATATATGTGGGCAGCACTGATGGGACTCAGTGCATTAAAAAGAAGTTGGGAGGCTAAGGCTGGCTGGGTGGGAGTCCTAGAGGAGCTGGAGAGGAAGCAGGGACTAAAAATGACTGAAAGGCTTTGTATGCACATGCGAAATTCTCAAATTAAAAATACATTTAAAAAATTGATTCATAAACGCTCAACTCCATCTTATGGTACCCACCTCCCTGCAGCCCCGGCTCCCCCCAATACTGGGGCCACTTTTTATGTTCTGCCTCAAGTAAAAGTTGCTGCATTTATGTCTCTGTTACCCCCCAAAGCAACTCTTGGGGAGGCAGCACCTATCACATTCACATCCTCCAAAATGTTTGCCCAGTGGCAAGTCTGGAAGCTTCTCACACAGAAGCTGAAATGAGGTGGACCTACTTCCTCTTCTTCTTGTGACTCATTCAAGGGTCCGTTCCGAGTCTCCTGGAAGAGGATCTTCTTCATTTTTCTGTACTGCAGGTTGTCTAGCTCTCGGACAGCATCTTTTGTCCTCTGGATGAGGTCAATGAGGACCCGCGGTGGCCGTTCCCTCCGAATGAAGTCGTGCTGAACAACAGAGGGGGAAACTGATGGTGAGCAAGTGTTCTCTTTAGGTGCGCTGTCTGCACACAAGCAGGCAGGGAAGAGCGAACAGGTTCAGGAACCTTAGAAACAAATGTGATCTTGAGGCTGGTGTCCCTCATGGTGGCTCCTGCTTACAAAGAGATAACAATGCTTCTACATTCTGTCCCAGGCTCCCCTTTGTGCAACTCTAGAGCAGCAGTTCTCAACCTTCCTGATGCTATGACCCCTTAATACAGTCCCTCATGTTATGGTGACCTCCCAGCCATAAAATGATTTTTGTTGCTACTTTGTAGCTGCAATTTTGCAACTGTTATGAATCATAATGTAAATATCTGATGTGCAGGATATCTGATACATGAGCCATGAAGGAGTTGTGAACCACAGGTTGAGAACCACTGCTCGAGTCTCCACAGGAATTCTTGTTTTGTTTGTTTCTGTTTGGCTAAGCAAGGCAGAGCATTAATTCTAATTCCAGCACTTGGGAGGCAGAGGCAAGAGGATCTCTGTCTTGGTGGATTTGAGGCCAGCCTGGTCTACATAGGGAGCTCCAGACCAGCCAGGCTACATCATGAAACCTTGTAAAAAGTTTCTCTTTTTAATTTATAAGTATTTATGGTATACAACGTGATTCTTTGCTACAAATGGTGAAGTAATCACTACAGAGAGGCCAGTTACCATACCATCGCCTCCCATCATTCCTGTGTATGTAGTAAAGGTACCTAAAACCCACCGCCTTCAAAACTTACAAGACACCTACAACCTTCAGGTCAGATGGTAAGGTTTCAATACTCAGCATATGTAAAACACAGGGATCTGTCCCTCTGCCTCTGTGATTCTTTTTTACATATTTATTTGTATGTGTATGAATATGCCTGTCAAGGTCATAGGCCAACCTGCTGGAGTTGGTCCTCCCCTCTGGCACCTGGCCCTGGGGATTAAATTCAGGTCTTCAGGCTTGGTTGCAAGCCCTCTACCTAATGAGCAATCTCATCAGTCCCAAACCTCATTTCCATTCCTGAAACCACCTTTCTACTGTTTCCTCCTGTATCGTTGATTAAAAAAAAAAGTGTGTAAATTCTACATGTCATTTGGTGCCTTTCTTTGTATATCCGGCTTATTTTCCTTGTATAATGCCTTCTAAATTCACCTATGTTGTCACCTATCATAGGATTTCTCTCTCTCTCTCTGACCCCCTTCTCCCCTCCTTTAACTGAGACAGAGCCTCCTGCGGCCCAGGCTGGCCCTGAATTCACTATGTAGCCCTCTGATGTCCCTGCCTCCACATCCCAAGTGTTGGGCTTACAAGCATGTGGCATCATGCCTAGATAGAAACTTTTATTCCCAGGCTGAAAACTGTGATGGAAACATGGGTTGTTTCCATACCTTGGATGCTATGAGTAATGCTATAGTCATGATAGGATACAGACATCTTTACAAGATAATTAATTCTATTTCTTTTAGCTATGAGCCCAAAGGATGGAAATGTTGGATCAGATGCCATCCTGCTTTTTTTTTTTTTTTAATTCTCTTGGGAGGCTCCACCCTGATTTCCACAATGCTTATGCCAATTAGTAAGTATTCCTTTTGCTGTGCAGCAATTATCTTCTGAGATTTGCTTTATCATAAGTATAACATAATAGATAAAAATTACTAGAACATGGGACTGGAGAGATGGACTCAATGGTTGGGAGCACTGGCTACTCTTGGGGAGGGCCTGAGTTCAGTTCCCAGCGCCTACATGATGGCTCACAACTGTCTGTAACTCCAGTTCCAGGTGATCTGGTGCCCTCTTCTGGTCTCTGTGGGCACTGCATGCCCACAGTGCACATACATACATGCAGGTAACCACCCATACACATAAAATAAAAGAAAATAAAACCCTTTTAAAAGAATCTTGAGAGCTGAGTGTGGTGGCACATGCCTTTAATCCCAGCACTTGGGAGACAGAGGTAGACAATAATCTGAGCTCACACAGCGAAACCCTGTCTCAAAAAACCAAACCAAACCAAACCAAACCAAACCAAACCAAACCAAACCAAACCAAACCAAACCCCATGAGACCCTTAAGTAACAGCAGAAAGATTTGTCCCTTTCATAGCTGAGGTGGGATGAAACCAATCCCTGCTACAACCTTCCTCACCCTTCCCCTCTATCCCTCCCCCTCTATCTCTTCCCCACTATCCCTTCCCCACTATCTCTTCCCCACTAGTACTTCCCCTCTATCTCTTCCTCACTAGTCCTTCCCCTCTATCTCTTCCTCTCTCTCTCTCTCTTTCCCCACTATGTCTTCCCCACTATCCCTTCCCCTCTATCTCTTGGTAGCTTTTGGAAAACAGACTTGTGCAAATTATGTTTTCTTTTTCTTCTGGACATACAATAAAGAATACCACATGAGCTCACTTACAGGCTACATAGTTTAGACCGAAAATATGGCAGCTGTTCAGTCTACCAGAGGTCAGGGTTCCCATGAGGCTGCCTTCCTCATGAAGAGCTGGACAGACAGGATCAGAGGAACAGGGTGCCTAAGGAGGGGCAAGTGCCACCCTTGATCCTCTGCTGCTATTGGTATTTTGGATTGTGGGTGACCCGTCTGTTCTCACACTCCAGACTTCACGCCATGAGATGATGTGGCCTTACCTGCATGCATCTTTTGAAACATGGAAGCACTCAACACTTTAAGCACTCCCCTGCCTATCGGGGAAAGCCTGTTGCACTGTGTTCCTGCTTTTCTTTCAGACCCGGTCCTTCCTGCCTCCCCTCTCACCCAGCGCATTCTAGATGATGCAGGCCTTGTCCTTGCAGCTGCCATGCCTGTGTTCTGCTCGTATTCTCTGCCTGCACTTCCACACTCTCTTTGCTCTCTACACTCCTGCAATCAAAAGGTTCAGACCCCTTTAACAGAATAATTTGTAAACCAGGGATGGTTCATGCTTGTTATCCCAGAATTGAGAGGCAGAGGCAAGAAGATCTCTGAGTGTAAAACCAGCCTGGTCTACATACTGAGTCCCTGGCCAGGTAAAGCTACATAGCAAGACCCTGTCTCAAACAATAACAAAATAATAACTTTATTGTTTAAAGATTCAAGTAATATAGGAAAACACTTAAAGAGAAATAAAGAAGTGATCTCCAAATTCCATCATCCAGAAAAAATATTGTCAAATTATGGGATGTCAATTTAGATCTCATCAATTACCCCCACTCAGAACAAAGGCTTTCAGGAAATAGTTTCAAAAAGGAACCTTATCATACATTCTATTTAAGTATAATCTATAAAAATGAAACTGTACTGGAATTTAACAGAATTAGAAGAAAGTGAAATAAAATAATTGCTTAATCTTAGTTATAATTTTTTTTTCATTGACAGAGTTATCTGTTCCTAAACCTCCCTTTAAAATTAAGGACTGCCATGAATTTGAGACAGGAGGGGTTGAGGCAGGTGGGTATGTGGGATGGTTGGAAGGAGGAAAAGGAAGTGGAAATGATATAATTATATTTTAATTTCAAAAATTAAAAACTATGGAACAAATGTGATCTACAAAGCAAACAAATAAAAATAAATAAATAAATTTAATTAAACTAAAGAGAGGGCTGGCAAGGTGGCTCAGCGGGTAAGGGTGCTTGCCACGAAGGCTGTTGATGACCTGAGTGTGATCCTTGGGACCACATGGTGCCATGCGTGTTGGGAACACATGCTCATGTGCACATATATGCATGTACACACACACACTCTTAAAATAATAAAAATGTAGTGAAACATTTCAAGAGTAAAAGCGAAAATATCATAAAAGGCTTGAGAGATCAGAGTGACCTTTATTGAAGAACTATATTTTTATCTGAAGAATAGAGAAATTAATTAATTTCCTGGCCCTAGTTTTTTCCAGCTGCCTTCCTTCTTTTTATTTTGCCAATGTTTATCACATCACATTGTAATTTTTAAACATTACAATAACTTTCTTTTACCTTAGTTCTACATTTAAATTATTCAATGTAAAAGTGACAGTTCAATGTCAGGAAGAAAATATGGGGATAAGAAGGGTTATTTTCAAAAATATTCAGGAATAAGTAGATAGCCAGCTGGAGGAACAGTGTTGGCTACCTCATGCCTTTTCACAATTTACACAGCATGCTGAGGGTCTCAGATAGCGTCCCCTCTTGTACTCTTATCTTTGCTCCGCATAGCTTTGGCTATCAGCAGTCTTTTCTGGTTCCATATGGATTTTTTTATTTTATTTTTTTTTCTATTTCTAAGGAGAGTGTTTATGTATTTCCACTGGGATTTCATTGTATTTTGATAGGATGCTCATTTTCACAATAGTAAATCCGACCAATCCATGAACATGGGATATCTTTCCATTCTCTAGCGTCTTTCTTAATCTCTTTTTTCAGAAACTTAAAGTGCTCTTTCTTTCTTCTCTTCTTTATTTTATGTTTTGGGGGACTGAGTTAAGGACAGTTGTGAGCCACCATGTGGGTGCTGCGCATTAAACCTGGGTCCTCTGGAAGAGTAGCCAGTGCTCTTAACTACTGAGCCCTCTCTCCAGTCCTGAGATCTGAAGTTTTTATTGTAAGGATCTTTCACGTCCTTGGTAGGTTTATTCAGAAATATCTTTTTTATGTTATTGTGAATGAAGTGTGCCCACGATCTCTTTCTCAGTCTGTTTGTTGTTGATATATAGAAAGGCCAAGTGATTTCTAAAGTTGATTTAGGGACCAGCAACACTTCCAGTAGCAGGTACTAGACATCTTTTTTTTTTTTTTTTTTTGTAAATAACTGGTCAGGGTAGTCTAAGAGACACCCAAAGCAATATAGATTATATATGCAGCCCAAGGTTGACTCTCATGGATTGAGAGTGGGACCCTATTGCTGAAGATGCCATGTACTTCAGGACACAGGGGTCATATGATTTGAGCAGGATCTGACCTGAAAGCCTCTTTCCTGTGGTATAGCTTACATGGTTCCAGAAATTACAGTGTAAGCTGTCAAGGGTGGAAAGCAATTAGGCAGTCCTACCCAACTATAATACCCATGAATCACAACAACTATCAGCATGGCAAGATATTACACTTTCATGGTATAAGAAGTGGCACTCACATGTTAGTGGCAACCAACAACTGTTTAATTACACTTAAGGCTCACTCAACAGAAGGGACCTCATGCCTGGTACTGGAAACTCAGCCATATTCCTGGGGCCAATGATATCTTGGATCTTAGAAAAGAATCACTACCTACACCTTGCTAGACCAGCATAATTACTTACTATATTCTAAATCTTATCCTTAGATCCTCAGATAAGTGTAGCTACCATTCCTCATCAAAGAAGCTCCTTTTAACAGTAAATGGAGACAAAACTACAACCAGACACATGGAGAGACCAATAGATATGGGTAGCTGAGCCTCTGCATATAAGCTACATCATAGCTCCTGTGTCTGTGGCTCAGGGAATAGTATGGAAGAGCCAGGATACCAGGACATCTGCTGTGAGGTATTTTCTCCTAGGAAAGGCTGCAGGAACCAGACCAGAACAATGGTACTATCAATGGACATGCTAATGTGGAGGAGAGACGTTTTCATGCCCCGCCCCAACAGTGAACTATAGGCAACAGCTGACTGCTGGAAGGAGAATTAGCCTCTTCCAGGGATGAAGCCATTATTAGTTGTCCAGTGCAGAATGATCAGCCTTGAAGCGATATACTACCAACAAAAATGGACCCAGCAGGTTGTAGTTTTATATATTTGTACATACGTATACACAATGCAATAATAATAATAATAATAATAATAAATAATAATGAGGCTATCAACTTGAGACTAGTGGACATGAAAGGGGTTTGTGGGAAGAAAATTGGGAGATGCTTGTGGGAGGCAAGGGACTGATGAAAGCAATGTAATTACTCTTATTTCAGTTAGAACCATTTTAATTTAAGGAAGAATGCTAAAGTAAAAGTAAGAAACATGTTTGTAAGGTTCATTAAAAATTAGTGAAAAAAAGTCAACAACTAACAGATAAATGGTAAAGAGTGTAGGGAGGCCACAGACCAGAAAACAGAGATGGCCTTGCAGCTTAGGAAAGAGACTCATAAGTGATGTGAAATAAAACTTAAATTACAGCCAGGGGGGTTGCACGGTGTGTGTGTGTGTTTGTGTGTATGTGTGTGTGTGTGTATGTATGTTGCGTGTGTGTGTATGTGTGTATGTATGTTGTGTGTGAGTGTGTGTGTGTGTGTAGGTCCATTAGCACAGCACAGGCTTTGCAGGGATGAGGTCCTAGCTTTGACTTTAGGACTGCCCAAGGTCTCCAAACCAAATGAAAACAACCCACATAAAGCTGAAAAAAAATCCTATAAAAATAATCCAGAACAAAAAGACAACAGCAGCAAACATTTCCCACCAGTCCATGCAGTACAATTCAGGCTGTTCACACTTGGCCAGTTGGGCTGTCATCTGCATCTGGAATGCTGGTGTGCATTCCAACCTGAGATCCACCTTCCCTTTCATGAGTGCTGTCATGCCTAGCTGTCATGCCTAGAACATCGATGCGCACTGTAGAGCAGGGTGTAAGGAGGTGGGGGTTGGAAGTGAGTTCATAGCTGGCCACTTTCCCAGCATGCACCAGGTCCTGGGTTCAAGACCCATTGTATAGGTGCTTCCTCCTAGATCAAAGCCTTCCAAGCTTGTTAAGATGTGGAGTGTCTATAGAAAGGCAAAACAGCACATTCTAAGCAGAGGTAAGACACTCAGTCCTACAAGAAAGCTCCTTAAGCCCAGGATGGAAACAACTCAAAGGTTTCAGGAGTCCTTGAAGCTGACCAGATTTGCTAGACTTCCCCTCCCCAAGCAAATATAAACACTAAGGACTGCTGAGGATCACTCTCAGACCAGCTGAGATACCTGGAAAGGACACTCTCCAGCCCGTTGAGCTGCCTTCAGGCTATGCAATGGGCTCAGGTATCCAGCTTTGTGACCTGTCATCTCTGCTGGAGATGCAGCTGTCTTTGGGCCATTTCTGCTCCTATAAGTAACTCCTCACCCAAATTCCTGTAAGGAACTCCAGTAAAACTCATGGTTCACCATGTTGGACTCCAGTCTGATCTCAGAGCCCTATCTGTGGCGAGTAGCCAGTTGTCTGTATCTTCACAGGTGTAGCGTCACACCAAAATCCCCAGTACTGTAAAAACAGTATTTTGTGTGTCAATGTGTGTGTGTGTGTGCACGCATGCACGTATGTGTATGATATGCCTGTGAGCATGTGTGTGGAGGATGTTGGTTATCTTGCTCTGCCACTCCCTTTCTTATTCCTTTGAGACAGGGTCTCTCGCTAAACATGGGGATAGGCTGGTGGCCAGCAAGCCTCAGCATCCTTCCTGTCTCTGAGGTTGCAGGGTCGTGCAGGCACGCCCTGCTTTTAATTGGGATCCGAACTCATGTCCTCATGCTTCGCAGCAACTGCTCTGACCACTGGGCCACCTCCCAGACAAACAAAAACCATGTATTTATTTTTATTTTATATCTGTGGACAGTTACAACATATTTTGTGTGTGTGGGGGGGGGTGTTTTGTCTGCATGTGTGTATGTCTGTGTACCACATGTGTGTGTGACGCCTGCAGAGGCCAGAAGCGGGCACTGGATCCCCTGGAGCTGGAGCTAGAGATGCTTGTGAGCTGTCCTGTGGGCCCTGGGAACTGAACCAGGACCTTGCAGGAGCAGCTAGCGCTCTGAACTGCTGAGCCATTGCCCCAGCCCTGCAGGTGCCACGGTTCTAGGCCTGACGCACTGGAGTGAAGCAAGCCTTCAGAGTTTTTCCTGTAAACAGACCAACAAGCAAAACTGCTCATAAGAGGACACATTCTGGAAAGGAAGTGAACAACAGGACTGAATAAACACACACACACACACACACAGCAGAGGGTAGAGATCTGAGAATATTTCACCACGAAGGATTCCCACCCACTACTAGAATGTAACTGACCGCAGCAGCATCATATAAAATGAACACAGAGCGAAGAGCAGACAGAGGCTCAAAACTGAGAGGTTCAAATTAAACCAATGTGTACTCATTAAAAAAAAAGTCATAAAGTAAAGAAAAGTTAAAAAAATTATGAAACTTAAAAACTTTCTGCTGTTGTTTGAGATAGGGTCTCATGGAGCCGAGACTGGCCTTGATCAGAGGGCTGTTCTTACCTCCAGAGCCCAGTGTGATGACAGTATACTCCTATAACACCAGCACTGGGAAATGGAGCCAGGAGGATCACAGTTCAACATCAGCCTGGGTACATGTTGAGATCACAGGCATGCCCCAACGACCTCTTGATATGACAGTAACCTCAGTGATGTGACAGCGCTGTAGCTCATCTGTAATGACCTGAGTATCTGTGTTTTAGATTGTCACCCTACATCTTCTGTGCCTGAATCTGATACCAACCTAACTGAAGTCTGCAGATTTTGAGTTGGTGCCATTGGCAGGTTGTCCTGAGAGCTCATTCAAGTTCAGTCAGATAAACCCTGGCATGGCAAGGCAAGCCTACCCTCGGGTGTGTGCGGTGAGGGGAGAAGAGGAAGGACATGGATCTTGACAACCTTCCCATTTTTATGCCTATTTCCATCTTTGCATTAAGCTAGCGTGTCACTGTTTGACGCATGGCCAGACTTCATGGCCCCTCCTCAGATGGAAACCAGAAAAGTTACCCGTAACAGTTCCACCGCGGCTGGTCTTTCCTGAGGTATTTTGTGCAAGCAGTAATCGACGAATCTCCTGAAGGAGTCTGTCCTGTGTGAGCAAACACACCAAGGAGAGCAGTGAGGGGCTGTGGGACATGAGGCATACAGAAGGTGAAGTGCATGGGAGAGAATGCTTTTGCAATTTGAGACACTGTGTGTGTGCATGGTGCGTATGTGTGTTCCAGTGTGCACATGCGAGCACACATGTGTGCATGTGCATATGGGTATAGAGGCCAGAGGTCAACATTGAGTGTCTTTCACAATCACTCTCAGCCTTATTCTTTTGAGGCAGGGTCACTTGCTGAACCTGGAGCTCACCATTTGGCTGGCCAGCCGACATCCCTCTCTGTCTCCCACACTGGGGTAATGGGGTCCAACTAGTTTTGCCTCGGTTCTGGGGACTCAACTCCCATCCCCACGCATGCACAGCAAGCATTTTGCCAACTGGGCCATCTCCCCGGCCAAAAGATTCTTTTCATTAGACATTTTGAAATATCAGCAGACCTGTACCATGTTCACGTTATGGCATTGAAAATTAATTCTTTTGGATAATTAGGTGGACACAGTCCCAACCTAGTCAACCCAGATATACACAGATGTAAGGCTAGGTCAAATCACAAAATAGGTTAGAAAATAAATAATACTTATGCATTATAGTTTAATATTCATTCTTCCAGGATAACAGCTTTGCTACTACCATCCAGCCTGCATTCTTCATAACACTTCATTAACTCCACCACCACCCATAACTTCTAACAAGGAGTAAAAGGCACACAAGGCAGAGAAGCTGGAAAGACAGTCTGAATAAAACTACTTCCTCTCTTGGGAAATTTATCTCTGTCCACTCTCTTTAGACAACTCACTCTCTGTAACTCTTGTGGCCAAATAGTTAACAAACATGCCATGGTTTTCAGCTAAGAACAACATGTCTTCTGAATAGACAGTAGGTGTTCTGTCCCAGCCCGTTCTGACAGACACAGAGACAAACAATGACATCAGCCAGGGCACTTCACAGCTGCTCAGGACTGGAGGCGAAGCCATGCGTGGTGCCTCCCATCAGTTGGGAGGCAGGCACAGGCAAGTCTCTGTGAGTTCTAGGCGAGCCTGGTCTATAGAGTGAGTTACAGAACAGCCTGTTAAGACCTTGTCTCAGAACAAATAAAACCAAAGACCACCACTACCAACAACAAAACTCAGCACAACAAAAACCAACCAACCAACCAATCAATCAACGACAAAAACCTAGACATGAGATGATCAAGTGACACCTGAGGGCTGAAGTATGAGAAGGAGGTAGCAGGGTTCAAGCTCCCAGTGAAGCTTCAGTTAAATTATATGCGTGTGTGTGTGTGTGTGTGTGTGTGTGTATGAAGGTATGCTGCTTGTAGGGCACCCATTCTCACTGTCGTCGTGATGGAAGAATGCAATGGTGTTTTAGGACAGACCTTTAAAATGCGGTTGAGTGAGAATACAGATGGCCACAGTGAGTTTCTTGGGGATCTCTTACCATTCTCTAGACTGTAGCGTGGGGGAGTCATTCTGCGCGATGTGGTAGAGCGCGCTCATGGCGTTCATGTTGAAGAGGGGGGGCTTCCGCTCCGCTGGAAGAGGAAGGAAGCACAATCAGGCATTCCCAAAAGAAGAAAGGTAGGTAGCGAGATCAGGACTACCAACAGGACACCATCCACCCCTGTACTCTCGGGTTGTTTCAAGATAATGGGGAGGAAATTTCCTTATTTTTTCATAGATTCTGCAGAGATTGGTGTTGGCCTATTTTCCAATGACAAGGTGTGAATATCTGTGTGTGTATTTTAATTAAAAATACATATTCATTAAGTAAAGTCAGAGAGTAAAGAAGAGTAGAGCAAAATGTATATTATTATGGAATGGAAGGCTTGAGAGACAGACAGCAGTTAAGAGCACTGGCGGCTCTTGCAGAGGACACAGGCTTAGTTTTCAGCACCTACATGAGAGCTTACAACCATACCATAATTCCAGCTCCAGGGGATCTGATGCTGCCTTCTAGGCATTGCATACAGATGGTGCAGTTAAAAAAATATGTATATATATATAAATATATATAAATAAATAACAAAATATATAAAAACATAAATGTATTACTATACCATGTGTATGCAAATATATAGCTATATATTATATAAATGTGTACTATATAAAATATATAAATAATATATATAGTATAAAAATAGGTATTTATTTATTTATTTGAGACAGGGTCTTATTTAGCTGGTGTATCTCTGTGAGTTTGAGGCCATCCTGTTTTAAATAGTGAGTTCTAGCATAACCAGGGATACATAGTAAGATATTGTCTTCAAAATAGACAAATAAAATGTTTAAAAAAGAAAAGGAGGAGATGATTTGGGTTGATTTCTTAGACTTTTAAGATGTATTTATTCCTTCACGGTCTCACGTCCATTACAGGCCTCAGTGAGTCTTTGCTGAGAGATGTCTGCTGATGCTTCTGGCATGGTCTTTTGGGGGTCCTGCAAGGATATCTCCTCTCCTCTTCTCTCCAGGGTCTCTGACATCATCCTAGCTGGTCAGCCTCCCCAGTAGCAGGAAACACGTGTGTGCACTTCCCTGCAGCTGCTGACTGTTTATATGCATCAAGTAGAAACTGGTTGAAACTGGTCGAAACTGGGAGGTGGTGTGTGAACTGCTCTGAGAGAGAGCCATGTGGACAACAGCTTCACGCATGAAGCAGACACAAGCCATTTCACATGGATGTTTTCGGTCTAGACTCTGACTTTTCCAGGCTAACTATTTTCAAATATGTTTTAATTAAAATTTTGTTTTGGAGATGAGTCTTGCTATGTTGCTCAGGCTGCTCTGAAACTCCTGGTCCTCTTGTCTGTCTCCTGAGCAGCTGAGAACATGTGTGTCCCTGTCTCAGCTTTGGCTCATTCTTAACCCTTTCACTTTGACCCTGCAGTAGCTTGAAGATGAAGTACCCCCACAGGCTCCTGGCATGCTTGAACACTGGCTTTCTCAGCAGGTGGTGCTGTTCTAGCAGGCTGTATGACCTCCTGGAGATGGACCCTTGATGGAGGAAGTGAGCCACAGGGAGCACGTTTGGGGATTTTTCCATAGCCCCCCACTTCCTGTCATTCAGTGCTTTGCTTCCTGACTGTGAAAACAATGTAACCCGCTGCCACCACAACACCTTCCCTGCCAAGATGGACTGTATCCCCTCTAACTGTGAGCGGAAAACAAACTCTTCTCCCTTAGGTTGTTTCTCTTCAGGTTTTTGGTTATAATAGTGAGAACGTAACTAATAAGGACTTACTTTCTTTCTGCAGTAATTTAATGCATACTTATTAAGGGCTTATGCTATGTGAATGATCCTTCCCCAGGAAAGCTTTCTCTAATTGTTGTCACTGCAGTTTGTATCTTTACTGCATTTCTGGACCACACATTAGAACGTTGGCTCGTGGTTTTGTGTCCTTACTAAGTGTATGCCCCCTCTGCAAAACTTCACAGGGGCAGTGATGACCTTCATTTTGTTCTTCACTCCCCTTTCTAGTGCTGAGGACTCAGCTTGGGAGGTGGTCCTCACAAAACCTGCCAAATAAATTTATAAAGGGCAGCCTAATGCAAAGAGCTGTGTCCACAATGAATCTTTGTGTGGACTGCCGAGATGACTCAGTGTCCAAGGTGACTGCTGCCAAACCTGAGGACCTGAGTTCGATCTCTGAGTCCAGATGGTAGAAGAGAAACAACTCTGGCAAGTTGCTTCCTAACCTCCACTTATGTGCCATGGCACTCACATGCACCTTTCCCAGAAAGAGAGACAGACAGAGAGACAGACAGACAGAGAGAGAGAGAGAGAGAGAGAAATGCAACATTAAAACATAATCTTTGTGTAGGAAAAAGGCATAGAGATAATGAAGAAGAGACCAGGGTCTTGGGGATTACAGCAGATACCATGTGATGGGCTCACCATCACAGGGATAAGGAAACTCTCAGGCAAAACAAGAGGAATACTGACTTGCATAGGAGAAGCAGTGAGAAGAGGACTAAATAAAGAAAACAAGTTTTGAAAGGAGATACCAGACCTAGGGATGTAGCCCAGTTGGTGGAGTGCTTGTCTACCATGTATGAAGCCCTGGGTTCAATCCCCACACTGCACAAACTGGGTGTGATGTAGCATGTTTGTAATTCTAGCACTTGGGAGGTAGAGACAGGAGGATCAGAAATTCAAAGTCATCCTTTGTTACATAGTGATTTCAAGGCCGTCCTGGGCTACATGAGACCCTGTTTCAGAAGAGAGAAACAAAACTAAGACTCTGTGGTTATGTGGACAGCAGCAACTCAGTGTTGAAGCCTACATTAGGCTCAGGAGGAGCAGGCAATGTGCTGGGGGACAAGCCAAGACAGCTAGCTCTCAGCTGGTGAGAAAATCTCTATGGTAGAGAAGCCAGAGCCTGGAGCCATCCTCTAAACACTGAAATGTGAAAGATCTGGTCTACATTTGAATCCTCTGCTGGATCAACTATACACACACACACACACACACACACACACACACACCCTAGCCAGCTGACCTTGATGTTGGAGGCCTGTAATCCCAGCACTGGGCAGTAACTAGTCAGCCAAGCAAAATCAGTCTTGTAGCCACAGTGACAGGGCTTGTCACAGAGACAGAATGCCACAGAGCAAAGGCCACAGTTGGCCAGCAGGCCCCATCTAAGTAGTGAGGTATTTTCCATGGGTGGTGTTTTTTTTTGTTGTTGTTGTTCCTGTGGGGAAGATACACACAGTGCAGACAACACACAGCAGGACCTGCAGGGCCGAGAACATTTGTCATCTGGTCCTTTCCAGGGAGATCATCACTGCACTGGCAGAGCACAGTAGGTGGAAGAAGTTTACCACTGCAAAGCAAGGACTGTGACCAAGGAGCTCTGAGTCCTTATTTCTTGAATGTGTAAGTCTCTGTGTGTGTATAGTGTCTGCATGTGTGTAGGTGTGCTTGCATGTGTGTTTGTATGTGTATGGCATACATGTGTTTCCATGTGTTGGGCATGTAAATGGATGTGTGTATGCATGCTTGCATGTGTACATGCATGAAGATGGAGGCCAGAGACTGATATCAGTGTCTCCCTTAATTCCTCTCTATGTGGTCTCTCAGTGAACACAGGGATTGCTGATGTAGACATCTAGCCAGCCAGCTTGCTTCAGCGGTCACTTGTTGCCTCCTCCTGAGCCCTGGAACTATAAGTGGGCAGCCAGGCCCTGCCCCTCACTGGGAAAAGTGTTGGAGAGCTGGCTCTGATGGTGTGAGCTTGGGAGAGCTGATCCTGCCACTTGCTGGCTGCCACAGACAGTAGTGCTAGCCATGCCCCTTGCTTGGACAAAGCGGGAGAGCTGGCTCTGGTGGCCTGGGTACAGGAGAGCTGGCGGGCAGACCAACTCAGCTACCATCCAGGTTCAGATCCAGGGTACCGAGTTAGCCCACCCCAACATCTAGCCCATCTATGAACTGCTGGAGCAAGTGAAGGGGCCAGTCCTGAAAAACAGAAGCTTCAGGATCTCTGTAACACAGGCAACAGCAGGACATCGAAAAGGAGTCCCTGTGAGGATCCAGCATAGAGTGTGAGGCAGAAGCCAGAGGCCTAGAACCACACCAATGACTCACTGCAATGAACATCTGCAAGGGAATCTGTGTGGGCAAAAGGCATATTGTGCGATACATTGTGACACACCACGGCTTCCATGGTGAGACTTTTTTTTGTTTGTTTGTTAGTTTTGTTTTCTTTACTGGGGGAGGTTTCAAGAGCATAGGGCAGATATGGAGGGATGGGGAGATGAATGGGATTGGGGTGCATGATGTAAAATTCATAAAGAATCCATTTTAAAATGTTAAAATACCAAAATAAAACAGGTGAGCAGCCACATTTGCATACGTGCTGGGGATGTGAACCTGGTCTTTATGTAGTGCATAAATCTTTTTTTTCTACTGAACCATCTCCCCAGCCCAGAACCCATGTTTTCTTAAATGAAAGAAAAGGCTGAAAGAATAGAAAAGCTGATCTTGCTACATGCTATAAAAAAAGTTGCTGTTTAAGTGAAAGACAATGGTCACATCTTTGTGGATACACCATCTGTGCCAACTGAGGTCAGGGTTTATGTGGGGTGGGGAGTGATTTTAATGGGTTGGCCCTAACAGCTCTGCCTGGCTGTGCTAAGTTAGAACCATTGGGCCGTACTCTATTTGAGGAAGAGAGGTGATCCAAGGGCACCCCACTCTTGGATAAATGCTTTTGCCTTTAAAAGGGCCGAAATTTCTTACGGACAAATATGGTGGGCAGCCCTAACTGACTTAACTCCTAACTACTTCCAGGTACTGAGTTCTTAGTTTATGTCGGATACTCACTGCCTCACGCATGGCACAGATGCCATCCTTCATGTCCACTAGAGCCTGGCAATTAAGCGTCATTCTCTAGTTTCCTGAGGGAAAAAACTGTGGTACAGCGAGACTCAGTACTGTAACTGCTAACACAGTAGTGGTCACCCTTGACTCCATGAGCCTCCCAATTGCCGGGACATGTACACCACCATGGTTGATGTGTGTGACTGCATATGTGTGAGTTTCCCAGTGTGGGTGCTGGGAATCAGCTCAGGTCCTCCGAAGAGAAGCGAGTGCTATTAAACGCCGATCATCTGGGACAATTGTCAAGCCAGTGCATCTTTTACTATGAAGTTCTCTACCATTAGGTAAAACACCATGTTAAAGTCATATATTTGAGAAGTCTTCTGATATTTCCCCTGTATGGTTGGGATATAAACTAAAGCAATGGGGGTTACTGTAAAGACAGGGTATGTGACGCAATACAGAGTAAGGAATGTTTCTCAAATATTTGCACTTACTGGCTTCTATTTCAGTGTTTGCTAACTGCCACATCTCTCAGACTCCTTTAGCTAAATTAATAGCATGGAGACATAGCAGAGAAGGAACTGTTTTTTTGTGGTATAAAGAGCATGCAAAGTATCTACAATAAGCTCAGATCGCCTGGCCTTTGTACAGCTGTCAGTCGCTGAGTAAGGGTGGGATGAGACAACTGATGAGCATAATCAGCACCAATTTGCAGAGATTCAGTGGAAAGCACTCTTCACTCACCCAGTTCTATACAGGTGATGCCGAGCGACCAGATGTCAACTTTCCCATCGTACTGCCCTTCATCCATGGCTAAGATCACCTCTGGGGCCATCCTGCCAGACACAATGTGAAAAACTCAAGTTGTCAGTAGAAACAAAATTTCCATTTTATAAAACTACCCAGTGCGATAGGTTTAAGGGTATTCAAAAAGTATTTTTAAAGGTATTTAAAGTTTTTTTTTCTTTTATTTTCTGGGAATTAAACCTCAGTCGTCTACAAGAACAAGTACTTTTAACTGATGAGCCATTTCTCCAGTCACTCTTTAAAGCTTTCAATGTTGTGGTGTTATTCATAGAAGCCAGGTAATGAAACCAGCCTAGATAATCAACAGATGCATAGATAAAGAAAATGCAGTTCACATACACAGTGGAGGCATCTGTGATGTGTTGGTTTGAATGAGAATGGTCCCTGTAGGCTCATATATTTGAATAAATGGTTCCCAGCTGGTGGAACTATCTGGGAAGGATTAGAAGGTGTGGCCTTATTGGAGACAGTGTGTCACGGGGTGTGTGTGGGGGTGCTTTGAGGTTTCAAAGAACTACCACAGTTCCTAGTGTTTTTCTCTCTGCCTCGTGGTTATGCCTTCAGATATGAGCTCTCAGCTGTTCCTGTTACCATGCCTGCCTGCCACCTGTCCTGCTTCCTGCCCTGACAGTCAGACTCCAACCCTCTGAATCTATAAGCCCCAAGTTAAATACTATTAAAAAATTACTTTATCTTTATTCTATGTGCATTGATGGTTTACCTGCATGTATGTCTGTATGAGAGTGTCAGATTCTTTGGAACTGAAGTTACAGGTAGTTGTTGAGATGCCATGTGGGTGCTGGGAATTGAGCCTGGGTCCTCTAGTAGAGGAGCCAGTTTCTCTCTCTCTGTTTTTCAAGACAGGGTTTTTCTGTGTAGCCTTGCCTGTCCTGGATTTGCTCCATAGACCAGGCTAGCCTCGAACTCACAGAGATCCGCCTGCCTCGACCTCCCCAAGTGCTGGGATCACAGGCGTGTATACACCACGGTGTGCAGCAGCCAGTTCTCTTAACCAAGGAGCCATCTCTCCAACCCCCAACACTTTTTGTTTAAAAATAAGTTGACTTGGTGATGGTGTTTCATCACAGCAATAGAAAAGTAACTAAGAAGTGGGAGAATGGCTAGAACTGTAGATCATTATGTTAAGTGAAATAAGCCAGACTTAGAAAGATAACTATAGGAGGAGGGCAGGGAGCGAGGGAGTGAGGGAGAAAAACAGAAAAGGGACTGTGTGGGGTTGGGTAGCAGGATGGAGGAGGACATGGAGATGAATTTGAACAAAGTACAATATGTGACAGGCATGAGAAAATATCATGACACAACCTATTATTTTGTAAAACAGTTAAAGTAATTTAAATATTATTAAATATCTGTCCCCCTGACAGATAGTTCCTTACACGAACTATTGTCAGAAACACAAACATCATTGGTGATTTCTAGGAGATACTGTCTAACTTTCTTCACATCCTGGCTCTATTCTTTATTCTTAGTTTGCTTTTAGTCTGTCACTCAACTATGGCTTATCTGTTTCTTCATCTAAAAAATGGAGAGACCCATGGTAGGGACCTCATGGAGATCTGTAAAGTATTAGTATGATGTGAGCACAGACGAATGAGTTACTGTAAAAGACATGAGAAATATTTGGAGGGACAGCATAAAGGAATGTGGTCCACTGTTCCAAGGACATTGCAACTTATGGAACAAAACAGGTTGGTAAAGTTGGGCATCATGCTTGACCCTGAGAAGGGAGGGGCCCTCTGCCTTGCCTTTGCTTTGGATAGTGCTGTGGCCTATTTTGTGTTGGCAGCAGCTTGGTAAATACTATCTTATGATGGGGGGAGAAGTCAAAAAGCTGTTTTTAGCAGTTTCTTCTGGTATGTGTCTTTTTCAAAGCTACAACAACATGGCAGTATATCTGTGAACGTTCAGAAAGGGGATCTGGAACAGAATGCTGGGAGAGCACCGAGTCAGA
The DNA here is from genome assembly GCA_028658305.1 of Pachyuromys duprasi. Classification (NCBI taxonomy): domain Eukaryota; kingdom Metazoa; phylum Chordata; class Mammalia; order Rodentia; family Muridae; genus Pachyuromys; species Pachyuromys duprasi. The sequence continues at coordinate 110,270,887 of CM053766.1, forward strand.
ATGACATCATGAAGTATCAGAGAACTCAATAGCATCAAGAGCTTGGATTTCCTTCATTCTGTCCTGGTAACCAGCCAGAGGGCTGTAAAGAAGATCGCCTGTCCTTACCTGAACACGCTGTCTCCAGGGAACAGTTCAAAAGAGACTTCAAGTGAAATCTTAGATGGAGCTAGCCCAGCAAGCTGATAAAGCACAAGGCAGACTCTGAGCCAGCTGCCTCATTTGAGCAATTTAAGGTCACTCTTCTTGGCTACTGAGGTTTCTAACCTCAAATGAAATCTGATTGGGGCACACTGGGAACAGTTTTTGTTTGCTTGTTTGTTGTTTTTGTTTTTTAAACAGAGTCACTCTATGTATCCCTGGCTGTCCTGAAACTCACTATGTAAACCAGATTGGCATCAAACTTACAGAGATCAGTCTGCCTCTGATGGGGTTAAAGGTGTGTACTAGTGTGCTTGCTTGGTAACACACTGTTGAGACAAAACAAGGCCAGGCCAGGTGGTTCTGGCTTGGGTGCACAGCTATGGTAGCCTGAGGCAGGAGGATTGCATATTCAAGGTCAGCCTGGGATAGAGAATGACTCTGAGGCCGATGTGGATAAATTAGTGAGACGGTGTCTCCCAGTAAAGAGGCTGGAGGTGTAGTGCAATGGTTGAGCACTTGCCCAGCATTCTTCAGGTCCTAGGTTCAATCCCTACCACTGCAGAAACACCAAGGGCAATGCCAAGTGTCTCTCCTGCTCACCTTTGTGTATCTGAAGCCTATGCTGAATCTCTCAAGTCTATGTACATACCAGTAAGGAGTTCCCACGAAGGAATTGGCAGGAGAAACCATGGAGGCGGATCCAAAGTCAGCCAGCTTCACCTGGCCTGGCTCTGTCAGGAGGATATTTCCTGCTTTAATGTCCCTAGAGGAGAAAAAGAAGAGGATCCAAGAGTAAACTTCTCAATTCTTACTATGCAAGAAGCCAGAGCATGCAACTAGCAAGATAAAAAAGCTTATTAAAACAAACACACAAGCATACTTTTCTCAGCAGTCACTGCATGTTGTAAGGGAGCCCGCATTCCTGGGTGTTCACTGGAAGGACTTCCAGGGGAAGCTGTCTTCAGAGGGAGGGGTAGAGCGAGGGAAAGAGGCAGCCATGGCAGTCAAGGAACACTCCGGGACTGTGACCCTTACAAAGCTTGTTCTTCAATGTTTTATCCAGCCACTGCCAACATTTCTTGTGCTGGGGAAACTGGGGCCATTTCAACTGCCCTTTTTCCCCCTTCCAAATCTGATGTGCCTGGTGTTGCCGCCCTGACCCGGAATCCTCAGCTGGACACATACCTGTTCTGCCTTGCCCGTGACCCTTTCTCTCTGCCTTTAACTGTAACTGCCACTTTAAGGCATGGGAAGGTACAGGTTATAGAAAAGGTGTTATTTAGGAAATAACACTGTACAGTAAAAAGAAGACCCTGAAAGATCAAAACAGACAAGGATTAGGGGTTAGGAGTTTACATTCAGTGTTGCTGTGGCGGGACGGGGCTGGTTTGCAACTGAAGATGTTTGATGCACTGAAAATTAGGGACAAAAAAAAAAAAACCATTTGAAAAGGTCAGAATGAGAGGGTGATATGGATGCCCCATTATGTTTTTTAGGAATGAGAGGGTGATGTAGATGTCCCCTCATGTTTCTTAAGATATGAATGAGGTATAATGAGGACTAGGAACCATGATCTGCATGTTGATGACGGGCCATGGAAAGATACGGATGAGAAAATGGAAGGTGATGGGCTTAAACATTTCCAAAACTTCCCTTGAAATGACAGTTTCCCTCCTCGAGATGACCCTGGGCAGAAAACTGCAACAAACGGACTGTTTATTTTCTTGCAACAGAACAGCTTGGAGATGGAACGTCCCTCAAAGCAATAAAAAGCTTTGTATTTTGCATGAGAATGGTATTCATGCTTTGTTTGAGGACTGGGTCTTCTTCAGCCCAGGTTGGCCTTGAACTCCTTATTTTCTGCCTCTCCTTCCCAAGTGTTGAGGTTATATGGACATGCTGGTGTGTCTCTCTTTGATACTCTTAATTTTTTTTTTCTTTCTTTCATATAGGTTCTCTCTCTATAGTCCCAGCTGTCTTAGAAATCATTCTGCAGACCAGGCTAGTTTTGAACTCAGAGTTCTTCCTGCCTCTTCCTCCCCAGTACTGGGAGTATACTACCACACTTGACTCTCATTTTTAAACTTAAAGAATGTTTAAAAAAAACTCATTTTTTTGTTTCTTGATTTCTTTTTATAAATAACAGGATGATTAAATTAAGAAACATAAACACAAAACTAATCTGTGGTTTCAGGTAAAAGCCAGCAAACTTCTAAACAAGTGAGCATCCTGTGATGATACCTTGATTCCAAGGAAAAATACCTCAAAGACTTGCTGAATCCATTGGTGAAATGGTAAATGGGCTTAGTTAGCTTTTACCAGGTGTGACTGGTTCATTCATTGGTTTTTTTTATGGTGCTGGGGGTAGACGTGGTGGCCTGTGTGTGCTATGCAAACACTGCACTACTGAGCTACACACACTGCAGTCTAGCTTTTCTTTAAAAAATGTGTTTGTGTATGAGCATTTTGCCTACACACATGTATGTGTACTGTGTGCATGCAGTGCCTGTAGAGGCCAGAAGAGGGTGCCAAATCTCCTGGAACTAGAGTCACAGGTAGCTGTGGGCCACTGTGTGTGTTGAGACCCTTTGTAAGTGCGGACTGCCACAGGCCTCTGCAATGAGAGACGTCATTCCCCACAGCAGAATGGCAGTAGCTTAGCTGGGCTGCTCTTCTGTGCATGGAGGCCAACCAGCTTCTGTTCTTGACCCAGAATGGAAAAGCTGATGGGCCCTTCTTCAGATTTCCCCATGCCATCAGGAGATCGGCCACATGCATATGAAGCAAGGCATGGTGGTGCATGTCATGAATGTCAGACCTTTGGAGGCTGAGGCAGGACATATGGAGTTCAAGATCCAAATAAGCTACATTGTAAGACTCTGTCTCATAAAAGAAAAAAAAATCGAAAGCTAAAAATAACAACTACCCCGCCACAAACAACAAATAAACAGCCCCTAAAACCTAACACAGATGCCGTCTTCATGGAGCTATGGGAGAGGCCTGGGAGGTGTCTGTTTGCCTCCGGTAATTCCTTAGTAAGGTACCCTAAGAGCTGGAACACACGCTGATTCCCACAGTCCCTGGGCTGTGAAAGAGAAATGGAAAGAAAGTGGGGTCTGGACTTACCTGTGAATCAGGGAGTGAACATGGAGGTAGGCCAGCCCCTGCAAGGCACCATGGGTAATAGCAGCAATCTCCACTTCCTGAAGTGGTTTCTTATGAACTGAGGAAGGAGAGAGGGTTAGGATGGATAACAAGCCTTCTACATCATAGTTACATACACTTTACCAAAGGACAACTTAAGATCATATTCATCTAAATGCACAGAAGCTGTATCTTCCATAGTAGAGCAGTGGATGAGGAAAGCCAAGTGCATAAAAATGAAGCCAGCAAAATAAGATCCACGCCCCACAGCATTAATTTACAGGTCAATGGCAAGTCAAAGCTAGGTCGATTCCACCCTAGCTGGGCCCAGGTTTATCAGTCCCTCCTGACAGCGTTCTAGGCCACATTGGTGTCCTCTGCCACAAAGCCACCATAATTGTTGTCCTCTGCCACAAAGCAACCATAATCACACCCCCGTCCCCAGCCCAATCTAAGAGGCTATGCAGCAGCCTTATCAAGATGTCATTTAGACATTTCTTAAATGGAATTTTAAACATAGCTACAGGTCACAGCAGCACTGGTAAGGGGGGATTGGGTCTGTCCTGATACCACATGTGGGCAGATATTAACATGAGCTGACATCACCTCCCCTCTCACATACATAGCTCACTGCGGCACTGGGAAGGGGTAGATAGCAACAATTACACATGGCTTTGATGGGTTTTGGCTAGGGGTATGGAACCATATTAAGCAAATATTTCAGCAATGCCTGCCCTGGATAGCTAGTAGGGGTCTTGCCATTATCACCCAGACATGTCAACCACACTATAGAGATTATGTCTACACAGCTTACCCACATGACCCTTAACCACCTTTTATCCAGAGGCCACAAACTATACTTTGTCTATTTGTCTAGAAGTCGGTAACATTTTTTTTTAAGTTTTATTTTTTTATTCTTTGTGTGTATGTATTTGTGTGTGTGTGCACATGAGTGAAGGTGCCTGTGGAGGCTAGAAGAGGGTGTCAGGTCCCCAGAGCTGGAGTTACAGGCAGCTGGGTGCCTCCTCAGGACCAAACTTGGGTCCTTGTAAGAGCAGCATGTTCTTGCTGCTAGGCTGTCATGGAGAACATGATGGAGGAAAAACAGAAGAAGTAGTGATGTCATACCTACCTTCTAACAAGTCAGAGGCTGAACCTAAGCAGTACTCCATCACCAACTAGAACAGATTGAAAAATCAGAATAATGAAAGTTAATAACTTTCTCAAGTTAATACACAACCAACCAATCAACTAACCAGCCAACCAAAAAATCAAAAAAACAATCAATTAACCATATAACCAACCAACCAATCAATCAGCCAACCACAAAACCAAACAACCCATCAACCAACCAACTAACCAACCAACCAGCCAAGTGAACAATCAATCAATCACAAACCAACAAACCAACTAACCAACCATCCACCTAACCAAGTACCTAATCAACCAACTGAATAACCAATCGATCAAGCGTATTATCAACAACCAAGGCACTAAGAACATCAGAAGGATAAATATTTGGCATGTCCTAAACCTGTCTTATCTAGTCACCTGATAATGAATTGATTTTCATGATTTTCCACATTTCAGTTCTTGTCCCCTTTTACTTAGACCTGGCCTCAGACTATACGAGGGCTGATATAGAAGTAGTCACTGTAGATGGTCAAGCTGAGATTGCTGATTCTGACCTAATACCTTATTTCTAAACTGTCTTGTTTCATAAAAGGTTTGAAGTGGTTAGACTTTGTTTATTATTTGTTAGAAGATAAAATTTGTAACTTAGAAAGTGTCAAAGAACACACAAACCAGAAAAATTTATGTTGAGCTTAGGATTTTGCACCTGATTTATTTGGGGTTCAATCCTCAGCAGCAAAAGTAAACAGAAAATCTTCATTCACAGGGTGGTGGTGGCACATGCCTCTAACCTCAAGACTCAGGAGGAAGATCCCTTTGAGTTCCTTGAGGGCACCCTGGTCTACAGAGTGAGTCCCAGGATCGCTAGGGTTATACAGAGAAAACCTGTCACACACACACAAAGACAAACAAACAAAGAAAAAAGACACCCCCCCCCCAAGTCAGCCACTCTGTGTCCATACTGTCTAAAGCTTGAAATAAGCACAGCCCAGCATAACAGGGAGGACTGTGGTTTGCACGCTAGCCAAGACTCAGATGGCGCTCTCTGCTGTGTGGACTGGCTGTGCACCACTGTGAACTCAGAGCCCTACTTGAGTCACCATGCTCCCACACAGCTTTAACACGGCACAGGGGGGGTAGGTGTGCTGTGTTCCTATTCTTTTAAAGGCATGTATTAAAAGACCCTCAGGATTGCTGTCACAAGGGCCTTTTCTCAGTTCTTCACTCTGAGCCCTTGAGAGCCCTGCTGCTCTATCATGCACTGGGCAGGTCTCAGCTCCCCTTCCTTCTACATGGCTACTTCATGGCCTAGTGACTCTTGGTACTGTTTGTCTCCCTGCCTCTTGCAGCTCTGTGCCTAGAAGCACCTTCTAACTAGTAGTCAAACTAGTTGCAGATGGAAACCAGGTAATGAATCTGGCTAGAATTCCATGGAACTGATGAGTAAACAGGGCCAGGAGGAAGAGCTCCAGAGGCTCGGCTGAGACTTCTGGTTACTTGGAATGTACAGCACTTATCCTGCCCAAGTGAGGTCTCTTTAGACTCCTTCCTCCATGGCAGCTGAGGTTGCCCAGAGCAACTGGTTTCCCGAGAAGATGCTCCTTTGATTGACAGGAAGCAGTGGCTCTAGAGAGCTGAAGGGGGCTGGAGAGACACTCAATGGGGAGAGTGCTTGCAAGCACAAGCATCAGAGCTCAGCCTCCACATAAACGCTGGACATCCAGTTGTGCGCCTGTAATCCCAGGCAGGGGAAGTGACACAGGGCACCCTGGGGCTCACTGGCTGGCCAGTCCAGTCCAATCAGCAAGTTCCAGGTTCAGCAAGAGGCACTGTCTCAGCCAATCAGATGGAGAGCGACTGAGGAAGACACCTGAATTTCAACTTGTGGCATTCACATGCACATACAGAGAAACACTTGTCTGCATACATGTGTGCATGCATGCACGCATACACAGAGAAATGCAAGTGCACAATTAACACACAGAGAAATGCAAATGCATACATGTACACACAGAGAATTGCACACACACACGCACACACAGAAATGCACTTACACACAGACACCAAAATGAGCTCCTAGAGCAGTGCTTGCACACATGTTTGGGAACAGAATGTCCATTTCCTGTTGGCAATGGGATCCAGAAAGGCCTCATCACAACCAACCCATCATCGACAGGTATACTGGACCTTAAGCTAAAACACCCAACGTGATTAACTATGAAGTTTACTACCTTCATATTCTCATTGATGTGTGACATGCCCGTGTCAAACAGTGATAGCCACCTAAAAAAACAAATTTGTATGGAAGGACTCCTGACTCCAGTATACATGGTGGTGGTGTCATTTTGTAAAACAGTCATGCGGTGGACAGTGTCTGGTGAAGTGTCAGAGTTTTGGTCACATGGAACGGGAGGAGGGTGGAAGGGGCAAAGACAAAACTTGTAGAATGAGGGCTGGAGAGAGGGCTCTGCACTTAAGGGTGCTGTGTGCTCTCGCAGAGCAGAGGCTCTGCTCCCAGCACCCACACAGCAGTACAGCTGTCCATGACTCCAGTTCCAAGGGATCCGAAGCCCTCTCCTCACCTCTGGGGGCACCGCACACATGTGGTACACTTGCCTTTATGCGGCCAAAACACTCCTATATACAAAATTAAAATACATAAATCTTAAAAAACAATTCTAGGATGAGGGTTGGCTAGATCACTCAGTGGGTAAAGGCACTCACTGTTGACGACTTGAAGCCAATCCTTGGAACACACTTTGTGGAAGGAATGAAACATCTTCCACAAGGTGACCTCAGACCACCACATGTCAAATGTGCGCATGTATACACAGAATAAATGTAATAATGTTTAGAAAGCCTGGGAAACTAAAAGGATTGAATTTTTTGCTTTACAGGATGACATTAGTTCTCTACTATCTCTTTGCTAAACGTTTTCAGAATGGTGTTTTTAATAGGCTAGACCGGCATATTTAATCTTATAGAATACATAGCATGTGACACACACACTGGCAAAGCATAGATAAGTGTTAAATAACCGATTAAAAAAGTGAAATGGGACAGAAGCAGGATTCACAGCTAAATAGCTCAAATAAATATATATATATTTTTAAGACAGAGTTTCTCTGTGTAGCCTTGGCTGTCCTGAACTCTCAGTGTAGAGCAGGCTGACCTCGAACTCACAGAGATATGCCTGCCTCTGCCTCCTGAGTGCTGGGATTACAGGTGTGAGCCACCATGCCCAGCTTCAAATAAGTCATTTTAAACATTAATGGAGAAAGAAGAACAGAGATGGACTCACCCAAGCAGTATGCTCCTTTAAGTAACAGCCTTTGTATTCGATGGTGTTCGGATGCTTCAGCTGCTGTAAGAATTTAACTTCCTTAAGAATATCTTGCCATTTCTATGGAAACCAGAAAAACAGTGTTTAATTTTCAAACTGAAAACAGTATTTATCAAGTGCATGTATATACATATACATAGATGGACACAAGGTAAATGTTTAATAAATGATCCAGCTAGTTATCTTGTGCTATAGTTTCAGGCCCCAAATCTCTCATCAAATATATCAAAATGAAACGATTACTCATATTCATGTTCTATGCTGCAAAGTTATTTGCTCAGATGCGGTATCAGAAAGCTTTAGGCCCCGCAAGGGACGAAATGTGGCCAGTAGCTTTTTTGAGCTCCAGCTACGCAGCTTCCTAAGGCCCACTTCACCACGGGATTCAGAAAAGCATAAATTCTCTTTTTTTCTCTCTGTGGTTTTTCTTTTCTTTTTCTATCTTTTTGTTTGTTTGTCCTGGAACTCACTCTGTAGACCAGGCTGGCTTGGAATTCTGAAATCCTGCCATGCGTATTTCTCTTTACTATTTCTCTAGAGCCTCCCTCCCTGACTGCCACATGCCTGACCTCCACACCAGTTTAAATGACTTTTTTTTCTCTTCTCATTTTCATTCTTCCTCTCTTACTAGGCAGCCACTGAGGTTTACAACTTGCCTGTCTTAGCACAGTTTTCTTTTAAACTCTTACAAAACTGTTCTTGTGTCTAAAGAGAGAGAGAGAGAGAGAGAGAGAGAGAGAGAGAGAGAGAGAGAAACAACCAAGAGAACAATGTTGCGAATACTTAGATATATTTTATGAATTACATTTTTTTGGAACACTTTGTTCTGTGTTTAATGGACACAGACTAATCACATGTGTTGATGGAATACCCTACATGTCTCCATACAGTAATTATCCTAAGAGGGTATTCTAGCATGTTTGTTATCTCAGATGCTGACCACCTCTCTGTGGTCAGAATGGTGGACTCCTCCCATCCAGTGAATTTGAAATACACATGGCAGTATTTCAAGAATGCTGACTAGCTGTCCATGGCAATATTTCAGAATTCAAGACTAGCTGCTCTCCTCTGTGTTGGACTCCAGAACTCAGGACTTGGCTAACCTCATCCTAACTTGGCACATGTGCTTGGGCATGGCACTGACTCACCTCATGCGTCTGCTTCCCACTGTAGGACATTTTCTTAACAGCGACCACCTCGTTGGTGTGAGCATTTGTTGCCTGTGATAAGAGAGGTGAAGAAAAATCAGTTCTGTTACCCAGTCACTTTCACTTAAGCTCAGGACTAGGGCTTTGGGCATTTGTCCTCACAGCCCCGAAATGTAGTTGAAAGATACTCCCACTGACAGGCTAGAGAGCCACTCCATCCTGACTTCATGGGGGCTGCTTCTTCTTATTCCTTGCTGTGTAACATATGAGAGTTATAATATAAGAAAGGGTCAGACTTCAAGAAAATACATGGTCAAATGAAAGGAAAGCAAATTTACTGAAGTTCAGTTTCCTTCTGTTAGATGTCCAACAATGGAAAACCAGCTAAACATACAAGATCAACCATGAAATGAAAACACGGGACACTGAGGCTGGAGGGAGGGCTCAGTGGTTAAGAAGGAGCTCTGGCTGCTCTTACCTTGGGCCAGTTCCTGGTGCACTGGCATCCAGTTCCAGGGGATCTGGCACCCTCTCCTGGCCTCTGTGGGCATTGCACACACATACATGCAAACAAACACTCATATATACAAAATAAAAATAAATCTTTAGAAGAAGAACCAGGCAATCCACAGGTAAATGCACACATCCCCCATCTTAATTGCTGTACTATTCAGTAAACACCTATTATATAGAATCACTTGGGATTCCTGATATTAAACTGCAGGGTAAATGGATGCACATTAAAATAATTTCTATGCTCACTAAGGTGACAGGATCTATTATGTAAAAGAAGTATCTACTAGTTAAATGATTTCAATTCTGAAGGCCTTCTGAAAGGCATATATATATATGGTAATTATTGATTTAGAAGGTCCAGATAGATTTTCGTTAAAAACAAAATCTTGGTCTGGGAGTAGGGCCATTGGCAGAGCACTTGCTTAGCAGAACTGATCCTAGGTTCCAGCCCTGAACTACAAACAAACAAAATTCATGCAATAGTGCATGCTGGGTCACTGAGCCACATTCTACCCTGTAAAAAAAAATCAAATTCTTCACACTTATAGAAAGAAAATAGGATAGAGATATAGTTTATTGGGAGAGCATTTGCCTCGAGTGTGTGAGGCCTGGGCTTCCTCACCCCAGGGTCAGGGAGCAGGAGAGAGGAGAGGAGACCCGAATGGAATTAGACAGTGCCACCATGTTACTGCTCATTATGGACACTTATGGTCAGTGCTGTTTGGTGCTGCCCACTGACATCTGCAGTCAGCACTGGTTGGTCCTCACTGCGTACACTTACTCATGCGCTCTATCCACTGACATGGGACTGGAAATCAGGAAACAATTTCCATGTTGATTTTCTTGTAGACACATGAAGATGCTGTGTACATGTATGTGTGTGCGCTGTGTATGTGCACGTGTGTGTGGAGGCGAGAGGGGGACACTGAGTTTCCCATCTATCACTCTCTGCCTTATTCCCTTGAGATGGTGTCATTCACTGAACCTGGAGCTATACTGGCACTTTGCAAGCCCCCCACTCCCCATCATTCTCCTGTCTCTGTCCCTGTTAGTGCTGGGGTACAGGGGTGTGAGGTTTATGTGGCTATATCTTCCTTTAATATAATAATAGTAATAACAACAACAACAATAAATGATAAACATTTTACAACAGAAGAGAAGATTATACACAATCTATCTTTTGCAATGTCCCAGGCTGAATTCTGCATCCTTCAGTTATCCTGGGAATTTAGAATTATGTTTTATATCTCCAATAGAATAAATGGTCTTGGGAGCTTTGGACAAAATCTCAGACTACAGACAGACTTTCTGAGAACTTACTGTCAGCTTATTATTGTCTCTTAGCCATTCTCCAGATTGTCTACTAGTTTAGAAAGACAATTGCGTTTATTCATTTACTTTTTAGATTTTATTTTTATTTAAATTAAGTGTATAAGTGTGCCTGGGTGTGAGTTTGTGAACATGAATGGAGTGTCTGTGGAGGCCAGAAGAGGGTGGTGGACACCTTGGAGCTGGAGTTACAGGTAGTTTTGAATCACCTGATGTGGCTGCTGGGAACCAAACTCAGGACCTCTACAAGAGCGGCAAGTGCTTGTAACCCCTGAGCCATCTCTCCAGCCCCTGATAAAAGTATAAGACCAAACACAAGTTTTTCTTTTTTTCTGCCAATTGAGCCTAACATGAAGGCCAACAGCGATGTGGTCAAGCTGATGACAGAGGCGACCTGTGGAGGGCTGGCAGACTCTCTGAGGCAGCACTAGAAAACTGCAGATTTTACCATGGCCTGGGTGACAAATGAACCAGCTCCACCTGCTTTTCCCTTTTCCTGCATCTCACCATCCTGTTTATTCATGCTGTCAGCTGCGTGTGTAAATGCAAACCATGGGAGTATGCCATCTGGTAATACTTCGGCTCTGAGTGGAACACACACCCTCAGCCAGTTTGTTCCACAAGGGCTATAAGAGCTCACAAGTCACTTTCAAAGCATTTCCTGGCCCCTCTCCATGTAAAGCCCTAGACTAGAGAGTCAACAGGAGTTGCGGTGTAGAACCCTTGGTTGCAGGATCTTTGTCTCCCATCCCAGTACTAGCTGGGCCCGACCCTGCTTAGCCTCTGGCATCAGAGGCGATGAGGTCTGCTCAGTGTGGTGTGGCTATAGAATGGACTCTGGTCTTTAGGACTGGCTAGATTCATAAATAAATAATAAGTCATAAAACTATGATTTATGAAAAATACTAATTAGTCATACCAAGAACTATGAGTTTCCCATCACTCATTCATCCAGCTGGCAAATCTTATTGTTTTTACTTTTATTTATGTATTTGGTGGTGGTGGTGCCACTGTGAACGTGGAAGTCAGAAGACAACTTGCATGGGTTGGTTTGATCTTTCTGCCATGTGCATTCTGGGGATTGAATTCAGGTTGTCAGGTCTGGTGGCAGTCTCCTTTGCCTACTGAGCCATCTCACCAGATCCAGGACAAATACTTCTTATGTGTTCACACCTTATTAGTCACCGTGCTAAATGGTAGGGACAGAATTGTGGGTAAATGTGCCCGGCACACGTATCTCCTCTAATAGGATAAAGAGACAAGTCAAAGCGGGGATGTCATGTAGCTTTGAGGCCAGCTGCTTGCCTGCCTAGTGTGCACAAGCCCTGATCCATCCTCACCACTGCAAAAAACAAACAACAAGCAAATCAAACGAAGCCCCCAAACAAACCGCAAAGCCAGAAACCCCCACAGAGACACAAATAAGTAGACAGAGACAAAAGGGATGGTAAGGTGTTCTTGGGTACAGTGGCCCGAGGGTGAGTAAAAAGAGGAAGGACCCACTGACTAGAAGGTAGGTGTGACACACACGGTGAATTAATGACAACAGCTATGGTGACCAATGGTAAATCTTTCTTTTAGACATTGCCTACTTGTGCACATTAAAAAAAGAGGGTAATGTTTTTGGTTTTCTGAGACAGGGATTCTCTGTGTAGCCCTGGCTGTCCTGGAACTCACTCTGTAAATCAGGCTGGCCTGGAATTCCCAGAGATACACCTGTCTCTGCCTCCTGAGTCTTGGGATCAAACGAATGTACCACTACATTTTTAAAGTTTTATATTAAAACATTGGCTTCCTTTTTATCTGTCTTCAGCGAATACATTTCTGTGTACAGACAGTATAGACTGTGGCCACCTGTGGGCATAAAGCCTCCCAGGTCCCTTTGTGATTTTTCTGGTTGAGTGTTAGCAACAAGAGACGTATTTAGTACCTGCTGTACACAGGGCATTGTGCTAGTCTTTCCATGACAGTTTTATTCAAAAGAGTAAACACAAGTCAAAATGCCAGAAGTCAGCTCCTGAAGCAACCACTGTGTTCTGTGAGGTGGGTCTCACCGCCTTGTTACAACGGCTTGTTTCTAAGTGTCAGAGAATGCTTGGTTTTCCGTATTTGCTATGAGACACTGGAACCTTGGAAAGTCTCTGCTTGCTTCTTAGAACAGAAGGGTCAGGTAGAGACTGAGGCCACAATCTGACTTTGGCCAAGAGTGATTCAGAGAGGAGGAACTGATTATAGGGCAACAGAAGGAGAGGAGGGAAGTACAACTGATCAAGAAAAGCATGTTAGAAATGAGAGAGTGCAGAATTCCACTTTATTTTTTAAAATTTAATAGATTTATCTACTTCTATTTCTCCTTGTGTGTGCCTACTTGAGTTTCTGTGCACCATGTGCATGTGCGTTCCTGTGGAGGCCAGAAGAGGGCATTGAATCCCTTGAGCCTGGAGTTATAGTGATTGTGAGCTGCTTTACATGGGTGCTAGAAACCAAGCTTGAGTCCTCTGCAAGACCAGTACCAGCTCTAGCAGCTAAACCATCTAGCCAAGACCTGGATGTTTCCATTTTAAAGAACTTCAAAGTTATCTTGCTTCAGGGTGTCAAAGTAACAGTAACATATAAAGAAAAGCAAGAGCACATGCACCATGAACTATAGACAGTGACACTCCTCAGGGGAGCAGAGAGTGGGGGCTCAGGACAGGAAGGGCATATGAGGGCCTTCTAGGACATGGCAGCATTCTTCTTGTCCTGGCAATTCCCCAGAGATTGCCTTTTAATTACTGCTTTAATTATAGGGAGATACTTGCTAGATAATGGTTCTACCTCTGAGTTACACCCAGGCTAATTGTGTGTCTCTGTGTTTGTGTGTGTGTACTGCTTTACGCATGATTTATTTATAATTAAAAATACTTAAAAAAAGCATATCTGTATGAAGAAGGAAACAGGATTTTGCTTCGGTCTTTAATACTATAGTAAAAACTTAAGACTAACATGGGGCCATTACATAGAAAATAGTCCTTCCTTTCAGCCTCAGGAAACTCAGCCAGTGGTATGACAGTGAAGTGAGCATGGGGTGGGGATGAAGGGAGGTCACGGCAGTGCTGAGCACAGATGCCAAGGGCTGCAGAAGGGTTCAGAGGACACCCAAGGTGAAGCTCGAGGCAAAGGGACAGGCTGAAGATGGGAAAACTCATTGGGAAGGACAACTGAAGAAGTGCCATGCCAGACGGTTGAGCCCTAGACCACTTAAGAGGGATTGGAAGCTGAGAGCAGTAGCACATGCCTGTAATCCCAGCACTCAGGGAGGCAGAGGCTGGTGGACTGCTGTGAGTTCAAGGACAGCCTGGTCTACAAAGTGGATCCAGGACAGCCAAGGCTACATAGCGAAACCCTGTCTTGAAAAACAAAACAACACAACACAACAACAACAACAACAACAACAACAAAACCAGAGTGATTGGTAACAGGATTATAGAAGAAGCTGTGAACTCATACTTTATTCCTAACTTGTTTTCCAGGCTGATGTCCTTTGAGACACATAAGGTACTCTGATGAAGCAGCCTCCTGCCATTCCAGGTAGAAAAACTATGTTTCACACGACCACCTCCAGGTGAATGGCCTGTGCTTCCATCTCAGCCATTTCTTCTTTTCTCAATAAAAGTACACATTTTGGAGGATATGGAGTTAGGAATAGCCTTGTATCATTTATCAGAAAGTAGTGACTTTCTATGATTGTCAACAAATGTCTTTGTACATCTCTCTAAATAGCTATTATCTGTCTATCTATTCACCCACCACCCAGCCATCTACTCACTTATCCATCCATCCATCCATCCACCCATCCATCCATTCATCCTCTTACCCACCTACCCATCCACCCACCCATCCACCCATCCATCCATCCACCCACTGATCCATCATCCATGCATCCATCCACCTCCTACATTTATTTAATTCCTACCATTGGCAGACATTGTATCAGTTCCTAGGAACACAGTAATGACTGAGATGGACATAGCCTTGTTGTCATGGTGCATATTATTTAGGATAAGGGACATAAATAACCAGCAACTCTTACACATAACTGTGTCACTACCACTGTGCTAGAATGTGACTGAACAAAAATACCAGGTGTTAAAAGGTAGAGGGTTGAATAATAAAAAAATGTCTTGTGAAAGTAACACTTGAGCTGAAATGCACAGGACCAAGAAGGGTTACAAGGGCTTGGAGGCCTTGTGTTGAAGAAATGAGAGCAGAGGCTGAAGGAGCCCAGTGTCTCGAGGAAACACATGGGACTCTACTTCAGATTTATCACTTTGCCTTACCATCCCAGGAATAGAGCCTAGCATTCCAGACCCGACCTCAGCGGTGACCATGTGTCCCTACGTAGAACACAAGCGTGTTCTCTAGCAGACAGAACTCATGCTCCCTCAACGTACTCTACCTGGGCAACTGATTACTTACAAAGTACACGGCTCCGAAGCTCCCATGTCCAATTTCATGCAGGTCAATAAAAAGCTCTTCAGGGTCATCTTTGTAGAACAGGTCAGCAATCTCTGGGTCCTTCAGTATCCCTTTGCGCATCGTGGCCAGTGTGGCGAGCACGTTGCTTTTTGATGGCCCAGCCCTTTTGTCTTTCTCATTGACTACGATTTTTGTTCTTATAAATCTTCAGTCCCTGTAGAAAAATGAGATTTGCCATTCAGTCCTTTCTAACACGCTGTTTCAATGATAATACAAACACAAATCAACACTAAAAAGTATTTATCTGGGTCAACAAGATGGCTCAGCGGGTAAAGGTGCTTGCCACCAAGGCTGACCATCTGAGCTTCTAACAGGACCCATGATGCAGGAGAGAGTCAACTCCTGAAAGTCCCCTAACCTCCATGAGCGTGCACTACGGCATGCAAGCACCCCAAGCAGATAAAATAGAATGTAGTAAATTTAAAAGTATCCTTATCTTATAACCCAATGGCAAAAGGACAAGAAGCCCAAGTTTAAAAATTGGCACAGGACTTGAACAAAGTTTCCATTTTTAAAAAAAGAAGTCATAGAAATGACTATGAAAATATGTTACAAAGCTTGATATCATCACCAGAAACAGAAACTCAAAACCCGTAGCCAAACCATTTCAAGTTCACTAGGACATCTATAAAAACAGACAAGTACTGGGCACTGGGAAGGTAGGGAGAGAGCTCTGACCCTGTAGGTATGCAGAATGGCACAGACATCTTGGGAACAAGAGAAAAAAACAACAATAACAACAAAAATCAATCAAACAACAACAATAACAAAACACTAAAACTCAGAACCAGAAATTAGCATTTGCCCCAGGATTTCCACATCATGGATGGGACTAGAGAGGTGGCTCAGTGGTTAAGAGCATATGTTGCTTTTCCAGGGGACCTGAGTTCTATTCCCAGCACCCATGTCAGGGGGCTGACAACCACCTGTAATTCCAGCTCCAGGGGATCCTATGTCTGGATTCTCCAAGCATACACATACACATATCACATGCACACACACACACACATATGACTAAAAATAAAAAAATAAAGAAGAATAAATTTTGTAGTGGTTTAAATGGATATGGCCCCCATAGACTCATATATTTGAATGCTTGGCCCATAGGGAGGGGCACTATTAGGAGGTGTGGCCTTGTTGGAAGAAGTGTGTCACTATGGGGCTGGGCTTTGAGGTCTCAGATGCACATGCTACTCTCAGTGTGGCACACAGTCCACTTTGATCTGCTGCCAGTGGATCAAAATGTAGAACTCTCAGCAACTTCTCCAGCACCAAGCCTGCCTGCCATGATGCTTCTTGACAGGATGATAATGGACTAAACCCTTGAAACTGTGAGCCAGACCCAACTAAATGCTTTCTTTTGTAAGAGTTGCCTTAGTCATGGTGTCTCTTCACAGCAATACAACCCCAAGACAACACTGTTAGGTACATACATATCCAAAAGAAAGGAAACGACAGCTATACAAAAAACCTCAGTGACATTATTCCTAACCACCATATAATAGAAATAACCCAATGCCCAGTAACCAGTGAATTAATAAAATGTGGCATATCCACACAATGGACTATAATAGCCATAGAGGGGGAAAAAGGGCCAGGCATGGTGATACATGCGTGTAGTCCCAGCACTTGGGGAGGGGAAGCAAGGGGACTGTGAGTTCAGTCACCCTTGGTTACACACAGAGTTTGAGGGCAGCATGGGCTTCAGGAGACTCTGTCTCAAAAAGATAAATAAATAAAAGGAATAAAGTAATGGCCTGTTCTCCAATGTAAAACGGATCCTGTAAGCATTATGTTAAGTGAACAAAGCCAGCCATAGGGATGATTTAATTTATATAAGAGTTACAGACCAGGCAAATACACAGAAAGTATATTGGTTACTCAGGAGGGTGTGGTCAGGGACAAGTCAAGTGGGCAGCTACCTCATCAGGAAGCTGAAAATGTTCTAAAGTTGACTCGGTATGCCTGTCTAAGTTCTGATGGGCAGAACCAGTGGTTCCCGGAACTGGAATCCAGCTCTGGGTGGGACAGGAAGGTCTGTGCTCTGGAGTAGCATGTGATGTTTTCTTGCAGCAAGGAGCTCAGGTGACTCGACAGTTCTCCATTAACCATGGAAAGAAACTGCTATTAACAAGAAACCATGCCATGCCCACTCTGAGAGGCCTCTGAAACTCTAAGCTTCCATGAGTAGTAGGATGCCATTTGACTTGTCTCTGTATTGACCTACCAATAGTCACATGAGTTCATTCTGTGTTGATTCTATTCTTTGCCTTAATTTTTGAAAAACAGTGGAATGTCATTTTTCCTGTATTTTTTTGTTTAGTCTAAATAACTTCTGCTGCTCATACATAAACACTTATTTCTGTTTGAACTAGTTATAGTATAGACAGTGTTTCTTCCTTGACCCCCTGACTAAAAGGCCACACATTTAGTGATTAGCCAATAAGTCTATTTTTCTCCAAAGTATGATATTCTAGAAATTTAAAAGGCCACCAGTTAAAGAAGTGAGGGTGACAGTGTTGGCAGATACATTTCCACCTGTGACATGACAATGTTGGGTGACAATGCACATGGCTTCATGGACTCAGTTTACTTGAGTTATTAGCATATGTGGGTGAACAACCTAATCATCTAGCCATTGGCAGGACTTATCATTTCATTTAATAAATACTTTCTGCATGCTTAGGATTTTCACACCATTGTATTGGGCTGGGTGTTAGGGCCAGAACTCATACCATCCTGTATCTTTATAAAGGACTTGTAGTCAAATGGAGCATAGACACCCAAAGCACAAAGTAGTCCAAACTGTTGTTACAGACTAAACACAAGGTATAAAAGATTGGTCTAGCTCTCCCCACCCCCTTCTTACAAGTCAAAAGCCTTCCCTTCTTAGGGAAAAATAAATGTAGTTCATTTAATATGGATGGCTGAGAGAGTTGGGAGCAGAAATTATGAAGCTGGTGTTTAGCCAAAGAAAACCACACACACACACACACACACACACACACCAAAACTAAAACAAAAAACCCCTTTTAAACCATGCTAAGATATCTGGACCTTCTACCATGTATAACAGGATGCCACCAAAACTTTACCTAGGAAGGAAGGTCTGTCTTCTGAGCACTACACCTGCTGCCCTGGGCAACTGTCCTGTCCATCTTCAGACACTGACAGGCAGGCACGAAGCCAGCATGTCAATACTGTTGGGAAGGTAACTTAAATGGAGCAATGTATCAGTCAGGGCACAGAAGGGGAAGCTCAAAGTGGGCTTGCCTTCCTTGTGGCTGGGAACAGAAGGGCATCCTGATTAAACCAGAGAGGCCTTTCTGGAGACCAGGCATGACAGGCAGTGTAGGAGATTGATTCCTTTTAAGAATGATGAAGAGGTCTAGGGATCAAAATTCAATTGATGAAATGTGTTTTAAATTTCTGAATACTTTGGCTTCAGCTAGGATTAAACTAAGTTACTAACAATCATTTTTGAGAAAGCAAGGATTCTTCTGTCATATTACAGACCAAAATGATTATTTAAAGAAATAGATGTTTAAATGTAAAAAAAAAGAGAGACCTTAAAAAAAAAAACAACCTCCCAGAATAAATGACGAGTGAATGTTTAATTACTAAGCGCCACAGCAGAGCAGACACCATACACTAAATCAATAAGCCTGACTACCCATAATTAATAAGCTCAAAAATAGAACGATGAGATTTCTGGTTCTAGCCAAGATGGAGAAACAGGCACTTGATTTATTTATTTTCTGTCATCTGAAACAATCAAAGCATTAGATTGAACACAGGTAGAATGGTATTTGAAGACAGTGGCTGACAAGCAAAAGACAAAGATCCCTGAAATACGAGAAGCAGATGCAAGGTTCAGGGCAGTGCAGGTAGAGGCTGGTGGACTCTGTGATAGGGAGAGAGAACCCCGAGAGACTGAGGTGACCCCGTGGCTAGAGCTCACAGGGCAGAGCTGAAATAGAAGGGGACAGTCCAAGAGAGAGCGTAGGGATCCCTCTAGTGAGCACTGTATACTGGCATTGAGGAAGCTATGCCATACCCAGACGGGGCCACCTGAAATGAAAAGAGCAAATGGTATCTGGAACTTACTCTGCAGCCCAAGTTGGCCTTGAATTTGAGACAATGCAAGGAGAATAAACATGTGACTCAAATTCAACCTGCAATTTTCAATACTGTTGGGAAGGTATCTTAAATGGAGCAACGTATCAGTCAGGGCACAGAAGGGGCAGCTCAAAGTGGGCTTGCCTTCCTTGTGGCTGAGAACAGAAGGGCATCCTGATTAAACCAGAGAGGCAACACAATGTCTGGGATAAAAATATGTAGCATGAGCCAGCAAGGTGGTGCCTACCTGTAATCCCAGCACTCAGGGAGGCAGAGGCAGGTGGATTGCTATGAGTTCAAGGCCAGCCTGGTCCACAAAGTGAGTCCAAGACAGCCAAGGTTACATAGAGAAACCATGTCTCAAAAAAAGAAGAAAAAAGTTGCATGGGATGTAAAGCGGAAAAATATTAGTGATTGTTTTTGAATGAATTATGAAACTCAAATAAAAATAGAAGAAAGATTAATAAAAGAAAGGAAAGAAGGAAATAAGCACAGCTGAGTATCATTCAGCCAGGGATACCTTCAAGCAGCCTGGTGTGTATCTAGCAGAAATCTGTAAAGGAGAGGATGAGACGAGACATACCCAGAGAGATGGCTCAGTGGTTAAAAGCATTAGCTGTACTTCCAGAGGACCCAGGTTCTATCCCCAGCACCCACATGCCTCGCCACAACCAACTCCATAGTTCCAGGGGGGTCTGATGCTCTCTTCTGGACTCTGTAGGTACCAGGAATGCACATGTGGCATGGATATACACACAGGCAAAACACTTATACACATACAATAAGTAATATAAAAAATAAAATAAATATTTCTTGATGAAATGATGTTGGGAACATTTACAAATCTGGTGAGAGTTAGAAACTCTGGGACATGCAGATGACTATGAAAAGTCAAGAACAAGAGACCTGAACAAAGTCACATTGCACATACTACAAAAAAGCACTCAGAACTTGTGGTAAGGGGCTGGAGAAATGACTTGGGTTAAGCGCACTGGCTGTGCTTCCAGAGGACCAGGGATCAATCCTAGCATTCACACGGTGGCTCATAACCACCTGTAACTCCAGTTCTAGGGGATCCAACATATTCTTTTGGCCTCCATGGAAACCCTGGGCACTCACACAGTGTATACACATGCAGGCAGAACCACCTATACATATAGAAATAAAATTTTTAAAAATTGTGATAAAGACATAGAAGTAGTGTGATGGCTAATTTCACTTGCCAATGTGATGGGCTCCAGAATCATCTGGGAGAGGAGCCCTGTCGGGATCGTCTTGACTAGGTGAGTTGAGGTAGGAAGAGCCACCACTGTGGATGGCGCCATTCCTTGGGCTGGGCCCCTGAGCTGGGCTGGAAGTGAGCCACACATAAGCCTTCATCCCTTTCTGGTGCTTGACTGTGGAGACCCATGTGACGAGCAGCTATACATTCCTGTCTCTTCCCTGCCACCTACAGACTGTAATCTTGAACCGTGAGCCCAAATATATCATCTCTCCAGTAAGTTGCTTTCGTCAGGATATTTTATCATAGCAGCAAAAGGAGCAACTGATACTCCAATCAAGGATCATTCACGGAGATAACCTAGACCCCCTGCACAGAGGTAGCCCGTGGCAGCTCAGTCTCCAAAGGGGCTCCCTAGTAATGGGAACAGAGGCTGTCTCTGACATGAACTCAGTGGCTGGCTCTTTGATCACCTCCCCCTAAGGGGGGAGCAGCCTCAACAGGCCACAGAGGAACACTATGAAAGATAGTCCGGATTAGACCTGATAGGCTAGGGTCAGATGGAAAGGGAGGAGGTCCTCCACTATCAGTGGACTGGAGAAGAGGCATGGGAGGAGATGAGGGAGGGAGGGAAGGTGGGATTGGGAGGGGACAAGAGTGGGGCTACAGCTGGGATACAAAGTGAATAACTTGTAATAGATAAAAAATTATATTAAAAAATAAAGGAGCAACTAAGACAAATAGTTCAGGGATAATGGAGACATTGAGTCCAGGGAAAAAGGAAGCAGGCAGAGGATGACAGCAGACTCAGCAGACTCCCGGCTGTAAATATTTTAATCAAAAAGACAATAGAATGCCTTTCTTAAAGTGTCAAAAGTAAGAAAAAAAAAATCAAACTCAAAATTCTATACCCAATGAAAATATCTTTGAGAAGCGAAGGCAGAATAAAGGTGTTAGGACACATGAGAGCTGAGTGAATGTTTGGCCTGGCTACTTATACTGTAGGAAAGGCTGAGGGGAATCCTTCAGACAGGAGGGAAGGCATGCTAGACAGAAGCACAGGCCTGTTAGGGTGTTTCTTTCTTTCTTTCTTTCTTTTTTTATTTCAGTAGTTTCCTCTTTAATCTTCATTCTTTCCTCTGCTCACATTAGGTTCAAGTGACTCTTTTTTTTAAAAATAAGTACGTAAATAAATAAATGTGCAGCACAAGCTGAGGTCAGTGATTTGAAACTTCCCTTATTTTCTATGCCTTGCATTCCCCTGTAAGGTTACCCGCAGCATGATATGGTTTGGATACATTGTGTCTGCCATTGCTTTTCCTTTTCCTTTTATTTGATCACTTTTCTTTTGAGATAGCGTCTCACTCTATAACCCAGGTTGGTGTCAAACTCAGAATGACCCCCTGTTTCATACTCCCAGACCCTGAGGTCACAGGCTACCTTCCCACTCCCACAGCTGTGCTTGCATTTTCAATCCAGTCAAAATGGGTTCTTATCTCTCTCTCCATTTGTTCTTCAACCCATGGATTCTTCTTTCAAGATTAATTTGTTCATTTTGTTATGTCTATGGGTGTTTTGCCTGCATGTATACCTGGGTGCTGTGCACATTGCCTGATAACCACAGAGGCCAGGACAGGGCATCAGATCTCCTGGGACTGGAGTTTCACATAGGTGTGAATTGTCATGTGGGTGCTGGAAACTGAACCCGGTCCTCAGGAAGAGCACCCGGTGCCCTTAAGTGCTGAGCTTAATTGTCTTTTAAATTTTATCTTAATAGAAATCTTTATTTTTTGACAGTTTCATACATGGAAACAAGACATCCCAACCCATGCACCTCCCCCCCCCATTAAGTTAGTTTTTAGCCACAGATTTTAAGGCCCTGTTCTGAGGAACATAAACAAAGATCATTATGTTCTTTGATGGATCCATGCCTTTAATATTATCATCAGTGCCCTTCCTTATTGATAGTGACCTAGTTTGAAGTCTCATGGTAATAGCAAAGTCCACTCGCTTTATAGCGGCTTATGTCCTCTATCCCTTGACTTTCAGTTTCTTTGTGTCTTCCTACTTGAAGTACATATGTATGTGCATGTGTATTCATTCATGTGTGATTTGTGTATGCATCAGGTCTGTGTTGGAATGGTGCTGTTGACATACCCTTTCAGCCCAGTGTGGCATCTTTATAACAGTATAGTCCAGTTTCTCTTCCCCCCACCCCCGAGACTTTGAGCTGTCACATTCTTTACATTCCACACCTCATGCTGCATCTTGATTTTTGGTTTAAATGATTGGCTACGCTTTAAAGAAATGTACATAATGGAAAACCTCACACATCTCACCAAGTAGTTCCCTGTTCTGTTGCTTTTGTCCAGGCTGTACCAGTGATTCCAGCCTATATATGAAGGAGAAACAAAAGCTAGTCTACACAACTGCCCCAGAAAAGAGCAAATTCAAAACAGAAACGAGGCTACACTGGCCCCGGGTCAGAAAAAAAAGTGCAGCCCATGGAAGGAAGAATCCACATCAGAGTTCATCACAATTGAACATGTCTGCTGCTCCAAAGACACGCCACAACATGAAGGAAAGGCAACACTGCATTCAACATCTACACAGAAATGTCCCTCCCTTCTAAACAGAAATTATACAGAACTCTCAAAACCCACTTGCATTTAATTTTATTTTCTTTTTTACTTTCTCTTTTTTACATTTTATTTTTTACATTATGTGTAAGGGTGCTTTACCTATATGTATGTCTATGTACCACGTGCATACCTGGTGCCTGTAGAGGCCAGAAGAGGGCCCTGGATCCCCCAGAGCTGGAGTTAACAGATGGTTGTAAGCCACCACGCCTGGCTTCCTTTGCGGGTTCTAGGGCGGTCAAAGTGAGGCCTTCATGCTTGTAAATTATTCACTGAGCCCTCTCCTTAGCCCTAAAGAACACTCTTAAGAGTGTGACATTTTAAACACATCTATTTCATCTTGTAAATTGTGTATGTACATGTGTCTATGTGTGGGTTTGTCCATGTGGGTACAGTACCAAGGGAAGCCAGAAGAGGGCACCAAACCTCCCGGAGCTGGAGTTACAGGTGGTTGTGAGCTGTCCTACATGAGTGCTAGGAACAGAGCTCAGGTCTTCTGCAAAAGCAGTGCATGTTCTTAATCACTAAGCCATCTCTGCAGTCATATAATGCACTACTTTTTATACTTATGTGTTTATATACCTTTTATATTCCTACAAAGAAAGTAAAATTTCACCATAGAAAGCCCAGAAAACACAACTTATTCCTGTTTTACAGGAGGAAGCGATGTCACAGAGCCCTGCACAGTACCTTTTGGTGTGTGGTGCCAACCCCACAATAATGCTCAGGTTCATTGTAGCAGCAGTCTCTCTTTATTTACAGTCCCAGTCTTCCACACTAGGATGAACCTGTGGACGGAAGGGTAAAATATATAATTATAGGAGAAAAGTGAGGGGAGAAAGTAATTAAAGCTAGATGTGGCAGCAGACATTTGTGATCCCAGCAGCTCTGCAGGTGGAGAATGGGAATGGCTGGGGTCCAGGACTCTGAGGCCAACACGTGCGACCTAATGAGACCCCCAACTCTCGTTAAAAACAGAGCAATAACTAATGACGTAGTGGTTTTAAATAGTCACAAAAATAAATAAAACATTTGTTATCATGCATGAATGACAAATGTTAAAAAATCCAACTTTTACCACAGGCTACTTAAGATTCCCTGAGATGAACATGTCACTAGACTCAGAATCTACATGGAGGAGGCCACAGATGTAACTGAACTCTACCTCTCTCTTTTAGCACCTGAGTGCTCAGCAGTTAAGAGTGCCTGCTGCCCTTCCAGAGGACTCAAGTATGGTTCCCATATCCACATGGTAGCGCAAAATCATCTGTGATTCCAGGTGCAGGGGATCTGGTGCCCTCTTCTGGCCTCCTTGAGTGCTGCGCACATATAGTGCACAAAACACCCATACGCATAAAATAAAAAGAAATAAATCTCAAAAAGAAGAAAAAGAAAAAAAAACCTGACAACTAACAAACAAATAAGTAAGATGCAGATGAGAAGGATAAGAAAGGCTAACCCCCAGCATAGGATGCTAACCTGAAAGCATGTGGTAATGTCACTGGCTCTCGGCAAGGCTGGTGACTTTAGTTGCTTCTCCCAAGGTCACGAGATACACTATTCCAGTCACCTCCCTTTCCAGGCTCGCCCATAACCAGTCTCCCACATTTTCTTAACTGCTAGTTTTCAATCATTGAAGAAATATATGACTAATATGTATACAAATTTAGAGGATTTTTTTTTTTATTCCTAATTCAGGGACTGGGAAGATGGCTCAGCTGGCAAAGCATGAGGACCTGAGTTCTGAATAGCCCTAGACCCTGCATTAAAAAAAAAACCCAAAACATGGATGTAGGGAAGGTTTTGATGCCAGTGCTGAGGAGACAGAAGCAGGTGGATGCCTGGCGATTGCATGCCGGCCACAGTAGCTGAATTGGTAAGCTCTCAGCCAGTGAGGGGCTCAGAAACAAGGTGGGGTGATCCCAGCACTGTGGGGTGATAGCCATGTTTGTTTCCAGGCATCCACATGCACCCCGTCCCACCACAAAGACGAGAACATATCATTAAGTATACCTATTAACAACTGCCTTTCCTCCATCCATGTCCACACTTACTTTTTCATGCCTGCACTTTTGATATGAACCTGACATCAGCATAGATCTCATCTTCAAACTCTTGTCTTAGCTTTGCTAAGTGTTCATGGAACTGTCCTCAAAGAGTGCCTAATGACTTCTCAGTGTCAGTCCACCATTGGAGACAGAGGCTTTAATGGCTTGGTTCTAGATATCCGAACTCATGTCATCACCTTACCCACCAAGTCATCTCCCCAGCTCTGTGGCATTTTTGTTTTGTTGAGATGGGGTCTCCCTATGTGTCCATGGTGGGCCTGGAACTCTATGTAGACCAGGCTGGCTTCAAAGTCACAGAGATTTGCCTGTCTTTGTCTCCTGAGTGCTGAGATTAAAGTTGTGAACCACTGCACCTGGTCTGACAGTAAGTTTTTAAAACTCAGAGGCCTTGCAGGAAGAAAAATAAATGACTAGCAGAGATGTCTCAGCTTCCACCTCTGTCTCCCCCCTTCTCCCTGGGAATATCCCACACCTCCATTTATGAAGCACAGTTATTTGTGATTTCTGTTATTTCCTCCGATTCTTTTTGTTTGTTTGGTTGGTTTTTTTAAAGACAGGATTTCTCTGTGTAGCCCTGGTTGTCCTGGATCTTAATGTGTAGACCAGACTGGCCTCGAACTCACAGAGATCCACCTGCCTCTGCCTCCTGAGTGCTGGTACTAAAGGTGTGCAGCACCACTGCCCAGCTGTTCCCTCTGACTCCTTCTGAGACGTGTTTTAGATTAGCTAGAGTCTGCCCACATTCACATCAGGTCTTACCTAATCACTAAACCATCGGTAACTCCACAGCCCTACTCTCCCACTAATCTAGTCTGACTATGGCCTCAATGAACCAAGACAGTCTCAGCAACATTGTGTGAGAGCAACAGAATAAGCTAATGTGAGTGTGTGTATGTGTGTGCATATGCACACAGAGGCCAGTGGCCAGTGTCAGGCATCTCAATCACTTCCCTGTCTGTCTGTCTGTCTGTCTGTCTGTCTGTCTGTCTGTCTATGATCTATCTACCTATCTATAGAGACAGGGTCTCTTGTTGACCCTGAGCTCACTGATGGGGCCTGGCTGGCTGGCCAGTGAGCTCCAGGGGTCCCATTTTCCTCCCCAGTGCTCTGGGTTCACAGGCATGTACTGCCACTCCTGGGCCTTTTTCTGTGGGCTCAGGGAAAGCACTTTATTGACTGAGCCACCTCCCCAGACCTGGCCTGTAATTTTAACTCTTTGCTTCAGCTCTAAAGAAGCAGATAAATGCAGACCGGAGTGTCCATTGTCAGAATAAGGGACACGTTTCAGCTCACTTCTTGGTTGAACTATGTGTCCTCATGTTATCATATAAACAAACTACTTTATTGGAATCTGATTCCCATATCTAATGTGCTCCTTTAAACTGAGAAGCTTGGTGGTTTTTGGTGTTTTCCCAGGTTATGTGCGACCATCGCAATACTATTTTTAGACCATTTTTACCACAAGGAGAAACCTACAGCCTTCATTCTCTCACCCGTCCATGCTAGGCAAACACTAACCAGCTCAAGTGTCCTTCCATTTCCTGGTTCCTGATAGTTCAGGAGAACAGTCTCATATAGCATGTGTCACACATGTGCTTTTGGGACTGGTTCCATTCATGTGGTACAGGCCAGCACAAAGCATGAATTTCACATCTGCTCAATACCACGTACCATTCCATTTTGAGACCATAGCACAGTTTGCCTGTCAGCAACTCAGCTGATGGACATGAGGGCCATGTCTACCTGTTGGCTGTCGTGAATAATTGCAATACAGTCATCTGTGCCAATGTTTTTGAGTGGATGTTTGTTTTTATTTCTCTTGAGTATATACCCATGGCTGGACTAGCTGGGCTCTCTGCCCTCAGTCAATAGCTGACGATCCATGCAACCTTGTGCCAATCTCCTATCATCTAGTTCAGGACCAAAAATGAGAATCCAAACCCACCCCCTTCCCCAAATACAACTGGGGATGTTTTCCCCTGGGAAGATTTCATTTTGAGCATTAGCTGAAGTGACATGCATAAAATCGTTTTCCCTCCTCAGCCTCTTGCAACCTTAAATGTCACATGGATAGTGATGGCTGAGAACTGTGCCAAGAATGCTGCCTTTCAGGTCTTGGGGCCTTGGGTCAACTAAACAATCCAGCTAGTTTAGAGTAGCTCTCATCAGCGACTGAAATAACACGGTTTACTCTTGTTCCTCCGAAATGGAAGCCTTCCAACGATGGGAAGCGAGTGAGTGACTTGTTCACAGACCTTGTGGAAAAAAAGAAGAAACAGAAAGAGAGAATAGAAACACGGCATTTCCATGACTTCCCTTCCCAGAAACTTGGAGGATGACTCACTGAGGCTCTCTATTGCTTTGCTGTGTTTTAATCACACCACTTCCGAGACAGACCAGGAGCCAGCAAAGTCGAAACCTTTCGGTATTTCAGCATCAAGGAAGGAAGAGTCAGAATGCTCCATGCTGGAAAAGTACCCACCTCCCTCCCTCCTGTCTCCCTCCCTCCTGTCTCCCTTCCTCCCCTCCCTTCTCTTCCTCCCCTCCCTTCCTTTTCTCCTTTTCCTCTCACTCTTCCCTCCCCATCCTCTCCTTTTCCTTCCTCTCTTTCTTTCCTCCTGTCTCTACCTACCTTCCCTCCTTTCCCCTCCTTGGACCTGCTGATTCTCAGGAACTTACTGTTACCCCACACCTGCAGACTGGCATTTCCTCAAACCAAAGCCCAGATTTTCCCATTTCCCAGCCCCGAGAGCTTCCCCTGAACCACATGCCCAAGTCAAACTTCCATGCAACCCAAGTTTCTATGTTTTGGAGGTCAGGGGGACATCAGAGGCAGATGGGGCATGAGAGGGCAGATGGGACTTCCGTGGTCAGGATGGGCATCACAGAACAGATGGGGCATCAGAGGGTTAATGGGCATCTAATAATTAAGTTATTAATTATTGGACAGCAGTGAAAACTAAAGTTCAAACAGGAGCCAGGGCTTTTTCACAGTTGGAATTAGGGCAATATGGGTCGCTATACCCCATGCCTACCACTCAACCTAGATGCAGACTGGAAGAGAGTCACCTGCCAAGAAAGTCACAGAAAACCTGGACTGCTGGCTGCTGTGCCACCAGGCACCACTAACTGTTATTCTGAGGCAGGAAAGCTGCTTTTCATGGCATTTACATTCTGACAATGAAACTACACAATAGTTAGCTTCTGCACCACCAAGATCATATCAGAGCCCAGGAAGCTCGTGTGTGGCAGCATTTGAGAGCTGGGAAGGGACATTGCAATCACCTGAGCTCCACCTTGCAAGTATGGCAGAAGTGTCCAAGTTTGTTGATTTATCGTCATAAGAATAACCTTTAGCCTACTCCTGGGTGAACGGACATTAAATTATATGGCAAAGAGTCTTCCTGCCCTTTCTTAAGACTAAGGTCTATGCGTCTGTGCTAAAAACAAAACAAAACAAAAACAAAACCATTGGTTGTTCTGATTAATTGGGTTGGTAGACTGAGGAGAGAAGCCAGGCTCCTCAGACCCCTTACCTTTACATATTTTCATTCTGTGTGTATGAATGTTTTGCTTGTGTGTATGTCTGTGTACCATGTGTGTGGCTGGTATCTGTGGAGATCAGAAGAAAGTTTTGGATCATGGAGTTACAGACAGTTGTGGACTGCAAAGACTGGTACTGGGAATTGAATCTGGGTCCTCTGGAAGGGCAGCAAGTGCTCTTAACCACTGAGCCATCTCTCCAGCTTGGATCCCTTAACTTGAACACTGAGTAACTTTGTACTGTCTGTTTCTTTGGAGGAAGGTCAGAAACTTGAGATCAATGCTACATCTAGCTCAGAAAATAAATGGTACTCTACAGGACTTGTTTTGTAGACCAAGCTGGCCTCAGACTCATAGAGATCTGCCTGCCTCTGCCTCCCCAAGTGCTGGTATTAAAGGAGTGTGCCACCATACCCAGCCTCTACATGGGTCTTAAATAAAGAACGCAGGGGTTGGGGAGATGTGTCAGAGGTTAAGAGCACATGCTGCTCTTGCAAAGGACTAGATTTGGTTTTAAGGACCCATATCAGTTACAACTTGTAACTTCAGTTCTATGGGATCTGATGCCCTCTTCTGGCCTCTCTGACACTGCACTCATGTGAGGCACATAGCCAAGCAGGCATATGCACATATACATATATATATATATAAATAAACTTTAAAAAATTCAAGGACAGTACAAAAATGGAACTCATCCAGCCTTATGCATTCCAAATTATTCTAATAAAGTTGACCAAACCATGGTCTTCATTATAGAGCACAAGCTTATTGATATATATATATATATATATATATATATATATATATCTCAAATGTATAATATGAATGCTGTAAATGAGTACAAACTACAATAATAATACATTCAGTGTTTCTCAAACTTGATTAACATTCATCCATATCTATTATCAATAAGTTTCACAGATCCCTCATTCATTTTAAAACGTATTTTGGGTTATTTGGTTAATTCACTTATCACATATTTTCATTCATTCATTCATTCATTCATTCATTCATTCACTCACTCAGCAAGTATACTAAATGTCCCCTGTGTGTCCAGCACTGGGAAAGGCTTTAGGCTCTTTGTGACCTGAATCAGCTTTTACTCTAGTACTTATCACCTTAAACATGTGTGTGTAGTTGTACATGCTCGTGGGCAGCATGCATACCTGCAGTGGGTAGAGCAGGATGTTAGGTGGCCTCTGTCAGTCTCTGCATTAGTGCCTCAAGACAGCCTCTCCCTGGCCAGAAAGCTCTCAGGATCTTCCTGTCTCAACTCCACGATGCTGGGGTGATAGGCACACACAGTTTCCACCAGGGGACTTGAACTTGGGTCCACATGCTCACAGAACAAGAGCTCCTAACCGCTGGTGCCTAATTTCTTGACCTGTGTGCTATGAGGCCTGGATGGGACTGTGCCAATGAATGCAGAGGACACAGAAAATCTGTCGATAGTAAAGGTAGCTTTCTGTGTGTTTGATGACCAGAAATTAATTCAAACTCAAATGCTAATGAGTGCCAGGTGTTTCTGTCCACCCTTACTATAGCACATGCTGTCACTGCAGCCATGCTTCTGAACAAGAAAAGCACACTTTACACTGTGCACACTGCTGTACTATGCAGGGTAATGAATGCTTCTGGAAACACCTGGGCTCAGGTGCAAGACTGAAACATGTTACAAACTGCAGCATATTTTCTGGGGACACGAAGTTTTCTATTCTTGTTGAAGCATTACTGTAGAACACAAAACAAAGATTTTTACCATTTTCCTATCACCATTCCCACAGTATAAAACTAAAAAAAAATCAGTAGCAAAAATAACCCAAATCATCCAACAGATTAACTAGACTAGTCTCAAAAGAAGACATGTAAATGGGCAGAGAGTACATTCAAAAAACACTCAGATCGGGAGCCACAGGGGGAAATGCAAATCAAAAGCAGGAGGAGATGCCTCTTCCCTCCAGTAAGAATGGCTATTATCAAAGAGACAAAGATGACAAGAGCTAGGAAGTGGGTATGAAAGAGAGAATCCTTCCTGGCACAATGTGGGAGGGAACACACACAAATGCAACTATTGTGCCGAAAAGTATAAAGGTTCCTGGGAAAATTCTATCCCTGTTGGTTGTAGCACTGCTCATAGTTAGCTGAGAAATGGAAACAACCCAAGTGACCAGCCCCTGATGAATACTCAAGCATGTGTTGCTCATACGCACAGGACTGCTGTTCAGCCACTTAAAAGGATGATATCCCATCATTGGCAATGGCATGGATGGAGCTGGTGATCACTGTAGGAAGTTAAACGAGCCAGGCAGAGAGAGAAAAGGACCAGGTGATGTTACGGTGGTAGTTTGAACAAGAATGTCCCCCATAGGTTCCTATATTTGGGTGTTCTGTCCCGAGTTGGCATTTCCTTGTTGGAGGAGGTGTGTAACTGGGGCAGGTTTTGAGTTTCAAAAGACTTGTGCTGTTCCCAGTGTTCTTTCTTTCTGCCTTCTCTGTGGACCAAAATGTACGCTCTCAGCCAGTGCCATGCTCCCCGCCATGACAGTCAATGACTCTAACTCTCTGAAACTTTAAGCCCCTAATAAACTCTTTTTTTTTTCCTGTAAGTTGCTTTGCTGTGGTGTCTTGTCAGGGTAACAAAATAGTAACTAAGACAGTCACTAACCTGTACAACCGTTAACAAGCTGATCTCAGGATATGAGAGTAGAATGGTACTCACAGGCTGAGGTGTGTTGGGAGGGGGGAAAATTGCACATAGGTTGACTGATAGGTACTAAGACATAGGTGAAGAAGGGTCTAGTAAGCTGTGATGCTACAGAAAAAAAAATTACAAGACTACA
This sequence comes from Pachyuromys duprasi, assembly GCA_028658305.1. Classification (NCBI taxonomy): domain Eukaryota; kingdom Metazoa; phylum Chordata; class Mammalia; order Rodentia; family Muridae; genus Pachyuromys; species Pachyuromys duprasi. Next base: position 110,302,595 of record CM053766.1, read on the forward strand.
GACCAGGTTTCAATAGTGATTACCATGGGTGTTGGGAACATACACATTTTCTATTCTTTTTATCTTCTGCTTTAATTATATTTTCTCATTGTCCATACATCACTTCTGCAGTGAGACCTGGTTAAAATATTTATTGTAATAATTAGTTTGGAATAGCAAGAGATGGGAGCAGGAGGGGGTGTAGGGGAAGGATACCAAACAAGATAGTTTATTCTAGGGTGTAGCAATAAAACTGAAACCAGGCAGACACCCTCTTCTGGCCCTATGAATCTGGACACATGAAACAGGTAGCAACCCAGAAAGATTCTGAGAACTGAGAGGCTTGTATGTCTCAGAAATGACAAGGGGGTCTGAGGTAGCTCTGGGGCGCTAGGAACTGATGACAAGGGAGGAGTTCATTCAGCAAGTAAAAGCCAAGAGCTAAGAAGGATCAAGGTTGGTGCGAAAGATGAGGGTGAGCCAGATGGAGTTGAGAATGCTAGATGGGCATCCAAGAAGAGACACATAGGAAGCAAAAAGAAATGGAGGTCAGCGGCCAAGGGCGAGGATGTAACTGGGTGAGACTGGGGCAGTACTGGCCCGAATAGGGAAGATGTTCAGAGTGGTGACCCTGACTTGGAAGGAAAAGGCAGCTGAGGGCCATGCTAAAGTGGTAGCTTTAGTGAGTGCTGGATGCATGTGAACTGTATTCTTCCCTTTGAATAAACAATCAAAATGTTAAATTGACTTCCTTGGTCCAAGCAAGTGAGTGGAATAAATGAATGAATACTAGTAATACAATTTCGGTCCTTATTTGTTTTAATTTAAAAAAATCATTACTTTATGTGTATGAATGTCTTGTCTACACTTATGTATGTGCACCACATGGTGTGCCAAGTGCTAGCAGAGGCCAAAAGAGGACACCAAATCCCCCAGGACAAAGCACCATGTGGGGCCTGGGGATTGAACCAAACTGTCGCACACAAGGCGACAGTTTGGAGAACGTTGCTTAATATGTACATATATGTTTGCTTTTGGAGACAGGGGCTCAGTATGTAGCCCTGGCTGGCCTGGAACTGATCATATAGACCAGGTCTTGAACTCACAGAGATCCACCTGCCTCTGCCTCCCAAGGGCTGGGATTACAGATGTGTACTACCATGCTTGGCTCCTTAAGTTTTCAAAAGATTACTGTGCACTTGACTTCATAGGAAAAGAAAAACAAACAAATAACCAGATACCCCAAATAAAACACAAAAACCAAGCCTTTGTTCTTTTTCTGTTTTAGGAAGTTCCCCTGGATCCTGGGCTTTTTCCTCTTTTTTCTTTCTTTCTTCTTTTCTTTCTTTCTTCTTTTCTTTCTTTCTTTCTTTCTTTCTTTCTTTCTTTCTTTCTTTCTTTCTTTCTTTCTTTCTTTCTTTCTTTCTTTCTTTCTTTCTTTTTCTGAAGTGTGTAGAGCTTGAGACCACATTGAACAAACTGGAATTAGTCAACACATTTAAGAGTCAATGTATAAACAGCATGTCAGATTGGGGTGGACCTAAGTGGGGCTTGGGGGCATTGAGGTGTTTCTCAGTGGTTTTAGGGTTAGTTATACTTGGGACATGACAGACCAGAGTCAAATGTCCATGTACCTATATGGTACCTGTGCCCTCTTTGCCTTCAGGAAGGCAGGCACTGGGGAGTGCAGAACTCAGAAATAGGAGCCTTGCAAAGAAACCACCTCCATTGCAAGGTTTCCCAGCATGCACTCCTTCTAAAAGGTCAGAGCAATCAGCAAGCACTTTCTTGGCTGTTAGTTTGGGAACAGTTCTCTCTTCCTTCCATTTCATTGATGGGGACAGCAGTCTTTGATCACCATCAGTTAGAGACTCAAACTTTAAAGCCAAATCATACACACTTACATACAATTGTTTATATTTTATTGTTGGGAGAGACTCTCACACTGTAATTTGGGCTGGCTTGGTACTCGGTGTGTAGCCCAAGCTGGCTTGAACTCCTAGAGATCCTCCTGCCTTTGCTTTCCCAGTGATGGGGTTGTACTCATGAGCTGATAGGACCGGCTAAAGCAGACTTAAGGGTCTGTCCGGCCTCTACTAGGAATGGGCCTGTGTCTTCCACCTCCCATGCTGAAAGAGCAGGTGACTGTTTGGAGATGGAGCTTTTAAGATAGAGAATGGAGGTCAAATGATGTCTTAAGGGCAGAGCCCTAATCTGGAAGGACTGGGGTCCTTAGACGTGAGAGACAGAAGAGCAGCAGGGAGAGATCCTTAAGCAAGGCCAGAATGTGGCTGACACCCAAGAAAGCTGCAACAAGGAACAAGGTCTGCAGCACACTGGGTTTGGACTTGCAGTCTCTTCTAAACACACATATATAAACACAGATATGCACATATGTATATATATATATTGCATTATATGTAAGTGTATTTTTACATGCTATATATAAATGTTACATTGGTATATACATATATAAACACACATGGGCTGGAAAGATGGCTCAGAGGTTAAGAGCACTGCCTGCTCTTCCAAAGGTCCTGAGTTCAATTCCCAGCAACCACATGGTGGCTCATAAGCATCTATAGTGAGGTCTGGTGCCCTCTACTTGTGTGTAGGCAGACATGCCAGCAGAGCTCTTTATATATAACAATAAATAAATATTTTAAAAACACACACATACGGATATGTATATACATGTGTAGTATATACACACATAAATATATGCATGTTTACATATATTATATATACATTTTATGCATTGATACACAATTTCAGGATACACAGATGAAAGAAAATGCGTATTTGTCTCTCTGCACTTATTTTTCTTAGCATGATGATCTCCAATTGTTCCATTTTTCAGCAAGTAACATCATTTTCTTTGTCTCTGTGCCCAAATAAACATTAAGAATCCATATCACCAAGTAGAATGGCAGGTGTTAAGAAAGGAGACTGCAGGATACCCTGGTAAGGATGTGGGAAGAGGGAAGTCTAGTTCACTGCAGCTGGGAATGTGAATTGGTACAGTCACCATGGAAGTCAGAATGGCGGTTCCTCAAAAGACTTAGGAGTAGAACCACCATGTGGCCCAGCTGACCACTTATGGGCATAGCCCTGCAAGGCTAAATTGGCAGACACAGCACTGTTAACAAGAGTTAAGTTATACAATCAGCAGTGCCCATCATGGAGGAATAAAGAACATCAAACCTTTGCTAATTGTTTCCTCTCAAAATATACCATGGGGGTTGGAGCAATGGCACAGCGGTTAAAAGCTCTTACTGCTTTTTCACAGGCCTGGAGTTCCGTTCCCAGCGCCCACACCATGTGGTTCACCTGTAACTCCAGCTCCGCGGGGATCTAACGTCCTTTTCTGGACTCAAAGGGCACTGTGGTCACATGTACAGACAGATACACATAAACATAATTTTTAAAAAAATCTCTTAAAATACGTCATAGTAATTCAAAGAATCAAGTATAAATATTCTTTGAAATAGTGGGAAACACTACTAATATACTTAAGTCTTTGCCAATACCTGGAGGTGGGGGAATGACCCACAAATAAGATTAGAGTACACAAGATTAACTACAAAGTCTTGACCTAAATGTGTCCTCAAGTGCTATTTAAGTGCATTTGAACATCAGCAGTTCTAAATGAGCATGAACAGATGAGTGTAAATCCCTCTGGTCAGCAGTGGGTACCACTGCCTCACTCTCCATGTACGTAAAGCAGTTTTTTTATCTGTAGCCGATTTCCTTAAAATTTCTTAATGGTGTGAACTTAGCCTGGGATAGAATGACAGAGTGCTTGCCAAGCATGTGACAGGCTCTATGCTCTGCAAACCAGAAAGCAAAGCAAAGCAAACCAAATCAGAGCAAACCATAACAAAAGCCCAAACAATGGCAACTGAATGATGACTGTCAATTCTCCATACACGTTCTTTTTCTTTCTTTGGTCTCACATAGCACAAGCTGGACTTGAATTCACTAGGTAGGGAAGATGAATTTGAACTTCTGATCTTCCTGTCTCCACTCCACTGAGTTCTGGGACTCATAGACAAAATTCAAATATTCTTAGCAGCTACTAATGAATGGCGCCTACCCTATACATCTCAGTCAGCATCATCACCCTGAAACTCATGCTGCCTGAGCCTCTCCCCAGCTCCACACCCACTAACCCCTATCTTCATGGGCTACAACAACATCTTTGGTCCTTGCAGATGGTATATGTCACCCTTCCTGGTCAATATTGGAATCTTGTCCTCAGTGACCCCAGGGTCCCACACGGACAGCACAGCTATCTTTACCCAGCTCTCTGGGATACCAAGAAGCCCACTGCAAAAATGGAGAATGGCAGGTTTTGTCTGGTTAGCTAGGAACTGCTTAAGAACCACCTGGGTCATGCAGGTGTCTGCTCTCTGTCCCCGAGAAAGGGTATATATAGTGATATTTATGTCATATGTAGTACTTATTATACAAGGGTCAGGTTATCTTAGACATGGGCTTCCGTGCTACAAGGGAAACCCACACAAGCACATATATACCTCCCCCTACAAATTATACTAGCACTTAAGAGCCATGGTAAAATGCTGTCCTTCTGGACCTGGCACAGCCATTGTATGTATGGACTCACTAGACCTGTAGTCATCTGCACAAGATAGGGTCCATCAGTGTTTCCTCATGGATTTGGGGGGTTGCTTATGAGACCCCTATCACTCCCAACTATTGGTGGTTAATGGTTGTTGGCAGAGGAATGCCACTTTCTTTAGAGGTGTAGCTATTATAACCAACCCTCCTTAACTTCAACGGGACACATACACATATAGACATACACACACTTATACACACACTCATACACATATATCACACACACACATATATACATACACACAAACATACACATACATACATAAACATACAAGATACACACATGTACAAATACACACACACACATATATATATATACATACAAATACACACATTAAAATAGAAAGAGAACTTGCTGAGAAGGGTTTCAGTTTGAGAGGAATGGAGGAGGGAAGGTAATGGAGAGTGAGTGTGATAAAACTGTGTTATATAAATGTATAAGACTGTCAAACCAGAAAACAAAAAGACTCACTAAACCTCAATGTCCCCCAGGTTGAATGTGGGTACCACAGAGCCTTATTTGAACTTCTGTCCTAACGTATCTCACCTTTCTGGATATTACATTAATATTTACTGTGGACATGTGGACATGATGGTTCCACCAAATGGAAAACACTTTTCTTCTGTTGACTCTTCCAGATGCTTATGTAGCATGCATGCCTTAGCCCTAGATTTGGTCCCAGTGCCACCAAAACCAAGTCGAGCCAAGCCGAGCCAAGCCGAGCCAAGCCGAGCCAAGCCGAGCCAAGCCAAGCCAAGCCAAGCCAAGCCAAGCCAAACTACCACTACCAACAACAACAAAAGAAATAGCTTCTTTTCCTCTGCTACTCCTAAAGCAAAGTGTGTATTTTTTTTAAACAATTTAAGTTTGAAGCCCAGTGTGGTGACACACACCTTTAATCCAGCTTTGGGAGGCAGAGGCAGGTAGATCTCTGTGAGTCTGGCCTGGTTTACATAGTGAGCTCCAGGAAGCCACGACTCCCCAGTAAGACCTTGACTAAACAAAAAAGTAAGGTTAGACAGGATAACTTGAGCTTCAGTTTCAATTTACCCATAATTCATTTACAGTGTTTATTTATGGCCCTCCGGGCACTGTCCCGAGTACTTAGAGAAACAGAACAAAGCTCCCCATTCTTGAGAAGCTTAAATTCTAGTGGAGAGAAATAAATGGGCAATTAATAATAAATATGGTAAATAATCAGCATATTAAAAGGATAATGAGGGTAAGTGAGACAGCTCAGCAGGTAAAGGTGCTTGCTGTCAAGCCCAAGGGCCTGAGTTCAATGCCCAGGACGCACATGTTAAGATGTCCTCTGAATCCTTGCAGGTACCCACAGAGCCACACATTGACTATAGACACCTACAGAACAAAATTTTATATGAAGAAGTAAGAGTATAATGAAAATGGAAAATAGAAGCATAAGGCTAAGATGAGATTAGGAACCCCAGGAGTGCGGAGCAAGCTGAAACTTGTATCAGGGTTGTGGGCCACAGCTCCATGAGGAAGTGAAATCTGACCCTTCTCAAATTTGGAAGCAGGTGCCAGTATGTGTGGGAGGCCTCTTCTCTTGCTGTAAACTGGGGAGCAGCTAGAGCAAAGGCCCTGCTAGGCCTGTGCAGGGCAATGAATGGCGGAGTGGAGCTGGGTGAGGGGTGAAGGGCAGTGCCCATAGGGCGCTGTGGAATCCTGCCAGGACCCCAGTCTCCCTCTGGGGAAGAGGTCTGCCATACTGACTTCCTTCTTAAAGGGTTGCTCTGTGCTGAGAGCAGACAGTAGCCTGGAGCCCAGCTAGGGGGCTGCTAGGATGTGCTGGTGGCCTGAGCCAAGATGCTATAAAATGACAGAGCTCATTTTACAGATACAAATGTGTACAACATGGCCATACATCACATAATGCTGACTCAGTCGACCATGGCAGGTCCATAAGATTCTAATGGCGACATGGTTCCTCTGGGAAAGCAATTGGACAGGTGTGAGGATCGGTGTTTGGTCCTCAGCATCCACATAAAAAAACCTGCAAGGTGACCGACCGCCTGTAACACCAGCATCTGCTGGCCAGCCAGCCAAGCCCAATAGGTGAGCTCCAGGTTCAATGGGAGACTCTGTCTCAAAAAGCAGGGTGGAGAGGGATTGAAAAAGACACCTCTAACAGTGGCCTCTGGCTTCAACATGTACACATACATGCACAGATATGTGGATGCATAACCCCCACATCTACATGAACACACACACACACACAACATTATAATGAACCAACAGCTTCCTGTTGCTGAGGGATGCAGCTTCATTTGTGACAGCGCGATGCACGGCAGTTGGGATGCTGGTGTGGACTGTGTTTTGCATGTTGAGACACACAGGCGCTTGCTGTGTGGTATAGCAGTCTCCTGTGTGGAGGTCTCTACCCAAGTTAACAACCTAGGAGTAGCGTGGTAGCTAACCACAGGGCCCAGTGTGTCCTCAGCAGTCAGGTTTGTGTGAGCCTGTCCTGATTCTCCCGTGAAGTAACAGTCACAAGAGCTTTAAAAATGAGACTAGGAACTGGGCAAGGAGGTGCACTCTTCGAATCCAGCATTCTGGAGACCAAGGCAGATGGATTCCCGTGAGTCTGAGGCCTGTCTGGTCTACACAGTGAGTTCCAGGACAGCCAGCACTATATTGTGAGACACTGTCTCAAAGGGGGAGAAAAGGAGGAGAATGGGAGGGAGAGGGAAAGGAAAGGGGGGAGAAGAGTAGGAGAGAGATACAGAGACACAAATAGAGAGAGAGAGATACACAGAGGGAGAGAGGGAAGGGAAAGAGGAGAGAGGGAGACACAGATTGACTGATTTTAGGGCTACCTCAGTGGTGTTTGCCACACAAGTGTGAGGACTGGAGTTTGAATCCCTAAAAGTGATATAAATACTGGGTGGACATATCTGTTTATCTGAAATCCCAGCCTAGGAAGGCAGAGACAGATGATCCCCAGAGCAAGCTGGCTACGGAAACTAGCTGCATCAGTGAGCTCTGAATTTGGTTGAGAGACCCTGCCTCATTGAACAAAATGGAAGAATGATTGATGATGATTCCTGCGGTCAACTTGGGTCTTCACGTTCTCAAGCACACATGCGCAAGCCTGTGTACCTCCAAACACAGGGACCTCTGACATGCACACAGAACAAACACATGGAAATGGAAAAATAAAAAATAAGAGATTAAACTGAAAGGATAGTTACACCAAAAAGGTTCAAGTAAAAGACAGGATCCTGGGGCTGGAGGGATGGCTGAGCAGTTAAGAGCACTGGCTGGCCCTCACAACCCAGGTTTGGTTCCCAGCACCCACAGGCTGGTATCTGACCATCTATAACTCCAGTTCCAGGGTATTTGGTGTCTTCTGACTTCCACATGCATGTGGTACATGGATAAACATGCAGGCAAACATCCCTACACACAAAATAAAACATTAATAATTTTAATAATTAATAATTTTGCATACTTTTAGTATACAAAAAGCTATCATCTTCACTTCTCCCAGTTTAACACAAGCCATGCTCAGACGTCTACAGATACCCCGACCCGTAGTGCTATCTTGATTTTGGAATTCTGTGGCCATCTTTTAAAAGCTATAAAAATACAAGCTACAGCAGTACACTAAAGAGGGCACAAAATCAGTTTGAGAATTCTTTTTCTAAGTCTGAGGTATGGAAGGTTTCTCAGTTATTGACAGGAGTTCTATTTTGTTTGGTTGAAACTGAATTTATTTGGAAAGAACTCCAAGTGTTTACCTCCATGCGTGATGAGGGGAAAGGGTTCTCATGGAGTATCTCAGCATGCCTCAGGAAGAGGGTCAAGCTTGTCTTGAGGAGCAATCTCAGACAGTGGGTGTTTCTGCAGCCCCCCCACCCCCCGCCCGCCCATCTGTCCCTAACCTATGATGAAAGCCTCAAGTGTTGGAGTCGGGCATGCTTATTGGGCCAGGGCCTTTCAGGACAGGGTATGAATTGCTTTTGTGTTTGATCTAGAATGTCTGCCAGGAAACCTTCGTCAAAGGAAATCAAGGCGATCGTTTCGCTGATTAGGAACCGCTAACGAATCCCTTAGAACTCAGAGGCGTAGGTGAGATGGTCATCTGAACAAGGAGTGTCCACTGGGACTCCAAGAGCGAGACCAAAGGCTCAAAAGATGGAAGACACACAGGAAAGTAAATGCGATCCCTGCGCTTTGGCATCCCAGACGCTGGGTCTGCTCCTGCCTGAAGGGTGACTTCCGGAAGTCCTAGCTGAGTATCAAGAGAGAAGAGAGAGAATTCTGAGACTGTCTATGTAGGACGCTAGAAGCTTCGACCCAAAGATGAGAGAATTATCCCAGGGGAGGATGCTCACAGGTTAAAACCACCTTAAAGGGCAACGTCTGCAAACAGGCGCTCTGAATAACCTCCCTGCAGTGTGTGTTAGAAGCGGATGTGCGCTCACGGGCAGCCTTTAACGTACTGCAGGGTCTTTTCCAAGTTTCCTCCCTCCCAGCACTCTGCTGTTCTGCTCTGCCCTTCAGCAGTGTCGGCATGTGTCAGTGGCCCAGTGGGCACAAGTCATCAGATGGAGTTAAGTACAAATGTTTTACATGGTGAGCCTGCCTTACTGTGGTGCTTGATAAACTTGAGATCAGTACACAATACCGCAGGCGGCGGCCAATGTCACCATTGCCACGGTCGACATTAAAGCTGCAAGGAGGTGGAAATGTCAAAGCAAAAACACTCAATGACAGCCTGAATCAAACACACACGCAAGAAATGTAAATGAGAAACCCTAGTGAACAGTATAGTGTCCGCTGTGGAGAGAATTTAATGATGAAAGTTTATTTGGGTGTCTGTCAAAGTGTTAAGGGCCTTTCCCCGAATAAGCTAAGCCCCTCCTCAAAGCTTAAAACTCTCAAAGGATGGGGATCCAGTAACATGCTTCTTTTTATGTAAAAATGTAGCTATTAAACTAGAAGGGACCAGAGAGATAGCTCTTAGGGAAAGGCGCTTGCTCTAAGCCAGATAACCTGACTCGGATCCTCAGGGCCTGTATGGTGGAAGGACAGACCATCTCCAGAAAGTTGTCCTCTGACCCCACCCCCACAGGCATGAGACTTGTGCCTGTGCATACACAGAAAATAAATAAATGTTAAAAAAAAAAAAAAGCAAGGGCTGGAGAGATGGCTTAGAGGTTAAGAGCACTGTCTGCTCTTCCAGAGGTCCTAAGTTCAATTCCCAGCAACCACATGGTGGCTCACAACCATCTATAAAGAGATCTGGTGTCCTCTTCTGGCATACAGGTATATATACAGACAGAACATTGTATACCTAATAAATAATAAAATTAAAAAAAATCTCTCTTTAAAAAAAAAACAAAAGCAAAAGCAGAGGGACATAGAAGAGGGAGGGAGGGAAGGATTGGGAGGAGACGAGGGAGGGGGCCACAGTTGGGATGCAAAGTGAATAAATTGTAGTGAATAATTAATAAATAATTTTTTAAAAAGAAAAAAGAAACCACAAGTAGTGGTCAAAATAGGCACAGCTGGAAGCAAGACAAAAGGACATTGTCACCTTGTGGCACTTGTTTCTTCTCATCCCCTTTAAATTCTACTGGATAAGTTTTAATATCATCTTATGTGTATGGGTATTTTGCATATATGTCTGTGTATCATGTGCATGTCTGGTGCCAATAGATAGAGGCCAAAGTGGGTGGTGGATCCCTACAAATTGGAGTTACAGACATTTGTAAGCCTGTGAGACCTTTACAAAGAATTTTCATATGCTTTATTTTTCTAGCCGGTATCCCTTATCCTAACTGGGTGAACTAAATACCACTTTGTGCGCTGGTCAGAGAAAGAGATCGGGTAGCACTGGCTTCGCACTACGGGCTGGCTGCAGTCACTCTCTGCCGGAAGTGGCAGGAGGCAGAGTGAAGACTCTGGCAAGAGGAAGAATTAGGTCAAGAGCCCCAGGTCTGGGGAAGAATGACAGAGTGGCCCAGAAGATTTTGGCACAGGCGCATCTCTCTGAAGGTAGCCTAGCACGCCAGACAAGAATGCTGGCTCAGACACAAGCGGACCTCAGCTTGAATATGGGCTTGTGCCTCTGGCATGCAGTACTGGTCGGGTAATTTAACCTCTGACCTCTTCAAGCCTACTTTCTTGCCAGTACAACAGGGATCTTCCCCTCAGAGGCTGTGGGGATTAAATAGCTATTTCAAGCAGAAGACTGACTGTCACGTGTCAGGTCACCCCCACCCTATCAACTCTCAGCTATGGGATTATTGATGATAAACAACCTGCTGTTTGCTGTTCAATGATATAAATGAACATATCTATAAATGGTACATACCTAAAAAGCAAACAACAACGAATCCAGGACTGACATTTTGAGATCACCTTTACTCCCAAAACTCAGGAGGCAGAGGCAGGAGGATCTCTTCTAGTTCAAGGCCAGCCTGGTCTACATAGCAAGTTCCAGGACAGTCAGAGCTACACAGCGAAGCCCTGTCTCAAAAAACAAGCCAAACAAAAACCAACCAACCAACCAGAAAACAAAACAAGAAAAATTTCTTTCTTTGTTTCTCTTTCCCTTTTCTCATTTTCTTTTCTTCCCTCTTCTCCCTGCTCTCCCCCCACCCCCACTTTGTGGTCCCCTCTGTAGCCCAGGCTAGCCTTGAGATGTCAGCTATCCTCTTCCCTTCAGACTCCCTGGGGTTGGGATGACATGTGTCATTACATATTGCTCAAACAATATTTTTTTCTAACGCCTCAAGTTATCTCTCACAGCACATATCCTGCAGGTTGCAGCTCATGCTTGAAGAAGACAGGATTTATTTGCAGGAAGATGGTTTGCCACTGTGTGTGTGCTTGGGACGAGTCCCAGTGCAGAAGGAATGCCCTGGAAGACCCTGCCTGCTGGCTGCTTACCTGCCACCATCTCCTCCCTACATTCCACTGGTAGGCATTTCCTGTTCCGCCATGCAGGGTGAGGCTTGATAGTCATGGCAACCTGTTAATTGCCATTGCAGTGATGGATCTAGGGATAGGCACAGGATCCAGTTCTTTCCAACAGATCCTGAGGAGACAGACATCTGCCAGAGGCTTCTGGCCATGGAACTTGGCAAAAGCAAATACCGCTATAGGGCCAGGGATGCAGTTTAGGATAAAATGCTTTTCCTGAATGCTTGACACCCTGGGCTCCATGCTCAGCACCACATATATAAAAGCAAGTATGGAGAGCACACCTGGAACCCCAGCACTCTTGTGGAGGTACAGGTAGAAGAGCCAGCCACTGAAGGTCATTCTTGCCTATGTAATGCATTTGATGTCAGCCTGGTCTGTGTAAGACCCTGTCTCAAACACACACACACACACACACACACATGCACACACACATGCACAAGCACACTGAAACAAAAAAAAATACACAACACGCATTAACCAACCAAACTCTCCTACCCCTTTGTGGGTCATTTCTCCAGCATGTAAGATCATGGTAGTATGGTCTGCTATGTTACCCAGGTTGTCCTGGAAACCCTGAGGTCAAGCAAATCTCTGCCACCGTCTCCTAAGGCTTGTAGGCATGTGCCACTGTGCTGTGGCCTGTCCAATTTTATTTCCTTTTGTTTTTACGTCTATGAGTATTTTGTCGGCATGTGAGTATATGCACCACATGCATGCAGTGACTAAGAAGGTCAGAAGAAGACACTATATCCTCCTGACCTGGAAACAGTTGTAAACTGCCTTGCGGGTGCTAGGAATAGAACCTGAGTCTTCTTCAAGAGTAGTAAGCATTCTTAATTGCTGAGCCATCTCTCTAATCCAAGACTGGCAGAATTCAAACACATGGATTTCATTGTTACTCATACACAAATATAAAATTGCTAGATGGTGTTATGAGAAGAGATAAACCCCATGAGAATGGTGAGCTAATACCTGGGCATTCTAGAACAATTTCTGCTGTACAGGTGGCTCTACCAGACACTGCTGGTTGAATGACCCTGTTAAGTGGTTTATTTTTTCATTATTTTTTTAAAAGGTGGGAGTCTCCTGAACTCTATGATGGTCTTGAACTTGCAATGTCACCAAGATGATTTTGAAGCTCCGATCCTCAGCTGTCATCTCCAGAGTCCTGGGACTGCACATTTACCCTCCCTTGACTGGTTTCCTTTGAGTCACTTAAGAATTCTAAGTCTTGGAAGCTGGAGAGATGAATCAGAGGTTAAAAGTCCTTTTACAGAGGACTCAGGTTCAGTTCCTAGCACCCACAGAGCGGCTCACAACTCCAGTTTCAGGTGACACTGAAGGCCTTTTCTGGCCCCTGAAGGCATCAGGCACACACAAGCAACATGTATATACACCAAATACTCATATATAAAATAAAATATATAAATCCAAAAAATTATTTAATGCCAGAGTTCTAAGTCTCATTTTCACCATCTATAAAAGACAATCGTGCAGATGAATAGTGAGTGCATCGAAATGTGAGAAAAAAGATGGTGTTGATATAGAGCCTTGAATGCACCAGGTAATACCTACGATTCTTATCTCCTTGCCCCTCCTCCTTTCTCTCCCCCTCATCTTTCTTCTAGAAGCGCTGTTGAGAGACCATCACATCACAGACTGGGGAAGAAAAAAGCTGGCTATGGTGGTACATGTCTGCAATCCCAGCACTTGGAAGGCTGAGGCAGGAGAGGCAGGAGTTCAGTGCCAGCTGGACCCTGTCTCAACACCCTCCCCCACCTTACAAAAGAGGAGGAAGAACCATGAAAGCAGACAGAGAAGAGATGAAGGGCTCATTCATTCACTCATTCACAAAACACCAAAGTTTACTGAGTAACCACAACTCATAAGGAAATGGAGGTTAACAGGTCAGTGTATGACAAAACAATCATACAGAGTTAGGAAAGGGTTGGGTGAGGGTGGAGGAAGAACAAGAGAAGGAAATTAAGACAAGAAAGGGTTGTGCCAGACTCTAGAGACAAGTGAGTAGCAGGGTCAAAGGCAAGCTTAATGTAAACAGGAGATCTGGGCTTGCCTGCCTGAGAATGTCAGGAGGAAGAGAGAGCCAAGGAAAGCCAAAGCTTTTCAAAACTGTGGTAGAGCAAGAGCTGCTTAGGTACACTTCCAAAAAATCAAAACGCAACACCGTCTGCATATGTTAGTCACTCAGCAAACACTGGGCAAATGACTAAATAAGTGATGGGACAACTCTTTACCATGATATCTCTACAGACCTGGGTATTATAAAGAGATGTGGGGACAGGCAGATTTGTCCCGACCCTGAGGACCCTTCAGAAGTTTCGGTGAGGGCAGTGTATTTTCTACAAAAATCCCAACACCAGGGGCTGGAGAGGTGGCTCGGTGGGTAGGAGCATTGGTTGCTCTTGCAGAGGCCCTGGATTTGGTTCCTAGCACCCTCATGGCAGGTCCAGACTGTAACTCTAGTTCTGGAAGACTTCCGCCCTCTTCTGACCTCAGCATGTCATACCTGTGGTATCCAGACATACATGCTGGCAAAACAATCATACAAATCAAAATAAATTAATCTTTAAAAAAATCCCAACAGGACAAACTAGCATTTTGTACAAGGGTTATTCATGATGGCTTATTGTGCAGGGTCTCAGGGGAAGGCAAGCGAGACTCTGGTGCATTATCAGGAAGCTTTTTAATCCCTTGACTAAATGGGGTCAACTACCGACCCTCCAACTCCCTCACCCTCATATAGGGCCACCCACTCAAGCACAGGCTATATCAGACTCAGCACATCGGTACACCCACCTGTTCCTTCCCCTGGCTCCGTCCTCACTAGAGCAGAGAGTTCACAGCAGTTTCTGCCCTAACAGGTAAATGCTGTGGATTCAGTGAGGATATGGGCCCTCAACACCCTATTCAATTTGAAGCCTCCTTTCCTCCACCCTTATCCTCTCACCTGCCTTTTTACTTTAGGAATTTGACCATTATCACCTTCTAAACTGCAGTACATTTTCCTTAATTGCACATTGTCTCTCTCCTGTTTCTTGTTGTTGATTTGTTTACTGGGGTACTAGGGATTGAACCCAGAGCCTTGTGTACTCTAGGCAAATGTTCTGTCAATGAGCCACATCCCCAACCCTTCTCTCCTGTTTCTAGAAGGTAAACTCTGCAAGGGAAGGGCTTTCAGTCTCCAACCTTATGGCAGCCAGTATTTGGGGGGGAGGGGGAAACCCTAATTAATTATTTTGAATACAACAAAACACTACTGTAAAGCTTCTCTTAGAAAATAAGTGTGAACTCTGCTGGAGGCTTCTTCCCTGCCCTGTATCTTTCATAGCCTCGGAAGGTGCCCTGTAGGCTGGGGAAGGGGAAGAAGGCATCACTGGTCATTCTTAGCTGTGAAGACTATGAGCTATGAGACCAACTTGCCAGGCAAGATGGGCCCCCTGCTTAACAGTGGTACTATTGTTACGGGGTAACCAACTGTTCTCTGATAGAATTTAAGACCTGCTTCACAGGAGGGAATCTGTGCCTGGCATTGTAAACCTGGTCAAAATCTATAGCCGAAGACATCCCAGGCCCTAGTGAATACTGTTGTTTAACAAACTGACAGAGTCAAGCTACCTTCTAACTACATATATAAATATGTTTATATAAGTATATAGACTACTCTCACCCTTAACTAGAGAAACCTCTCTTTCCAGTGCTTGTGGTGAGTGCAGAGATGCATGGCTGTATGATGTGCTAAGAATAAGCAACAGATGAGTGCTCAGTTCTTTAGAAGACACTTCTATCATCCACCTCAGACTCAAGGGGCATTATGAGAGAGGGAGCAGAAAGAACATAAGAGGTGTGCAGAGATGGCGCAATGGTTAAGCATATAAAACCAAACTAAAAGTCACGAAATTGGGGAAGGGACCAGTTGTGACAGAAGATGATGGTGCTGATAGAGATGGGAGAGAGATGAGAAATGTGGAAAAGAGTATAGAACACACTGTGGCCAGGCAGGATGCATGAATCTCAACACTCAAGAGGCAGATCTACATAGTGAGTTCCACAGCCAGCACCTCCCATCTACTGGGATTATTAGCATGTGCCACCATGCTGGACCCCAGACTATAGTTTTAAGTTGTGGAAATGGCAAATAGGGTTTTTCAGATGGAATTCTTTGCCACACTCTTGCAGAGCCAAACTTGACTGAACGGAACTGACCACATTTCATCCATGGAGAGGGAAATTCCACTGAACTCCAAGTTTCTCACATGGGGTATTAGAACCTTCGAAGGTCTCAGGGGCCAGAGATGAGATATGGACTTCATAAACCAGGCTGAAGACTGTGCAGAGACCTCAGATCTTCACCTTCAGATGTATTCATGGCCTCTCTCTGACGCCTTGGTCTGACCTTTGCTTAGCTATTCCAACACCAAGTAACTTCTGAGTTGCTGTGGTTGGACCTGACAGAACCAGCTTCAGGGTGGCAGGATTTATTCCCAAGCAGAGTTTCAGTGGGTTTTGTGGCCCCAAAGAAAGTGCACAGATGTTTGGTTCATGGCTGCTAGAGTGCATGGCTGAAGCAGTTCATACCATAAGGGACTAGGGAGAAAAAAGGGCGACAGGCTCTAACAGGGTATGATCTTCAGAGCTCATGTCTCTGCTAGACTCCCTCTCTAAGAGGTGCCACTGTCTCCCCATGTGGCCTTACTGGCTAAGGAGCCAGCTCAAGACAGGTTGTGATGGCAGGCATCTTTGATCCCAGTACTCAGGAGGCTGAGGCAAGGGGACCTCTGTGAATTCCAGGCCAGCCAAGGCTACCATAGTAAGACCCTTCCCCCCCCCCCAAATTAAAAAGATTACAATAGTGGCTGGGAAAGGTGGTTCAGCATGTAAAGGAGTTGGGGTGATCTTTTGTTCCACTGTGTAAATATTTTCTTTCTATATTCAAATGTTGATATCTGTACCAGCAGACAGCTGACTTTGGTATTGTTAAGTATCACTGGTCTCATAGAACACATACAACATAAACACACAACACTTCCCTCACCTTCTCATTGGTTTAATAGAGAGCTGAATGGCCTGTAGCAAAGGCAGGAGAGGAAAGCAGGACTTCCAGCAGAGATAGGAGCTCTGGGAAGGAATCTGAGGCAGGAAGGATTCGCCAGTGACACATGGAGGAAGAAACAAGTGCTGGGACTAAGGTACTAAGAAGAGGTAATGGGCCAAGGGGTGGGATGTAAGCCAGGTCAGTATTGTCAGGTTAGACAGAATAGCTGAGCCTCTGCCCAGCTATAGAGCCTAAGCTCATAAAAAATACAATAAGTCTGTGTCACTATTCCATCTACTAGTGATATCAAAGAAAGTACCATTTTTAAAAAGGTGCTTGCTTTCAAGCATGATGACCTGAGTTCAATCCCAGGTCCCATATGGTAGAAGGAGAGAACTGGTTCCTGAACCCTAACCTCTACACAGGTGCCATGGCACACATACAGGGTACACTTGCACACATATATATATATACATACATACATACATACATACACAAATAAATGAAAACTGAAACTATTTTTTTAAT
This sequence comes from Pachyuromys duprasi, assembly GCA_028658305.1. NCBI lineage: Eukaryota > Metazoa > Chordata > Mammalia > Rodentia > Muridae > Pachyuromys > Pachyuromys duprasi. The sequence continues at coordinate 110,319,754 of CM053766.1, forward strand.
TGCAGAAGACTGGCTCAGATGGCAGCAGGCTTACCCAGCAGTCCCCTTTAAAGGCTTGGGTTCAATGCCCAGTCCTGCAGAAAACTGGGCATGGTGGCATATACCTATAACCTCAGCCCTAGAGAAGTGGAGGCAGAAAGATCAGGAGCTCAAGGTCATCCTGGGCTACACAGAGAGTTTGAGGCCAGCCTGGGCTACACATCACCTGGTGAACTGTGGTAGACATAAATTACGACCAGTTTTTTATTTTCAGTTGTTATGAGGGACAGAAGGCAAACAGGCAAAAACATGGTATCTGGAGCCAGGCTGCAAGCCTCACACACCAGCACCATCTGCAGCTGCTACCTAAGAAGGGGAGAGGAGGGTCTTGCTGAAAGCAGAATGGGGTTCAAACCCCAGGTCCGCCCCTAACCTGATCAGGAACAGGTTTCGGGCCTCTGCTCAGCTCAGGGCCCTTGTCTGTACAACGTACACACATGCACCTAATGTGAAGCTCTGCTTACCCTAAGGGGTAGATAGCACCAGTGCACACGCTGCTCAGCATAGAGAACCACGCAGGCAAAGCCTCCAGCAACCTTCACCAGTTCCTACAAGTAAGCATAATGCTAACGCAGGACTGCTATGAGGCAAATGGAAAATGTGCAAAAGACTTAACCCATGACCTTTCTTCTATGTTCTATGTGTTGCAGAGCTGGCTAAACTACCCTCCGTTCCCTTCCTCACTACCTTAGATGTAGGGGTATAACCTGACAATGGACTAGGTAGGCTAGTGATTCTCAATCTTCCTGATACTGTGACCATGATAACCCCCAATCATAAAGTTATTTTTTGTTGCTACTTCATAACTGTAGTTTTGCTACAATTGTGAATCCTAATGTAAACATCTGTTTTTTTCTGATGGTCTTAGGTGACTCCCATGAAAGGGAGTTCAATCCCCCAAAGGGGTCATGACCCAAATGTTGAGAACCTCTGATTTAGGCTTTCTTCATGGGGCCTTAAATTTTTCTACAAAACCCAGGTAGTGGTGACATGTGCCATTAATTCGAGCATGCAGAAGTCAGAGGCAGTTGGATCTCTGAGTTTGAGGCCATCCTGGTCTACAGAGTGAGTTCCAGGATAGCCTGGGCTATACAGAGAAACCCCGTCTTGACCCTCTCCCCAAAGAAAGATGTTTTCATGTGAATACTTGCTTCTCATAAAATAAAGATTATTGGGAGGGTCTTGGAATTGGCCACTTTAACCCTGCCTCTTATTTATAATTACTGGAGTTGGTACCCTCTCACTTTTGCCCTATCTTGACTTGGAATATGCTGGAACACATAAGACTTTTGGCCATTTTTAAATCCACTTGTTTTCCTAGAGACTAAAATTAACGAAGCTCTATCTTTACTTATATTTAGGAAACACAAATATTCACTCAAAATATGTCTGTATGTGTCAGGCATGTGTGTTTTCATGAGTGTGGATGTGCATGCATGTGTGGAGGACACAGAATAACCTTAGGTATCCTTTCTCAGAGACTGTTCATCTTAGGGTTTTGGAGGTGCTTGTGGAGGTGGTATCTCATTGGCATGGAGCTTTGCCAAACAAGCTAGGTTAGCTGGCTAGCGAGCCCCAGTCATCCTCTGCTCCCCGCTCCCACTTTCTGGGATTATAAGTGTATGTCACCATGCTGGGATTGTTACACGGGTGGATGGGTTCTGAGGATGAAGCTCAGGTCTCACACTTGCATGGCTAGCACCTAAATGTGTAAGCTGTTCCCCAGCCTGTGACTAGGACCATTGTTCATCCGAGGTTAATCAAGTCCCATGGTTCCCTCTGCCTTCCCTTCTTCTCTTCTGCCTCCCTCTTCTCCCCTACTTCTTTCCAGTGTTTCCCTATATATTTTTAGGTATATGAGGCCAGCCTTGAGCATGCTATCCTCTTGCCTATTTCTGAAATCACTAGAGTGTGCCACCACATCAGCTAGGGTTTGTTTTTAAAAGGTGAGTGCTATTATTATTATGATTTCACTTGTTATACTTTGTATTCAATCATTTTGTTATAATCTAGAGCATGCCTAGCATCCACCTGTTGCTTTCAGTTTGCAGACATCTGCACTTGGGAGTGAGTCTGTCCCTCCCAGTTTCTACCCTGGTAGCCATTTACAGGCGGCCAGTTAGGCAGCTGGAATGTGGCCGGTGGGACAGAAGAACTGAAATCATAACTTTGTTCCCTTTGGATTAATTGAAATGTAAGTATCTGTCGGGTAGCAGCCACACCACTGGAGAGTAGCTCAAGATGGGTTGAAAAGGCTCCAGTAATTACAGCAAAGCTGAATAATGCTGAGACTCACCACTGGCGTACTCAGGCTCTCACTGTCCACACCGCAGACACATCTGGTGCCCGGGAGTCAGCGTTGGTTTTACATTGATGAATCAACCTTCCGTCCTCCCTGCCTCTCCTGTTCCCTCCCTCCCCTGACCCAGTGTGCCCTAACATTCTCTGTTTGAAGTCATTTGTGAAAAACACGCCAAGATCAGAAATCTAACTAGGGGTCTAACCGAAGCTAGGCAGGCGATGAGGCTGACAGCCCTCCATGTCCCCACCCCCATGCCTACACAATGTGAGTCTCACATTGTGGTCTCAGCTCTAAGCTCATTTCAGCAGGCCCTCAGCAAGAAAGGAGTGAGGGCCGGTGTGTCCCCGTGGTTTTCTCATGGGACATAGGAGAGCAGCTCCACCTCAAAGACACATTCCCAAACATTTCACAGCAGCAGTCTATGCTGGGCCAGAGGTCATGGTTTGTGTCATGAACTGTTAGTGAACTTCAGATTCTGACAACCGGTTCTAAGTGCCCAACCCCCCACCACAGGAAATGCATCTGATCACTCAAAAACTGAGAGACATTAGGCTGCAGACTGCTCCACTTTAAAGGCCCTTTACCACTTGTCCTGGCTGTACCACAGCACTGCTCTGATTCGTATCCCAATAGCTGCTCAAAGCAGGCAGCTGGGGTCAAGTCTGACCTCCATTTATCTTAGAACATCAACACGAATGCTTTTGTTCGCATAAGTGTTTTAGGGGATCCAAACACTTTCAACTACTTTAATCTCCTTATAAGAAGGGGGATCCACTCCAATAATACCCACCATGGCCAGGGCATCACGCAGACATAGCTCTGCAGTAAAAAGGCCACAGAAAAAGGCTGATGGCTTGTGGCACCATGACCCCTGGTTGGTAAAGGGTTCACCAACTTAGCTCTTCAGCTCTTTCCCCTTCTTTTTGTTTGATACTGTTTTAAATCACATTCATCTTAGTTTCATTTCCATTGTTGTGATAAAATACTCCAACAAAAGCAATTTAGCAGAGACCGGGTTTATGCTAACTCATGACTTGGGAGCCTGAGCCTAGCACCGTAGGGAAGCAGAGGTGGCAGGAGTCTGAAGCTGCTGGTCACACCCACAGGTCAGAGAGAGCCATTCTCTCTTCACCAAGTCCAGGGCCCACAGTCAGGGTGGGTCTCACCTCAGTTAACCCAGTTAAGAACTATGCCCCCTCCAACTCCCACCACAGGACAGCCCCGTCTGCAAAGTCCCTCACTGAGACTCTCTTCCCAAGTGCCCTGACAATGGAAAGCTGACTGACCATCACAGCTTTGCACCAGGTGAGCTGGCAGAGACAGATATGACTGCATCAGTTCTTGGGCATAACCTGAACAGGTTCACTGACCACTTCTATTTAGTCCTTTTTTTTTTTTTAACTATTTTAAAATTTTATTTTAAAAAGTTTATTCACTTTACATCCCAATAGTAGTCTCTTCCCTCATTTCCTCCCAGTCTCACCAGCCCTTCCTCTCCCGCCCCCCCCCCCCTACCTCATCTCCCTCCCCTGGTCCTCAAGAAGGGAGAGCCCTCTTCCCCTACCAACTAACTCTAGCCTATCAGGTCCCATCAGGACTGCCTGCATCCTCTTCCCCTGTGGCCTGGCTAGGCTGATTCATCAGGGGGAAGTGTTTGAAGAGCAGGCAACAGAGTCCAGTCAGAGATAGCCCCTATTCCCCTTACTAGGAAGCCCACATGGAGACTGAGCTGTAGTGGGCTACATCTGAGCAGGCTGCCTAGATCTTCTCTGTGCATGGTGCTTGGTTGGTGCATCAGTCTCTGCCAGCCCTCCTGGGCCCAGACTTACTGGGTCTGTTGGTCTTCTTGAGGAGCTCCTGACCCCTCCAGGTCCTTCTATACCACTTAGTTCTTAAAACCACTCTTTCCTTTCATCCTTCCTCTCACCTGCAAAGGTAGCTTTCCTCTTCTTCCTCCTGGCTGAATGTGGGCACCACCCTGTCCACACCTGCTGTCACCCCATTTTTCTGCTCCTTGCCATCCATTCCTCCCATTGGCTGCTTCCATCTCTACCATAAACACTTGTTTCTAACAGTGTTCTCTATTTGCTGTTCACACTTGGTGAGCTGTGTCCAGACCCTTCTGTGTGTGGAATATGCACATCTCCAAACACACAAGCACACAAATTCCTCATGTGCTGTGGAACTTCAGAGGGCTCAACTTAAATATGTGCCTCAGAGGGCTGGAGAGATGGCTCTGGGTTAGGGGTATTGGCTGCTCTTACAGAGGCCCTGGGTTTGCTTCCCATCACCTACATGGATCCTCACCTCCTGTAACTCCAATTACAAGGAGATCCTGTGCCCTCTTATGGACTCTATGGGCACTGCAGTCTCACTGTGCACAGACATGGATATAGGCAAACATTCATATACATGAAGTAATAATAAATAAATCTTAAAAAAAAAAAAGTGTGCCCTAGAAAGATTGCTAAACTGGGAGAGAATCTTTGACTGGTTAAAACTGCACTCTTCAACCTGTTCTCCATCACTATCTCATTATAATGAGAAGTTATGGAAAACAGAATAAAGCAAAAGCAATGTAGGAATTATCTGGGGTTGAAGGTTTAGGTCAGCTGTAGAGTGCTTGTCTAGCACATGCCAAGGCCCTGTGATCAACTACAAGCAAAACACATACATACACACACACACTATACCATTTTCCTTAGATGGATTTCTGTTATCGTTTTTGTAACTCATATCTACCAATACAGTCTCTGAAGGGTTTTCCATCAGTAGTCCTAGCAGTGGGTTTAGCATGTCTGATGGGGGTACTCGCAGTCCTTTTCTCCTCTAATACAGGAGAAAATAGAGAAAGGACTTCAAATGTGGGAGAGAAAGATACCGACAACGGGCAGAGTGTAGGCAGGAAGCCTCATCACACTGGAATTTCTTGCATGCAAGAGGTATTTTGTAACATGTAATTATGCCCCCCCCCCCAGTCATCCATGGCAACAGCTCTGTCTGCAAAATCTGTGTAGGTCCTATAGAGTCTTCAGAGACAGCTTTTCTTACACATGTTTCACAGATACCACAAAGGAACTTACATGCTATAATTAATGAACTCTATCAACACAGTTAATTTTTTCCAAAATTAGTGCTATAAATTAGTGTAAAATATGGGATCTCTAAATATGTGAAGGCTAAAAGAGTTCACAAATAAATTGTTTCCTATTTTTTTACCACCCAATGAGGAAACCTCTTACTAGCTTAACTACTAGCTTAAGTGTAGCTTTGAACCCTTGCCCTCAGGGACCATGAGAAATGGGGAGAACCAGTTCCACGAGGACATGAGTAATTACAGAAAGGGACCAGCAGTAGCTGTATGTAGAGGGAGCGTTTTTAAAACCGAACAAAGCATAAAGGAAAAAAATTGACAGTTGGAAAAGACTTTTCAGAAACAAACGTGCCACATGGCAGAGGACCAGTTACATCAAAGGGATATTTTCAATTATTTTTTTAATGCAATTACATGTAACAATTACTACATGAGGCAGGAGTTTACAGCAAGGACAGAAGTCAGCAGACGATACTAGGAGCCAAAACATGGAATGAAATATCTTAGAAATCAAGAGCGCTGACTTCGAAGAAAAAGATTTATCAATACTGTTAAAATAAAATCATTACTGAAATGAATAAATTCTGCATGGGAAGTTGAATTAAGAACTGGTAATGCTGAACAAAGCACAGTGACTTGAGTACACTATCAAGCCTCTGAAGAAAACAACATAAGTAGAAGATGCTGAACAAAGTTAAAAACAAATAAAAACACTTACAGGAAATTATAGACATGAACAATGGTCACATTAACCATCAGTATTCTTGAAGAAGATAATTAACATATAAAACTAAAATAATTCTAGGAATAAGAAAAAAGTTGAAACTATAGTTTGAAAGGAACCACAGTATCCCAAGCAAATCCTGAGACATATCCTAAATAACTGAGTTACTCACACTAAAAATAAGTTCTTCAGCACCAAGACAACAAAACTCAAGGGCAAGTTTGGAATATGTACAACGGAAAGACTACCCCAATGGCAATATTTCTCATTAATTCTTGAGTTTACTGGTTCAAAATTATTATTTATCATCAAAATATGTTTTCAGAATATTATTATTTCACTATTTGCTCAAAATGCTTAAGGTAAAAGAATATTTCTAAGGAAAAATCAAAGCAGATAAAATAAGTAAGACCCAAAGGAGACCTCACACTGTTAACTGTTAAAAATGAGAAAAAAGTAGGGCTGGAGACATGGCTCAGCAGTTTAAGAGCACTGTCTGCTCTCCCAAAGGACCAGGGCTTGGTTCCCAGAACTCATACATGGGTTCACAACCATCTGTAAGTCCAGTTCCTGGGGTTCTGATAACCTCATCTGGCCCCTGCAGCCCCACAAGTGACGTACAGACATCCACTGGGCCAAAACACCCATACATATAAAATAGACATTTAAAAACATTTTTAAAATGTAGTAGTTTGCTTCAACATTTATAGCACGGACGTCTATGGAAATGGTCTGGGGAGGCAGCTCAGTGGCAGGTAGAACCTGGCAGGCAAGAAGCTCTGGATTCAGGCTCCAGATGAGCCTCTGAAGAAAGCATAGTTAAATTCTGTAATGATACGGTTTTCTAGACTCAGCAATGTGGGCTGTAGCTCAGCAGAACACATGCCTAGTACATAAGAGGCCCCGGGTTTCAGTCTCTAATGCTGCAAAGCAAGGGGTGGGAAAAGAAAGAAGAGAGAGGTTTGGGGAAGGAGGACTGCACAGCTAAGCCATAATTTTGAAGTGCAAGGGTCACATGTATTGTTTCTGTAATCTGTGACTAGCCTTGCCTTCAACACAGTCAGGCATTGTTCTTAGGCTGGTGGAGCAGATGGGAATGAAGGAACAGTTTCTCAAAATAACACATTTGTTAAAGATTTATGGTTAGCTAGGCACAGTGCTTCATGCCTGTACTTCTAGCAGTTGGGAGGCAGAGGCAGAAGGATCAGAAGTTCAAGGCCAACTTCATCAGGGTTGAAGCCTTGACTCACACACACATATTGCTAAGGTTTATGGTTGGTAGCTGTCTTGCTGTCTTAGGTTTCTTTTTTCCTGTTGCTGTGATAACAATACTTTGGCAGACTTGATGGAGAAAGGGTTAATGGAGAAAAGCTTAATGGAGAAAGGGTTCATGTCAGCTCATAGCTCCAGGTCACAATTTGTCTGGGTGGGAAAGTTGAGGCTGCAGAGTGTGAGGCAGCTGGTCATTGATGTTGTAGTTGGAAGAGAGTGACACAGGCATGCCCCACGACCTTCTCTACACAGTCCAGAAGGACAGCCAGGGAGGGGTGCCACCTTTGTGAACACATTCAAGATGGTCCTCCACAGATATGCCCAGAGACCCATCTCCTAGGTGATCTTAGATTCTGTCAGGTTGACAATTAACAATGACCATCAATGAACCAAATTTAGTAAGTGCTATAACCTGCAAATGTTTTATGATCAAATTATTCAATAGTTTTTCATTCTGGTGTGACTTGAAAATGCAGAAATGAAACAGAAACGTAATGGGGTTAATTGCCCCAGACACCACTAAGCCAACAAACAGGAGAACCTTACTCCTGTGAGGTACACCTCCCCCCCTCCCCCCCGCCCCGTCTCTCACAGCTTGTGTTACAAGCTTGCACCCTTGACATTATTTTGGGCTATGGAGTAGCACCTGTCTCCACCATCTCCACTGTGGGCCTGTAGTATCACCTCACACAACAAACCGGAGGTGTGACCTTCTGAAGCTCCGCCCTGCTAGCCCTGTTTTCAGTCTGCAGGGAAACTGAAATTGGGATGCAATGTGGAGGGAATGCTGGAAAGAGAGGAGACCAGTTGAAAAGAGCAAAGAAAACAAAATCTTATAAAAAATGGCTGTAGGGGTCAGGGATGTAGCTCAATTCATATGGCACCTTCTTGAACATTCATGGAGGACTTTGCTCCCCGAGCACCACATAATCTGGTGTGGGGCACATGCCTGTAATCCCAGCCATTGGAAGGTTGAGGTAGGAGGACCAGGAGATCAAGGCCATCCTTGAGTACATCCTGAGCTTGTGGCAGTCCAGGCTACATGAGACTCTGTCATGAGAGAAAGAGAGGAGGGCTGTAAGACTCATATACGGGGCTAGAGAGATGGCGCAGCCGATGACTCATGACTTGGGTTTGATCTTTAAGACAAGCTGAAAGGAGAGAAATGATTTCTGCAAGTTGTGCTCTGGCCTCTACAGATGTACCATGGTATGCCCCCTCCAATCTTCACTAGATAGATAGATAGATAGATAGATAGATAGATAGATAGATAGATAGATACAAGCCATCAAATAAAACTCACATATAAATTAAACTTACTTTTAGATTTAGTTATTTTATGTGTATGGATGTTTCCCTTGTCTAGCTGAACTATGTGTATGTCTGGTGCCCACAGAGGTCATAAGAGGGTGCCATATCTCCCAAGACTGGGGGGGGGGGGATACAGATAGGTGTGAGGCAGGTGGTGGGAATACGATGTGGGTCCTTTGCATGAGTGGCCAGCCTTCTGAACCACTAGCCACTTCTGCAGCCTCTCGTCTGTAGATTAAGAAGGAAGGCGAGGCCTTACAAATGGAAGGTATTTGCAACTGTTAGGAAGCAAAAAGGAGGGAGACTTCCCCCACGGGCTTCATTTCCAGGCTTGGGTTACTAGCAACTGCTTTGCTGGGCTGAAGCAAACCCTTCCACAGCTGAGTTTACACACAGGAGTGACTCTACAGCTAAGCCATCGGGGCTGAGATTAGAAAAGAAAACCCAAACTCATGGATCAAAGTGGCTGGGGCATCTTCTCTTAGGAGATCACACTTTGGGAGGAGTTATGGCTCTGTTTTGGTGACTCAGCCCTGGGGGTATTTACCACAGCTGCTGTCCCAGACATCTCTGCCCTTTCACAAAGCATTTGTCAAAGCCTCCCTGTTGCGAGGCCTTACTCGTCAAATGAATCAGCCAGGGGTGGATCCAAAACCAGGGTCAGAAGGAAGTTCTAAGTTCTTCCAAGGCTGCACTATGCAAATCTCCCAGCTGTGACATTTGAACTTCTGGCATCTAGACACACACATGCGCGTGTACACACTCATACATTCTGTACTTGTCATTCTGAACATGTTGCATTCACAAGTCCATGTCTTCTATGAAATCTAGGTTGCTGTCCAATGCGCTCATTAACTCAAATGTAAATTCAGTTCCTCATTTTGCATTTAAAGACATCCTTTAAGCCTGCAGGCCACTGGTACAGCCCTTACCTCCTGTCACAGTTAACTTCAGCTGTCAACCTGATATAAACCTAGGGTCATTTGAGACGAGAGCAGAAATGCCTCTATCAGGCTAGTCTGTGGGAATGTCTGTATGGCATTTCCTTCATTGCTAATTGATGTAGAGGGGCTGCATAGATGGCTCAGAGGTTAAGAGCACTGGTTGTTCTTCCAGAGGTTCTGAGTTCAATTCCCAGCAACCACAGCCATCTATAATGAGATCTGATGCCCTCTTCTAGTGTGCAGGTATATATGCAGACAGAACATTATATACATAATAAATAAATATATCTTTTTTAAAAGGTGCTAATTGATGTAGGAAGACACAGCCCACTATAGGTAGAACTACCCCTACTCAGTAAGCATGGGCTATAAAAGGAAGCTACCTGAGCAAGCCTAAGGAGGCAAGCCAGTAGGCAGCCTTTCCAAGCTCCCTGCCTTGAGTTCCTGCCTTGCCTGGCTTGGATGATGGGCTGTGCAATGTAAACTGAAAAATCTAGAAAAGTCTGCACAAACTACATAGAAACTAAAAAATCTAGAAAAGTCTGCACAAACTACACAGAGAAATGATTATGATAGGGCAAAGCTTTGGAAAAATTTTAAATTAGTAACTTTTTTTTTTCTTGAGACATGGTAATGTAGCCTTGGCTAGCCTAGGAGTAGCTACATAGAACCAGGCTGTCCTTGAACTCAGAGATCCTCCAGGTTCTGGGATTAAAGTTCTGCTCCACTATGCCCAGCTAGACTGGTGCCTTTTGTTTGACTGGGGTTGTCTATATTGTGTATTACTATATTGTTGAAAACAATTTTTAAAGAAAATATGAGGGGTTTTAGCCTTCAATCCATAATTAAAATTAAAGTGCTACAGCAAACCAACAAGGTATTTTTAAAGAACACTCTAAGCCCCAGGAAAGCATCTTCCCTGTGCACCTACAGTTTTGCCAAGTATCCCTATTCCCATATTCTTGATCATTCCATTCACCTGACTGAGACGGTAGCAGTAAGGCCTTACATCATGTCCCTGTTCTGTTTTATAATCAATGTTTTATTTTATTTTTTTTTAATTACAGATAAAAAAAAAACCCACATAAAGAAAAACACCTCCAGAATGTGGTGGTACACGCCCTTAATCCCAGCATTTGAAGGCAGAGGCAGGTGGATCTCTGTGAGGTCAAGGCCAGCCTGGTCTGTAGAGTTAGTTCCAGGCCATGTAGAATGACACTGTAAGAAACCTGTCTCAAGAAAAAACTATGATTATTCTGATGTACATGAACAGTAAAAATATAAACATTAAGTTTAGCTTCCAGACTGCATAAAAGCAAATGGCAGGGCAGGCAGATCTGCTCTGTGGGTTATAGTTTTCCAACTCAATCTGGAGGAACAACATCAGAGGCACAAGCACATAGCCAGGGATATTGAGAGGAAAAAACCAAGAACTCACACTCTCAGGTATTAATAGGATTTGTCAGCCTGGTGAGATGACTTAACAGGTAAAACCTACTTGCCACTAGCCAGACGGCCTGAGTTCCACACTTGGAACCCATAGATCAGAAAGAGAAAATTGACACCTGTGAGGCTTCCTCTGATCTCAACACCCATGTGGTTATGCACACTTAATAAGTAAAATGTAACAGTTTTTTAAGAAAAAAAAAAAAAGAAGGATGGATATGATGGTGTAAACCACCAGCCACGACTACACAATGAGACTGTGCATTAAAAAAAAAAAGGTTTAAACTAAAGAAAATTAACTGCTATGGTCTGGGACTGGTATAGACAGAATTATTCATGAAATAGGAGGGGGACTTCTCAGAAACGAAACCAAACACAGGTGGGTGTGAGTATAGGATGCAAGCTTCATTTCTCGTCAGTCTCAGAGGATGAACTGCCCACTTTAAAAAGTGACATGACAGCAGGTGACTGGTTGCTCGGCTCAGACAGAGCTAGCATCTTTGTCTTGTTCCCATGCCAAAGCAATCTTCTCTTTTACAGAGTACCACTCAAGCCAGCTAACCAACACGGTCATGGCTGAATGTTTTTTGTTTTTTGAGACAGGGTTTTTATGAGTAGTCCTGGCTGTCCTGGACTCGCTTTGTAGACCTCAAACTCAGAGAGATCTGCCTGCCTCTGCCTCCCAGAGTGCTGGGATCATAGGCATACCTCACCATACCTGGATGGCTGAATGTTTTTATGATCTTAGATTTTAAAAGTGATGCAGAATCTAGAAATCTACACACTAATTTCAGTGTGTAAGATGTAAACTTGCAGCATAATGTCAGAAAAGAAATAATCAGAACAATAGCTACCACAAAGCCACAAAGAACAGCAGTGTGGCTAAAGTGACTATTATTTAGACTCCGCCATGTGTGTCTGTGGTCCCAGCTATTCGGGAGGCTGAGGGAGGAGGACGGCTTGAGTCTGCTATGAGCTTGAGGTTACTCTGGGTAATATAGAGAGAACCCAAGAGAGGATAATCTACGTAATGATCTTATGTCTATGGGGTTTTAAAAGCAGTTTGCAGAACAGTGACATCTATAGGTCCTGTTCCCATCTGAGACAAGATGAGCCATGTGGGTTTATGTGTGAAGTGACTTCAAGGAGATGTGATGGAAGACTAGCTGGTAGATCTGAGCATATTGAGAGGATATTTATGATTCTGGGAGAGAATATGAGAGTGAATTATACAAGTTAATAGAAAAAATGAAGCAATTATTTACTCTGGGGGAAACAGAACATCACACGGATAAAGCAAATTTAATCAGCCTACGGAAAGCCACAGCTGTGAGTCACACATATCATCATGGAAGTCTCTCTGCTGAGCTAACCAGAAAAGATGATGCAGCTGGATCTGGAAGGTAGGAGGAGAATATGTATGTATGTACGAAGGCTAAATTCTTCTGTCATCTAAAACTGACACATTTAGATCTCAGTATAAATATGCTGTTTAGAAATATGGAGGAAAGAACACATAGAGAAAACATCTTTAAACCTGGAAAGTAGTTGCCACTGTAAGGGATGTAAGAACTGGGGTGTGGGTGAAGATGGAAGGCAGGAGACAGCCCTTTGGTATCAGAGCCCTAGGGGAAAGGGGACTAGCTTTCCTGCAGTTGATACAGAGAAATGGACAATCTGATACAAAAGTTAATGTCACTTTGGCAGAAAGAATGAAAGGAAAGATACAAGCAGTTAGGATTTGCCTGATATTACAAGGTTAAGCAGCTTCCAAAAATGAAGTATTTGAGCCCAAAAAGTACAGAAAGCTGCCCAAGAGGCCAAAGGAAGGAGGAACACAGTATACAGAACTCAGAGAGCTAGAGAAGAGGTTTGAGATTTTCAACCGCAGCAACAGGCCAGGGAATGAAGACCCATAAGTGGTTGTGGCTATGGACATGAACACAGGACCTCATTAGTGGGCACTGTCTGTCAGAATTATCAAACAGAGCAGGGCCTGTCAATTGGCAGGCTGGGGAAGGAGGAGGGGTCACAAGTTCAAGGCCAGCCTGGGCAACTTAGTGAACCCTTATAGTGAAACAGAAAGCTAAAGAGGGTGGGGATACAGCTGAGTGACAGAACACCTGCCTAGCGTGTGTGACAACTGGGGTTCAGTCTTTACAGTGGTAAAAAGAAGATAATATGGCAACATGTCTTTATCTAGCCATTCCTACTTCTGGGTTCCTGTTCTGTAGCAGCACGGGTTGGGGAGATGAGTATACAGGAGGCTGCCACAGAGCCAGGGAAGGTAGAAAGCACAGACATTCAATACCACTGTTCACTAAAATAATGGCCCAACAGTTCAGAGATTAAAACATAACTACCAGAGACAAGAGGATTGTCAAACGTACAAGGCCACCCTGAAGGCAAATGCATATAGACACATTTACTTACATAGATAAAAATTAAAAATAAATATTTTAAAATATGCATAATGATAATATCAGTAGGTAACTTGTTGATTGAAACTATCAAAACTCAGTGTAAATCAATAGCTACATGGTTACCCTAAAATATTCCTTAGATTGATTTCTTCTGGAAGGACTTAGGGCGTGGCTCAATGGTAGAGTTCTTGTCTAGCATGCAGGAGGCTCTGGGTTCAATCCCCAGCACTGCAAAGTCAAATTATAAAATGGATGAGTATTTCTTATGTAGGAGACATGTTTAGGAAAATTTGGGATCACAATGCTTGAATGCAAGCAAGCAAGCAAGCAAGTTAGCCAAGTGGATCCTGCATCTGGCTTTAATCATGAAAGCCTTTGCTGAACCCACCCTGTCACTTCATCCACTCCATTTACTTGTCTTTGAGTTTTTCTGCACACTGGCCAAGTAATTCCCAAGGGGTCCCGAGTCCTGGCACTATCATCCAAATGTGACAGGAGGAGGAGCCGGGCGTCTAAACAGGTCCCAAGCCAGTACCGGGGAGGATCTGTGGCTTCACTCCCTGATCACGGTATGGGAGCTGCAGGCTGGGATTTGAGCCTCTTGTTATAGCCTCTTGTTTATCTTCTGAGCACATGCCGCTCTGGAGGGAAAACACTTACGTGTGTTGGGAAATAACTGAGGCGACTCACTCCTTCAGACATTTATGTAAATGCTCTGTGTAGGCTGTTTTGATCATTTGCCAAAAAATACTGAACTCCATCCATGCCAGACAGTTCATCGCTATCACGTACTTGGAGACTGGGTCTTGAACCAGAGTTCCTTTCATGGGTGGAGAGGGATAGCCCCCAAAATCCTAAGCATATGACATTTACAAATAAGCCCCAGTTCACTGGAACCCGGCGTCTCCACTGAGCTGCACTTCTCCATTCTTTACAGCAGTTTGCATGTGCTCTGGACGGCTTCATTTTTGTCCCATTCAGACTGAAGGAATGACACACAAAATTGATCCCAAAGCTGTGATTTTCCTAATTCCAACAGGACCTTTCTGCTCTTTTCCAGAAAGGGTCTCTTTAGACAGAAACACCCACTTCCTAACTTGGCTGTGTGCATGCATTCCACCACACTTAGTGCATACACCGAAGAAGGTCCTGACCATAGCACTGACTCAACAGAACTGCAGCGTTCCAAAAATCCCAGACTTTGTGCTTGGAGGCCAGCACAAACATGGTAGTCCTGAGCCCTACTTTCAAGGAGCTTCAGTGTACGGAAGAAACACACATGTATTCATGTATTCATTGTACTGTTCTGCCCCCACGTCCCTCCCCCCAGTTACTTGGGGGTACAGCACAGGACCCTACTCTCCACTGGAGTTCAAAGCTGTGCAACTACAGTATAAACTGTCGCAAACTAGCAAACAGGATGGTTGGAGAGATGGTTCTGCCATTAGGAGTGGCCAGCACTTTATCAGAGGACCTGGGTTCAGTGCCCACCACCCATACGACAGCTTACAACTGCCTCTAACCTCAGTTCTAAGGGCTCTGACACATTCTTCTGGCCTCCCTGGATACTGCACATACAGATATACACACAGGTAAAATATCCATACAATTATTTAATTAATTAAATACATACACACAAGTAAATGTACATACACAAGAAATAGTTGTCAGGGACAGTGAGATGGCTCAATAGGTAAATTGCTTGATGCACAGCTTGATGACTTGAGTTTTTGCCTGGAAACCCACAAAAAAGTTGGATGTGCTAGCGCATATTTGTAATCCTAATTTTACTATGATGTGACAGGAAGTGGACACGGGGGAATTGCCCAGAGGTTTAGAAACTAGCTAGCTTGGAGTACACAGAGAAGCACAAATATCTTAACATGATGGAAAGAGATAACCAACTCCTGAAAGTGGTCCTCTGTCCTCCACATGTGTACTGAGGCATATGCTTCCCCTACAAGAGTAATAATTAAAACCGTTCTATGTAACATCCACTTAGGAGGCTTGGGAAGCAGTTTTATATATCCAAGGCCAGCCTGGGCTACATAGTAGTTCACTGTCAGCCTGGGCTACATGGTAAGAGCCTGTCTCAAAGATAAACAACAAACAATAACAAAAACAACACAAATAAAAAAGCCCAGATATTCCAGAAATTGTCATTAATGAAGAACATGCTAATTATTCCCTCTGAGTAGCTAAGCCATCACTACAGAATCCATTCTGTTGGTTCAGGATTTAAAATAAGACCAAATAATTGGAACTTTTCACTCAGCTTTGTGTCCATCAGGTAACCTGTGAATATTTTGGCCTGCAGGGTTCATACTGGTTTTTATGTCTTAAAGAAACGAGAAGTAATTTCCCCTCCCCCTGTAACATTATAAATTCCTTTTACAAATACTTGTTTAATATCTGCTACATTCCAGGTTTCATGCCAAGCAGCAAAGATCCCACCATGAGCATGCTGAGTTCTAGCTCTCTCAAGGAAGAGCCAGCCTAAGACCCAGGGAGACAGGAGGGTAGTCAGGGAAAGGGAATTTGTTTAACTCAATCATTTAAGGAGGTGAGAAAGTTCCAGAAAAGCCAAAGAGTATTGGAGGCTGGAGTGACCGTCATAAAAGGACTAACGCAGGGTTCAATGGCTCAGAAGCAAAGATAGCTTGGCAAAGGAATACTGGCATTTGGGGCTTGCAACTTGTGTTAACCCGTATATGATGCTTCCCAAATAAAGAGCTGTGATAGCTGCTCCCACAGAGGTGATGAGGTGATGATGTTTTGTTGAGTGGAATTTGGGTTCTTATCTCAGGAAATAAAATGGAGAAGACCAAGACTCTGGGTCTGGAGACTTGGATTTTGAAGAAATTCAGACTGATCCTGGAACTTTTGGAATACAGCAAAATGGGGCTTGGAGAGATGGTTCAGCGGTTAAGAGCACTTGTTGCTAATCTCAGTTAAGGTTCTTATTGCTGTGATAAATACCACAACCAAAATCAAGGAGGAGAGGGAAGTGTTTCTTTCATCTTACAGCTTCTATCACTGGAGGAGGTCAGGGCAGGAATGCAAGGCAGGAATCTGGACGCAGGAACTGAAGCAGAGGCTATAGAGGAATGCTTCTTACTGGCTTGCACCTTATGGCTCGCTCTGACTGCTTTCTTATATGACCAGGACCACCAGCCCAGGGATTGCACCACCCACAGCGGGCTAGGCCCTTTTCCATCAACCATTCATTAAGAAAATGTCCTTGGACTTGCCTACAGGGCAATTTTATGGAGGCATTTTCATTGGGGTTCCCTCTTCCCAGGTGACCCCAGCTTATGTCAAGCTGATGAAAACAAAAACAAAATAGAAACAAATAAACAAACAACTAACCAGACCTTGCTCTTGCTGAGAATCCACATTTGGTTCCCAGAACCCACATCAGGAGGTTCACAACTATCTATAACCCAGCTCAGGGGGTCCAACGCCCTCTTCTGGACTCCCAGAACACATGTAGCTACTCACACACATACATAAAATAGAATTAAACTTTTTTTAGATTCAGCAGGACATCAGAAATGACTATTTCAATGAAAAATAGAGAAAATTAACATGTCTTTTTTTGCGTGTGGATAGTGCTAGGGAATGGGACCCAGGGCATGCCAGGACCTTGGGCATGCCAGGCAAGCCAAGTTAACTATTAGAGCTGACATTAACTTTCCCTAGAATAATCATGAAGTATAGGAGTGGATTCCATACCATGAATCATTAAATAAACACAGACAAAGGCAATACATCATTAGTAACTGCCACTAGGTTACAATTCTGGGTCACTATGGACAAACATTTGGTGATCTTATATATTTTTTTACACAGACATGTTGCTATTTCAGTGGTGTGTGTATCCTACAAAATAACGACATATGTCCTAAAGTAAAATGCCTTTCATTTCCTGTCTCCACCCACTTTACCCCCCTCCCCACAGTTTATTTCTATGCAGGGATCTCTGAATGAGAGGCAAAATGAAATGAAAACTTTACTCATGAAAAGTCAAAATAATTGATGAAAAAAATAGCCTAATGATTGCATTCAGGTCTATAGATAAATGGTTTTAGAGTGGATTTTAAAACTGATATTATATTAGTGAGGCCTGGTAAGGCATTATCTGCCTCTTTTTTTCTACAAAGAATCTCTGATGTACTTTCATACATTCCAAGGTAATCGTATACTTGTAGTAGAAAAAAGGTCATTTCTAAATGAGGCTTAGGACATGCCTTCCTACCTGGTACTATTTCCTTGTACAGTTTTTATATTCCATGTGTTAGTTTAAGAAATAGTAAGGAAACAACACATGACACAGCAGCTTGGTGCTTTTTTAGGCAGCGTTAGGACTCTGGACTCAAGCTGCATTGTCATAGCTGGGCCCCGGGCCTGGAGGGTAAGAGGCAGTGCAGGCATATGCTCTATCTGGGCAAAAAGGAAATCATCACAAAGAGGAAGTGTGGCACCAGGCAGTTACTCATTAAACTTTAGACAGGCTGATTTATAGGGAGGGAAAAAAAGAAGCAAAGGAAATAGAAACCTAGATCCCCAAAGTCCAAACAGAAGAAGAGGTCAATAGAAAGACAGAAGAAAGGGAAGAAAATTTTAAAAAAAAGGGGAGGGGGAAGAGTCAGAGAGGGGTAGGGAGGTCCAAAAGGCAAAACCCTTAATTGATAGTGATGTTTAGCTTCCTAAGTCTGAAACTGTGCAAACCTGTGTAAGTTGGAGGCATCTGTTTCCTTGGGTACAAAGAACAAGATGGAGCTGGTGCCACCTGGGCCTCTGTGAGTACAGGTCACAGAGAGGAAGATTCTGGCACAGAATGTGTTACAGGTAATGGGTATTTTTTTCAGGAGTAATTACTACAGAATAGACAGGTGACCTGGAGTTCCCTTTGGAATGAACCATGAAGAGTGGCTTTCCACCACAAGATTAATGCAGAGAACCAACAAACATGAGCGTCGGACAGTATGAAGTTCCAGAGCTCTGCTCTGGCTATAAGGGGCGCTAGCCCTGTGATGTCCAGTTTCCCATTTCCTACAGCATGAGGATACTATAACCTGATTTTAGGGTCACTCTAAGCACCCCGCTTTTTGAGACAAGATCTCACTTTGTAGCCCCAACTGGCCTCAAACTCAGAGATTCACCTGCCTCTGCATCCAGAGTGTTACGAAAAAGGCCTGTGCTCAAGGTTCCACAGAGAAGTGCCTTATAAGCTGCCTTAAGGTCTGGGTGGGTCAGGCTCAGGGATGGAGCACTTGCTTAGTATAAACAAGGCCCTGGGTTTGAGCCTTGGAATGAGAAAATAAAGCAAAATAAAATATAACATGTTATTGGTATGTAAAGAGATTTTTGAACCTGTGAAAGAGAGTCTGGTTACCACATTGAAAAATTAGATGAACTGGTGTTTGTACTGATTTTTTTTATTAATTTCATTTTAGGTGTATGGGATTTTTACCTGTGTTCTGTCTGTGCACCTTGTGTACGCAGTGCCCATGGAGGCCAGAAGAGGCCATCATATCCCCTGACTGGAGTTACAGATGGCTGTGAGCTACCATGTTGACACTGGGAATTACACCAGGGTCCTCTGCAGGAGCAGCCAGTGCTCTTAACTGCCACTCTCCAGCCCCCATGCTGATTGTTTCCTCCTTCAGAACCACAGTCTTGCTTCACGTCTGCTGCTCTTCACTGACACCCGTGACCAGCCTCCTTCAGCCGTGTGGCTCTATGAACTCACGCCTGGTTCCACACCCATCTTTGCTCATACATCCTTGCTCCCATTACCTTTTGTTTTTCATTCATGCACTCATCCTGGAAAGACTTTTTTTCCACTTGAAAAATAGTCACCCTCATCAAAGCATACACTATTATAAAAAACACTGTAGCTTGCTGCCATTGTGTCTTGCCCTCCTCCCCTTTGGTACAAGGGCATAGTTAGAGCAAGGTAAATGACAGAAAGTCAATGTTTCGGTTATATTCCTTCCTCGGGACCCAGAGAGGAACTGCCTTGTTGTCCGTCATTGCTCAGTTAGCTGTCTTCGGCTGCTAGATGATATAATATTCTAAAAACAGACTTGTGTGGAGAGGTGGGAGGATCTGACCATGGGATGGGTTTAAGGCAGTTCCTGTATTTACTTAACCATTTGAAATTGCTCAAAATTCTCATTTGAACAAATCCATAAAACACAAAAGAAGATTAAAAAAAAATCAAACCCTGTGTGGGTTGTGACACCTGTCTTTAATCTCAGCACTAGTGAGGGAGGCAGAGGCAAGTGGGTCTCTGTGAGTTTGAGCCCAGAGTGGTCCACATAGCAAGCTCAGGCCAAGCAGGGCTACACAGTGAGCCCCTGTCTTCAACAATTTTTTTTTCTTGAACTCTGCCTCTGGAAAACTAAATGAATTGATATCACTAACCTCAGATCCTGCAATGATCAAGTCAACCAATGCTCCCGGTGTTGTTTATATACATAAATGATCCCCTGTGGGAGGGTGCCTGTTGGGAAGGGCTTCCACAAGAGCCCCTCATCCTGGCCAGTGCACTCCTTCTCAATTTGAACAGAACTAAGACCTGGTGTGGCAGGCAGCTACTCTAGACACTGAGGTTAGGGAATCGAAAGCTTGATGCTGGTTTGGGTTACTTGCTGACATTGTCTCAAAAGTTTTTAAAAGTTCAAAAAGGATTCCAAACCAAGCTCAGCAGTGGAGTTCTCACCTAGCACATGCAAAGCCTTCGGTTCAACTGCCTGCTCACAGACAAATAAAAGTGTTTTGGAAGCTCACCATTTTCGTGCTGTTTAAAACAAACAAACAAACAAACAAACAAACACTAACTAACTAACTAACTAACTAACTAACTACACCCCACCAGCCTGGTCTACAGAGTGAATTCCAGGATAGCCAAGGCTATGCAGAGAAACCCTATCTTGAAAAAACTAACTAACCTACTAACTAACTAACTAACTAACTGACTGACAAGGCTACACAGAGAAACCCTGTCTTTAAAAAACTAACTAACTAACTAATTAGCTAACTAACTAACCAAGCAACCAACCAACGAATGAACAAACTAACGAACTAACTAAAACCAAAACCAAATCACACAGTTTGACTTTCCTTTTGCATTTGTTTCAGAGTTTCATAATTAGGAGATATTCCAGTGACTGAAATTCCACAAGGCTGTGAAGTGACAGGTGCACAATCAGAACCTCCATTGCATTTGGTACTGATTGGTGGTAATCAATATTGCTCTTTTAAAAAACTTCACATGGTGGCCCGAGATATGGCTCTGTGGGTAAAGACGCTTGTCACCAAATATGGTGATTTGAGTTTGATCCCTGAAACCCACACTCCCACAAGTTGTACTCTGACATCCACATTTGCACTATAGGATAGACATACATGCAAACACAAGCAATAAATATGTTAATTAAAAAACAAAAGTCATGTAGGCTTCTGCCTATATCTACGTTCTTCCCATTCAGAAGGAATTCTGTAGACAATTGTAGAAGGATTCTCAATGGTAGAAAGAGGTTCGCTGGCTGGGGACCTCAGGACCAGAGAGACACTGATGACTGTCCTATGATTCTGTATCATCTCCATTATGTGCCAGTCTGGGAATGAGAAAGGCCTGCTTCCCTGGACCACCAACAGGTGACAGGAGAAGTCTGCTCTCTGGTCCAAGGTTGGGAGAGACAGAAAGACAACAGCAGATGATCCATATTCCCATAGAGAAAACAGCAACAATGGAACCTAGGTCAGCTGACCCATTTCTGCCCCACATTAGGTGGCAGCAGGTGTCTGTCCATCTACCCTAGAGATGCTGGGACACTAATGATTCCTACCCTCCAAACTATTCACAGAGAAACCCCTCACACTGGTGATCTTTGGCCATCTACTTAGCAGGACAGAGGTCAGAAATCTTCTAGTCCTTTATCCCCCCGCCCAGAGGGCCACCTTGTCCCCACTGCTCCTGACCCTTCGCTTGCAGGAGAAGGTAGTCTAGGCAGGTGCATCCCATTCTCAGAAGCATTATAAGAGATATGCTGTGTTCAGAATCAGCATCTTCCACTCTCTATCAGGTGATGATGGGAAGCTGAGAGGATGAGGGAGTCACTGTCTACTGATGGTACCATCAGGGATCCAGTGGGGGCTGAGGCATCGCCAGAAGGATGGGGCCAACTAAGAACACTGAAAAGAAGGCTCAAAATCCAAACTGTCCTTGAAATCACTACCCACAAATGCAGTCAGAACCATGGCTAATGCAAATGCCTGGTAAAGTGGATTTAAGCAGGACCAATGGCTGCCAACATGATACCCACGAACTCCAGGATGATGACAACCTTCTCCTAATCACCACCATCATCATCATTATCCATTCACTCACTATCACAACAGAGAGCAGACATTAGTACTCCCATGACCATGGCATCACTCATCACAACATCTAAAGTGTAAAAAGGCCCAAACATCGACTAGATTCATGGATAAGCATATTGCAGTAAGCACACAAGTGCACACACAGAAATGTGACTCAGCCTTAAGAAGAAATAAAGACTGAAGCATGGCATGATGGGGGAGCAGTAAGATGCTAGAGCAATGGTACAGTTTCTCATGTTGTGGTGACCCCCAACCAGAAAATTAATTTTGTTGCTACTTCATAACTGTAATTTTGCTACTATTATGAAACATACTCTAAGTATCTGATATGCAATGTCCAAAGGGGCTGAGCCCCACTCTAGAGACTGCTCTAGAGTGAACGAGGCAGTCACTTCGAGCAGGGCAGATGTGGAACGTCTATGATGGCATATGCCCACAAGTAAAAACACGGTTAAACTTGTAGTAAACTTTGTCAAAGTGGGAAGAGGGGGAGGGGGATAAGAAGTTGCTAGTCAGCAGGCAAGAGGAATGATTCCAAGATGACTGCTTATGACACTGAATGGATTTTATTTTGTTTGGGGGCTGCAATTCACTCTGCAGCCCTGGCTGGTCTGGAACTTGTGATCCTCTTTCCTCTAACTCCTAAGTACTAGGACAACATGTGTAAAACCCACTTGACTATATTCTTAAATGTTCAAAAATTTAAAAATCTGTTTAAAAGACAGATTTTTGCATCAAGGTTTCTTATTTCAATAAAGTAAGATAAAATACTGCTACAGGTCACACTGCCTTTAAAAGGCCAAGAAGTGGGTGCAGAGATGGCTCAGAGGTTAAGAGCACTGGTTGCTCTTCCAGAGGTCCTGAGTTCAATTCCAAGCATGGTGGCTCATGAGCATCTACAATGGAATCACATGCAGCCAGAACACTGTATATGTAATAAATAAATGATTTTTTTAAAGGCTAAGAAGAGGCAAGAGGGCTGGAAAGATGGCTTAGTGGTTAAAACTACTGGCTATGGCTGCTTTTCCAGAGGACCAGGGTTCAGTTCCCAGCACCTACCCATACAGTAGCTCATCCTTATCTATCCTTATCTCTAGTTCTGAGGGACATGATGCCTCCTTCTGGCATCTACAGGTACCAGGCACACAGACTACATGCAAGCAAACACCTACATGCACACAATAAAAATGAAAAAGCTGTATAAAGAGTAACTAGAGATTAGTAATGAAACAACTTTGACAATCTAGAAGACAAAGATCAATTTATCTACAACTACCCCTAGAAGTCCACCGGTATAAAATAGATATTAGTGCCTTGAATAACCTTATATCCAGGAAGCAAATTGAGTTTGTAACAGATCCTAAAAAAAGAAACTTCTGGGCCCCTTACTGTAACATCTTACCAAGTATTTAAAGAGGAATTCACTCTGGCTTTGTACAATCTCTTTCAGAAAACAGAAGAGGGAAGGCTACCGGCCCCTTCTCCTATGAGACTAGCATCATCATGAAACCCAACCAGACAGAGGTCACAGGGAAAGGAAATGACAGACTAATCTCTTGGGAACTCAGGCACAGGATCCTGGGACCACATGCCAGCAGGAGGAGGTGTGGCCCACTGGGGGAGCACACATGCTTATGAAGCCATGGGTTTGACCCCCAGCACCCAAGCACACAGAAGTCAAGAACGTGCATGTTGATAACTACAGATGCAGATGAAAGAAAGAAGCCTTTCTGTGGGAAGAGGCGCCACATTTTCTCACAGGGCAAGAACTTCAACATGGAAAGCTGTCCATGCTCCCAAAGTGGACCTGTGCCTTTAAAAGAATTCCCACCACAGCCTAGTGAGGCATTTTGTACTCACAGAAAAACTCATTCTAAGGTTTATAAGCAAGGACAATGTACCAGAAAGGCTAAGCAAGCCTGAGAAAGAGAAATAAACACCAAAGTCACTGTATTGCAAACTAACATAGGTACAACAGAACTACAGTGATCACAGCAGGGCTGCTGATGGAGAGAGATAGGACAAAGAGAATCCCAACACACACACACACACACACACACACACACACACACACTATACCACCCACACCACATACACACATACACCCCCATACCAATCCCCACATGCTCCCTCCCCCAGGGCGGAGGCTGGAAACAACTCAGGTACTCTATAAGAGCAGCTCATGCTCTTCACTACTGAGCGATGGCTCAGAGTTTTGACAAAAATGCACCCGAGTACACACCCTTCAACAAATGTTGCTGAAAGTACTGGACATTAGTAGATGAAAAGAAACAAATGAACAGTAAGTAAAACCTTGCCCTGGGCCCAGTGCTTGAAATAGGCAGATAACAGACTGGAATGGAAACGTGAACTATAGAAGGGTTAGAACAAAAGGTAGGAGATGGATTTTTAGGCTCTGGGAACCATCAGATTCAACAGTGAACTCAGAAGCCCACTAAGGGAAGAACTAGGAAATGGTTTTCAGCAAACCACCCAGACCTTTGTTTTTAGGTCAAATGAGAAGGAAAAAAAGCTGCAGACTGAGAGGAGATGTTTTGGGGTACACATCAGACAGGGTTAGCGCGCAGTCTACCAAGGACCCCCAGAGTCGATGGTGACAACTAGATGAGGCCACTCCTGTAGAGCTGTGGTCCTTTCAACACATGTCTGTTAGCACTTAAGTTTTAATGTGATTTTTATCAGGGACATCCATTGGGCTGTGTTCTTGACCCCCTTTCCCCAATTCTCATTTGCTTGCTGAACATTTTCACTGTTTTATTTTGGCCAAATACTCACTTCCTTTAGAAATGAGCTTGCAGTCACAGCAGTAGGGAATGTGGCTTTTCTGATCAGGTGATATGGGTCCTCCCGGGGCGGAGGGGGGGGTAGCTGCTGGGAGGAGGCAAGAACCCACAGCTGCAGGCCACCTTTGAATCCACTAACTCGTCGTGAGGCAAATATGATTGGCAGCACACATCGTGACCACGAAGTCAACCTTTTTAATAAAGGCTGGCGGTGCTGGTGTTAAGGTCTTGTCACACAAGTGATGGGGTACTACGCTGAGCTCAAGGCTGGGAATGATGAAGGCTGGGAAACTACCTTCCACAGTGGTACTAGGACATCAGTGTCAGATTCTGCTCACAGATGACCAAGGACTGCAATTTCACTGGCTGTCAAATGTGGATGTCGAAGGGTTTCTCTGTGTAGCCCTGGTTGTCCTAGAACTTACTGTGTAGACCAGGCTGGCCTCAAACTCACAAAGATCTGCCTACCTCTGCCTCCCAAGTGCTCAGATCAAAGGCATGTGCCACCACCATATTCGACTGCAAAAGTTCTCTTATGACATCAGGATTCTCCATATACGGCAGGACATTAAAGCAAATGGCTAGGATGCCCAAAAAACCCATTTCAAACACTTCTGGGAGCATGAGGGGGTGGCTAGATGACTGAGCAGGTAAAGATGCTTGTTGCCAAGCCAGAGGACCTCAGTTAAGTCCACAAAGCTCACATAGTAGAAGGTAAGAACAGACTCCCTAAAGTTGTCCTCTAACGTTCATAAGTGTGTATACCCTCTCTGCCCCCCAATAAATAAATATCTAAATGTAAGAAAGGCATTACAAAACATTAGGTATTTGGCACATGTACAAGTCCATATGCATGTGATGGAACAAAGTGTGAGGGTATCAGCACGTGAAACCATCAATGTGGTTACTTTAAAGAAGTACTATAATGCACAAATCAGGATTGGGGTTTCACTTTAAAACTCAAAACCAATACATGACTTGGCCCAAGTTTGTCTTTAACATGTACTGATGTCCCTCATTTTCTCCCAGCATCCCTTGGTGCTCACTGCCCAGCGTGCTAGGTGCCCATTGTCCCAGTGTGCCATCCAAAACTTGGCTTGGTTTGTTGCTCCCCACAAATTGAAGCTGGATTCTTTTGCAGTGGCATGAAAGTGGGCATCACAGCAAATGTGACGCACTGGGTTCCTCTGCAGTGATGACAGACTTGATGAGTCATTTTCTCATGGAAAAGCACAGAGGTGACCCCAGTAGCCATACTCTAACCCTCCCGCCATCCTTACCTGGCTCTTAGGGAATAGCAGCAATCCTCATATTTGACAGGGATGGGCACCACCATGGAAGAGACAGGCCTCTGGCATGAGCATGTTACCATAGGGTTAGACATAAAAGGGGCGGGGCAATGAGAGCTTTATTTTTAGGCATCGCTTTGTACACCAGGCTGGCCTCGATTTCACAGAGGTCTGTCTGCCTCTGCCTCCGAGTGCTGGGCTTAAAGACAGGCATCACCACTGCCTGCTCAGCAATGGTATTGTATTAACTATTTGCACATGCTCTCCCGCCCCTATTCATAATGGAAACCAGCGGATGAAAGCATTTTTCAAAGGCTTCCCTTATCTGCAAAATAAATTCTGACCAACTGATGCTGTTGTGGAGGGCATTCTGCTTACTTCCCCACGCTCAGAGCTCTGCATTTCTTTCTGTCTTGCTCTTTCAAAGCCTGGAGCTGCTGATGGCATTTATTCTCTGTTGTGTCTGGTCTTTTATTATGTCACACAATGGGTGCCCTTAGCGCCCGGTCCTCTTGTTAATGCACACTCACCCCTTCACCTTGTCGAGAGTAATCAGAGCATTAATCTGATTTTCCAAGGTGTTAGCCAGTTGAGGATCACCCGAAAGCTTCCTTCCGAGGCTTAGTCCGTAAGTGAAATGCTAAAACACAAACCCCACACAGCCAGATCTACTATTTGGAAGTGGTTTCTAGTAAATGTGAGAATGAAAATACTTATATCACAGGATCAGATCAGGAGAAAAACTTAGAGGGTAAAATCAAATATGGCCAGTGAGGCGGCTTACCAGGTAAAGAGGCTGACCACCAAGCCTGACAGCCTGCATGCAGTCGCTGGGACCTGCATGGTAGATGGACAGAATCAATCCCTGCTAGGTGTCCTCTGACTTCTACATCTATGTTTGCCTTCAAAGAGACAAATACTTGTAACAGAAGAATAAATAAGGGGCTGGAGAGCAGTGGTTCTCCACCTTCCTAGCACTGCGACCCTTTAACATATATTATGTTCTTTATGTTGTGGTGATCACAAACCATAAAATTATTTAATTGCTACTCCCCAACTGTAATTTTGCCACTGTTATGAACTATAATGTAAATACCTGATATGGCGACCCACAGGTTGAGAATTGCTGGGCTGGAGTGACGGCCCAGTGGTTAAGAGCACTGGCTGCCCTTCTGGAGGAGACAGGTTCAGTTCCCAGCGCTCACATAGTAGATTACAACCATCTGTAACTCCAGTTCCAGAGGATCTGATATATTTTCTGTCCTCCTCTTGACACTAGGCATGCTATGTGGGCACAGACACGGATCCAGGCAAAATACACATACAAATAATTATACATATATTTAAATAAAATAGGTTAAAGAGACTGAAGTATAGCCAAAAATGGGTAAGAAATAATCATTAAACACTGTAGTCATTAATTAGGAATTGGTTATTTTGGCCCAGGTCCAACATTTCTCCTTTCTTAGTCAACATGTTAGAGGGGTTAAAACAGAGAAGTCTGAATGTAAAACTTGAGTAAAAAAAAAAAATACAGAGCAGGCAGGAATACGAGGAAGGAAGGGTGGCGACAGGGCTCGGGAAGAGATGTGGCAGGAGCTGATCTGGACCAGATGAAGGCCAAGTAAAATGCCATGTGTCCAGGGAGATAGGGCTAGTTACTACTTTAAAACTATAAAGAAGTCTGGGGAGTTATATGCCAAATACAGTCTGGAGTGTCCTATGCAAAATATGTCTGGGATAGGATATAATTTGTATCTACTGATCAAAGCAAGAAGAACGTATTATTTGTAAGGCCTGGGCACCAGCAGTCCAGGGGGAGGCAGAGACAGACAGATTTCAATTTCAAGGGCAGCTTGGTCTACACTATGTACACAGTGAGACCCTGTCTTAAAAAAAATGTATATGAGAACTACTTGGGCCAGAAACTGCCACCATTTTGCTGGATAGAGGAAAGTTAGGGGGAAAAAATGGCAGGTTCGGCTTCCATGTCTACTCACTCACTGAGCCTTCTTGGTGGGAAGCCCCAATTCAAGACAAGGAACTGCTTTTTATAATGTCTGAAATACAGAGACTTCACAGTTCCAAGTGACATCTGGTCATCAGTACTGGGGGAGAGGGGCAGATTCAAATGTCGCCACAGTTGAGTCCTAGTTCCTCAAAATAAAAGTCATTTTGATGCCTGCTATGCTATACATGGTGTCCTCATGTTGGCAATTAGCTGAGACCACGGATTTAGAAATGAAGACGACCTGTCCTCGATTCCACTCACACTACCTATAGAAAACACAAAAGATTATCATTCAGGAACAACTTCTAGGAAAGCAAAACACTGGTATAAAAATGTTAAACTGGGGTTTAGGACGCAAACTTTTTAAGTAGAATGCTGTGGTTGGTTTCCCCCGCTATTATAAGTGTTCAAAGTTTAAACGCTGACAAGAAACGCAGACTGGCCTTACCTAACTGGTTGCTTGTAAAATTATACCACATGGCTACACTCTGGGGAAGAAAATACATTTAAAAGAATAAGTAAAGCTCTTTTTCCTACCTACCTACCTACAAGACGGAAATTTACAGAGATGGTTTGCAGTTCAATCTCTCTCTAAGGGCTGTAGTCAGTCATGGTGTTCTCTCATTCCAGCTGAAATGATCTATCCCCACTGCTGAGCCCCACAATTGTCACCCCCACCCCCCAGTCTTCTTTCTTCAGGTTAGCCACTTCTCAACCAGGACAATAAATGGCCTCTGAATCCCTTTCCCTGTGACCTGCTCATTGAGTTGGTCACCCCTCTCATTGTTTTCCACCGCTATCTACCCACTGTCAGCTTGGTCACCATCAGAGGGAAGAGCCTTCCCTGAGAGGCACATGCTCCTGGTCACGAGCTCCAGCCTGCTCATCTCCCATCCAGGAGGATTCTTCTCAGGTCCTATCTTCTGGAACCTCTGGGCAGGCCCTCCCACAGGCTGTGGCTCCTTCCTTCCTGCGGCCCTGATGTAAGGCTCACTGCAGCCACCTGAGGTGGCTGTTCATCCCATCCTTCCACACAGGCGGTCGTGCTGAGATACTTCCCTTCTCTCTGCCCTCTCTCTTATTCTCAGTCAGGCTTGTGCTGTAGTCTCTCCCCCTGAGCTGCTAACGCCCTCGGTGAATCTCTCCCAGGCTGCTTTTCTTCTTTTCCACTGAGGCTGTCCTCTGTCCAGAACCTCGGTCCAAATTCTCATTCCCAATCTCTTTCTTCCTTGAAGTCACTCCACAAACTAGCTGTGGAGTGCCCCTTCAAAGGCTCTGATTGCATTGGTCTCTTCTATTCAAATGGCTTAAATGGCTCCCCACTATCTCTGGTTCAAAGTTCAAACTTCTTGCTCTGTGATTCAAAAGGCCTTTGATTTCCCACTGTCCCTAAGTACCCCAGGCTTTGTTCACACCCTCTGAACCTGGCTGAGCATGCATTGATTATGTCCTGCCACACCTGATGAAAAGCTGGCCAGCCTTTGGGACTTCGCTCCAATTCCATCTCCACCGTGTGAAGTTGCTCTCCTTTGTGTAAAGGAGAGCCCCCTGACAACTTCCTGATGGCACCCACAGCCTGTGTCTTTCCTCTTAGTGATGTGGGCACCCCTCAATTTCATTAATTGTGACTAGCAAGAGTCATGTCTTCTACGTAGTGCTCTCATGGTGACCACTCAGAATTGAGGATCACCGTGTCCAGGACCCAAGCTAAAGTTTTGTGTCTGTCTTGTTTTTGATGAACATATCCAGTAGCCCAACTAACTGAACAATATTTTGTGTATGTATGTGGATCACTTAAGAGAGATGGTTTTTAAAGAATTTTCACTTCTATTATTTTACAAAAATAATTATGAGCAATTTCATTCCTAGGTACATGCTCCAAAGAATTGAAAATGTATGCCCATAGGAAAATGTATATATGGGGGCCAGAGAGACAGCTCAGCCACAGAGTGCTTCATGCCCTCTTGACCCCCAGTGCCCACGTGTGGAGGCTCACAACTGTCCATAACCTTAGTGCCAGGGGATGTGATGCCTTCATCTGACTTCCTGTATGTGTGTTTATGTGGATGCTCACACCAGATTTACTCACAATCACCAAACAGAAATATCTCAAATGCCCATCAACTGACAACTAACACAAAATACAACACGGTGTACACACTTGGATACTTTTGGTCTTAAAAGGGCATGAAGTAATGACACATGTTACAATGTGAATGGGTCTTAAAAACATCATGTAAAGTGGAGGGGTCACACACACACAAAGCCACATGTGGTCCGACTCCACACACATTGAAATGTCCAGAATGGGCTGACTCGTAAAGACAGAAAGCTGGTGATTGTGAGTTGCTGGGACCACTACAAGTGCCTGCGGGCGGGGACCCTGCTGTTGGGGCCACGGGGACAGCCAAGACTCGAAATCACAGTGATGGTGCTAGAGCATCATGGGTACACCACAACCCTGAACGGTGATCTTTCAAATGTTGAGTTTTACACTGTTTGGTAGATTGTGTGTCACCGGGTGAGGGACACTGGCGATTGAATGTAGTGCCTCATAATAGGCAAGTGCTTTACTGATGAGCTGTACCCCGTCCCCCTTTTCACTCCTCCAAATTAGAAAAATATTCAGGTCTCTTCGACATTAACGTGATCACTGTCTGAGTTTACATAGATACATACAAAAGCTTAACTCTTTTCTTTCCCTTCAAAGCACAGACACCAGTCGGACAGCACAGCCTTGTGCTATGAATAGTGAATAATTCAAATGTAAAGTAGGGTCCTTGTGTCCAAAGGATAACATGGCAGATTAACGACTTTACTGTGGGGAATAGATGGAAGCTTCTCAAAAAAGCTAAAAACAGAGCAGGCGGGAACTGCACACCTTTCATCCCAACACTCAGGAAGCAGAGGCAGAAGGATCTCGGTGAGTTTAAGGGCAGCCTGGTCTATAGAGCAAGTTCCAGGACAGCCAGAGAGCCACAGCTGATCCCCGTCCCGAAACACAAGCAAAAACCCCATTGAAAAACAGAAGAATGAACCAGCTGTGCCTCTCCTGCGTATCCACTCAAAGGAATCAGTCACCGGACGCTGCCGCTGACACCTGCGCATGCGCACACTGCTTACTGCTGCCCTGTTCATAGCAGCGGTGCAACCAGCCTCAATGCTGGTATGTTATTACTATGCACTGATTATAAAACGCCAGTGTGTACACAAGACTGGTGATGGCCGCTGTGGTGCATGTCTCCTAGCACTCAAGGAGGCAGAGACAGATGGATCTCTGGGAGTTCAAGGGCAGCCTGGTCTACATACGAAGTTCCAGG
This sequence comes from Pachyuromys duprasi, assembly GCA_028658305.1. Classification (NCBI taxonomy): domain Eukaryota; kingdom Metazoa; phylum Chordata; class Mammalia; order Rodentia; family Muridae; genus Pachyuromys; species Pachyuromys duprasi. Next base: position 110,351,127 of record CM053766.1, read on the forward strand.
CTGGCCAGGTCTATGAGGTAAGACTGTGGAGGAAATCCTGGTGCTTGGGAGGTAGAGGCAAAAGAACCAGGAGTTCAAGGCCAGCTTTGATGACAGAGAGAGTCATCAGGTTGAGCTACATGAAACCCTGTTTTAGCAAAAAGACAGCAGAAATAGGCAGAGAAAAAGTCAAACAGGAAGTGAGCCTGACCCTGGGTCTTGAAGAAAAGGTGAAGTCTGAGGAGTAGAGATCCTTTTTGACGGAAGAACCACTGGTATGGGAGGCAGGACCTGAGCGAGCTTGGGACATCTGGCTGACTTTGAGAGAGCGGGAGGGACTGCCCGCCAGAGAACAGAGGAAGTGGGGCTGGATAAACACGGTGGGGACAGATTAGAAAGGGTGTGGGGCACAGTGTAGTGGGAAGTGGGAACCTCAGAGGCTCTGAGCCAGTGCAGAGCTCTGTGCTGGAAGTGGCCTGTGAGGAGGCTGTGCAGAGGGGTGTGGTAGCAGGAGCCTGCACTCCTAGCACTGAAGAGACTGAGGCAGCCTAGCTACACACAAAGAGGCCCGAATCAAAGAGCCAAAGGAGCAAAAGAGCTGTTCAGTGTGAGTTGGGGTGGGTGGGCAGGAGACCAGCGTGAAGAGTGGCAACTGTTCTGGATTAGGCCATCAGAAAGGGACACTGAACTGTGTGTTTTTACAGCAGTGTGGAGAAGGGCTAATTAGGGGCTTCCAGACACAAGGAAGACACACAGAGAAAGCAGAAACAGGACACGAGGGCCATGCCCAGGTGCTCTAGACTTCCAAGCGTCAGGACTATGTCCACAGAGGCTATACAGCTCTCAACATGGGTACATTTTCTTGGTTTACTCAATCTACTGTCAGTGTCTCCAATTTTCACATCTGCTTTGCCACCATCTCATGAAAATCTGCTCATCATGTCATCAAAGTTTACTAAGTCCTTAGAGGATAGCAATCCCAAGAGATGAACAGTAAAAATAAAAAAAGAAACAGACAAAAAACCAAAACCCAAACAAAGACCCACCTTCTTTATCCACTGATTGTGCTAAAGAAAAACCCAACACTTCTTTTTCAGAATGCTGAAATACAGTTTCAACCTGATGTTTTTGTGCAGGAGAAAACACTGGCACACATGCTGTAGAGAGAAAATGAGTCCAAAACAAACAACCTGGAAGGCTGGGGAGCTAGTCTATGTGAAAGCTGGGCGTGGTGGAGTGTCTACTCCTGTGTGAGGCAGAGATTGACGAAGACACTTTCCCTAAACCTCTAGCCCCAACACATGCATCCAAGGTGAGTGCACCCTCATACATATGTGTACACATGCACAAATTAAGAATTATGGAAATAAACTTTGTTTGCCATGGTGTACTTCTGATTTCTCCTGAATTCTATCAAATGGAGAGGAAATTCTCCGTGGGGAGACAAAGAAGAAAATGATGCTAAAGCTGAGTTTATTGGACGAAATAATCATTCTGACCAATAATTACTAGACCTACAGCCAATTCTGCTCCCTCCCCAACTCCCTCCCACCCCCTTGGCCTGGGTAGCATGGAGCTAGCAGGTCCCTTCTCCATGTCCCATGTTGCTTTTCAGTTTGAGACACCAAGGCTTCCAGGAGGTGAGCAGGTGTGTACAGGGACAGACCGAGCAGATGGTAGACACATGCCTGTGCCGGGCCCAGAAGTAGTAATACCCCGAGGCTGACCATGAGCCACAGTGCAGGGGTCAGGGTGGAACATCCTCTAAGAGCTGTGTCCTTGACACAGATGACAGCCTCTCTGACTCCCTGGACTGCTGCTGAAGGTGGGTGGGACCCTGCTGAGCTGGCATCTTACTGTCACCATATCAAGGCATCTTACTGACACTTATATCAAGGTCAGATGGTACACATGAAAAGACAGATGATATCAGCCCATGCAGGGCTGATGGGTGCTGGCAGATGGCACTAAATGCTTTAAAAAGTGTTTCCTGAGGCTACGCAGAGACAGGACAATCTGTGGAGCAACTGCAGTTTACCTTTGAAAAAGACTTCTCCGTTCAATATATATGTGTGTATGTGCATATATACATATATATATAATATACATACACATACATGCACATATAGTAACCTTTATACATATATAGTCACACACATATCTGTATATGCATATATGTGTATATATATATATGTATATATGCATATATAATGTAATTTTACACACACACGCAGAATCATTTTCTGGTAAATCTGTGAATGGTACCTACATTACTCCAGAGCAGCAAGAATGAATACTACCATCAAACATCAGTCATGGGCTCCTCCCTTATTATATGTTCAACACTGGGCTTTGCAGATGTTCTCACTTGATCCCCACATTGATCTTGGGAAGTAGGGACTCTTCTAACCAATTCCCCTTTTCCAGTTTGAGACAACGAGGCTTCTGGTAGGTTAGCAGGTATGCATTTATCTATATATGCACACACACTGTATACACACATATATACAGTGCATGTGCATGGATTTTATATACATGTATATGTACATTATATATGTATACACATGTAAGTAATACATGTATACACACAAACACACATTCCTAAGACACTTCTAAAAATAATTTGCCTTTTCAATTCTTAAGCATCTGGGCCCAGATGTCATATTTCCTCTACAAAACATCCTTTTTATGTTGCCACCAGGGTTTAGCCAGAACAACCTACAACTTCAGGCTCCTTCACAGGAGATTTTGATTCTCATTTTATGTGATGGTCCCAATGTGACACGCACTAACTCTGTAATAATTTAAAACAGGAAGTACAGCACTCTCACTGTGAAGCTGCCCCCCCCCTTCTGCTAACATGTGGCCTTACACAAAAGGGGTCCATGTGATCTTTGCAGGCCAGAGATAAGGACTATGGCCACGGGAAACCAGAGAGAAGGGTCAGCACGAGTTGTGTCAACTTATTCACTTGGGAGAGTGAGCCCTGTCATCTGGATGGGACCCACAAACTGCTGGCCATGGTTAAATCAACAGGCACAGATGGATGGAATGTCGCCAGTGACTTCCACCTTCCCTGACTCCTTAAGATCAGCAATCATCTGCGGGCTGAGGGTCCGCCCACTTCCTCTCCCCACTCCCAGCTCTGACTAGGACACTTCTGGACTGAAATCTACATTCACCCCAACCTGGGGGCTCTCTAAAAGACTGCAATTTCTCTCTCTCTCTCTCTCTCTCTCTCTCTCTCTCTCTCTCTCTCTCTCTCTCTCTCTCTCTCCTCTCTCCTCTCTCCTCTCTCTCTCTCACACACACACACCATTTGGCATTCCTCTTTTCCTTAGATATACCCTTGCCCCTGCCATGAGCAGTATCCACTACACACATTCTTGAAGGGACAATGCCTCCTACTCGAAATGACAAGAATCAATTTACACATCAGACATGGAGGATGCTAGAGTGTGTCCAGGGTTGCACGTCAGCCCACATATTTCCCTCAATCCTTGCTCTGATCTCCTAGTAAAGTTGATAAAAGAAACTGAAGATTCAGAAAGGCAGCTTTCCCTCAGAGAATTACCTAGGTTCACTTTAGCATACAAAGGAATAGGCTGTCATTGAGAGTTACCGCCTTGCTTGCATCATCTGACTTTATGACTAGAGTCCCAGAAATTAATGACCTCAAGGCTAAGGTATTTTCTCTTCTATCTCAGTAAGTAAGTAACCCTAGTTGCCGAAATGATTTAAAAAAAAAAAAAAAAAGGCAAAATGAAGTAAATGTGGCCAAACTCTTTGATCCTTGTATCTCTACAGTTGGAATTATATGTGAGAAACTGCTCCTCTTTCTACCCTATTTTCCCTTTGAAATAAGAAAAATAGGAAGTGATATTTTTAAGGTCTGGGAAGGATACTGTGCCATTTTGAGTGGTTTAGTCTTGAAATGTTACTTTAATGTTGGGGCAATTAGGGTAGATGGCATCCACCTTCAAAACGTTGACCTTTAGCATATTTATAACGTTTTCTCCAAGGGCACTTCTGCCAAGATTGTGACACCCTGTTGGCAGCCTGGCCTTCGCCTTACTCATCCAGAAGAAAGAGGGAAAATTAAAAATTCTAAGTTTTGAAAAACTGACACGAAAGAACAACTCTATCAAATCACTAAACATACCCTGTGGGCCCAGCTTTCCAGTTCTCAACTGGACTTTGAGCGAAGGTCCTAAGCACTCACTTGAAATTCACCAGGAAGTTTAAATGGCTCCCGTGTGTGGATGGTGTGCCAGCATAAGTTGCTTTAGGATGAGACACTCAATGTGAAATTAAGAAGCAAATATGCTTCCTCGCCTTGGACGGTCTAAAGTGCAGGCCCCCTCAATGTCTGAGGGATGCACAAGAAGAGTTTAGAGAATTTAATCTCACCCCAGCAGTCAATGAGCCTGAGAGGTGAATTTCTTTGAAGGACTGTCTCTGGCTCACAGGAAAGATAAACCTGAGATCAACTTCAGTGACAAGGACACCCCTAGGCTGTCAAGCGTCTTCATCCTGAGAAAGGAAGTTCTTAACGGAGACTCAAGTGAGACTTAAGCAGTACTTCCTGGTCAGACCAGGAGCCTCAAGAGCTCTAAAGAGGGCTTTGCATTTTGACATTAAGGGAAGGAATGTTCTAAAACAAGTTTCTAGCACCCCCCCCCCCCACTGTGCTCCACCTCCTAGTTCCCATCAAAGCGAACAAACAGGCACTAGCTAAACAAACACCATGTAAAAATCTATGGCAGTCAGTGTCTGCTGCTGCCAGCCAGGCCAGCTACCGGCCTCCATAAGGACAGTTTTCCTGTGCTGTGTGAGCCCACCCGTCTGCCTGGGTGCTCCTGGAGCTTTCGAGGGACACACCCTGTTAGAAGGCAGAGAAAATATCAGAGAAGGCACTCACCCGGTTCCTGGGGAACAAAGAGCAGTCACATTTTAGTCTTCAGGTCTACAGTGTCTTCTGTTCCAAGCTTAGGTATGGAGAGCCTGAAAGAAAGCCCATGAAATCTGTATGAGGAACTGCAGACGAAGAAGCATGAGCAGGGTGCCCCACGGTGCTATCAGGCCCAGCAGCTGCATGCGGTATTTCCTGTTCTGACGCCCATTGGCCCTTGCAGGTGCATGTGCCTCTGGGTGGTGCCAATCTGCTGGTTTCTCTCTCTCTTCCCTCTCCTCTCTCTTCTCTCATTTGTCTCTCCTCTTTCTCCTCTCTGCCTCTCTTTCTGTCTGTCTGTCTCTCTTACACTGGGAACATCTAGGATCTAAGACACTACCACCCTGGGCTCAAACTGCGTACCATCCATCAAGGTTCACTATGGACCGGTGAGTGCCTAACTTGAAAGGACTGGGGACAGTTTATTTCAACAGGTTTTCACTATTTCTCTAAAACTCACCATTTATGGAGCCTGTCCTAGAAGATGTGGGGAGGGAGGATGAAGCAGGATGATCCCAAGTTTAAGACTCACTTGGCTACAGGGGACTTCCAAGCCTGTCTGGGCTTCAGAGTGAGTTCAAGGACAGCCTGGGCAACTTAGTGAGAGGCTGTCTAAAAAATGAGCAGTAGGAGGAGATGTGTGTGTGTGAGGGGGCTCCATGGTGAAAAGTGTTTGCAGTTCTACCACAGGTCTGGAGTTTGGATCCAAGTACCCACACTGAGGGGCTTACAGATGCCTACAATTCTTGTCCAAAAAAATCCAAAGCCTACTTCTGGCTTCCCTGGGCACACACACACACTATACATAAAAAAAAAAATAAATTTTTTTTTCTGAAAGAGAAACAGAGGGCTGAGGAGACAGATCAGCAGTAGGTAGAGTGTTAGTCTATAGCCTAAGTTAGACCTCAGTCGGTCTCAGTACCCACTCCAAATTACCGTCTGTATCCCAGTGGTTCTCAACCTGTGGGGTTCGGCCCCGTCTGGGAATTGCATATCATATATCTCATACATCAGATATTTACGTTATGAGTCAAACAGTAGCAAAGTTACAGTTATGATGTAGCAACAAGATAATTTTATGGTTGGGGTTCACTACAGCATAAGGAACTGTACTAAAGGGGTACAGTGTTACGAAGGTGGAGAACCACTGCTCTATTCAAAACATGGTTCTCAGCACTAGAACATGGTGATGCACAGGATAAAGTCTGGAGTTTGGAGGATTTTAAATATAAGTGGGAAAGAAGTTTCATGTGGCAGAGACGGAGGAAACTTAGCTGGCGGCTGGGAAAGCTGACAGCAGCTGATGCCTCCTATAAAAAGCATGGTGATGGAACTCCCACCTGAAGCCTCAAAAGACTTTCCGGGCTCAGGCCAGCAACTCCTGCACTGGGGAGGCTAAGCTGGGAGGATGACAAGTTCAAGGCCAGCCCGGCTTACACGGGGAGACATCGGAAAAAGAGACAGAAGCCTTTTCAGAACCCGGTGCGTGGAAGTGAGGGCTTGTGTGTCCCTGGTTTTTCAAATGCACGTTGGAGGTGGGAGTGGGGACCAGCAGGCCAAAGGAAGGTCTCCCCAGTACTCAGTTACTTTCATTCAGGCTTAAAACACACTTCAAATGTGATTACTTGGACGTGTAGAAAGCTGATAACGCCCCCGATTAACCTCAGAGTTCAGTCTGACCAGTTTCCAGTGTCACTATCATAACCAACGGGAAGTGGAAAGTCTGTAAGGGGTTAATGCTCCAAAGCCGGGGCTCGTTATTACTGTGGGGTTAAGTTGCCTAAGGAGGTGACACAGGAATCAGAGGTTACCTTATAACAAGCAGTTTTTAAAGATTTTTTTTTCCAGCCTGAGATACGTTCTTTTAGGCTTCTGTGATCAAAACTGTAGTGAATGCAAGAGACAAACCTAAAACTCAGAGAAAAAAATAGACATAAAAACCACTTCCAAACTATATTTTCCTTCCTCAGGATTTTTACTTCCTTATGCTCAAAATAATGAAAGTCTTGTAGCCAATTGTAGCCAATTGGAGAACTTGCTCAAGCCAGATTTCTATTAGTCATTCAATAAACATTCACTAAGCGACTAGTTGGGGTGATAGCAATGAGCGAAACAACAAGAACCTTTCTTTGCAGACACTAAATGCTAGTGGAGGGATTTAAGATGAACAAAATAAGCAGAATGTTTAGCATGTCTGACAGAAGTTATTAAGTGCCGGGGAGAAGAATTCAGTCCAAAAGGTAGGGACCCCCCCCCCTCAGGTTTATCTGTGCTCATCTACCAATGATCATTCCAGAAAGGGCACTGCTATCTTCTGTTGCACATAACAGAGGTGTATGTGTGTGTGTGTGTGTGTGTGTGTGTGAGTGCGTGTACTCGTGTACATATGCGTATGTGTGTGTGTGTGCGAATTTCTGGGTAAGTCTGTATGTGGAAGCCAGGGTTAAGACAATATCAGTATCTTTCTCAATCACCACAGCCTTAATTTTTATTTTTATTTTTTTTTTGAGACAGTGGTGTCTCACTGCACCTGGAGCGTATGGTTCAGCTAAACTGGTTGGCTCCGGGAACCCAATCTGCCTGTCTCCACCTCCCCAGTACCAGGATTACAGATGTGCCCCTACCACACCTGGCTTTTAAAAGTTTTTGTTTTTAGCTGGTCAGTGGTGGCGCACACCTCTAGTCCCAGAACTCAGGGAGGCAGAGGAAGGCAGATCTCTGTGAGTTCAAGGCCAGCCTGGCCTACAAAGGGAGTGAGTCCAGGACAGCCAGGGCTACACAGAGAAACCCAGTCTCAGAAAAAAAAAAAAGTTTTGGTAGGATGTTAGAGAGATGATTCAGTGGTTAAGAGTGTTTGCTGCTCTTGGTAGGGCCAGGATTTGGTTCCCAGCATCTATATGCCACCTGGCAGCTGTCTGTAACCCCAGTTTCAGGAGATCTGACACCCTCTTCTGAACTCCCCACCCAAGTCACTGCATGCACGTGGTGCACAAACATGCACACAAGCAAAACACTCATGCTCATTGAAAACCAATCTAAAATTTTAAAATTAAATTTTTAAATCTAAATTTTTAAAAATTTAAAGTAAATTTTTATTTACTTTGAATGTGTGTGTACGCCTATGAGCATACATTTCAAACCATGAGTCAGAGGACAAATTATGAGAGTCACTTCTCTCCAATCACGTGGGGCCCAGGGATCAGTGGCAGAACTCTTTACCCACCAAGTGTCTCACCAGTCCACCAACTTTCTATTGGGTGCCAAGGAGCCAACCTCAGGTTCTCATGGGTGGTTTATAGACTGAACCCTCTCCCCAACTTGAGAATTTGATTTGTTGCAAATACCCAGAGAAAGTAGAACAAAATTCCAAAAGACCCAGTAATGAAAACACCATCCAGGAAACAAACTAACGGATCCCAATATTAACAGTCAAAGTGAACTCAGGAAGCAGAGGCAGGTAGCTCTTTGAGTTCCAGGACAGCCAGGGCTACACAGAGAAACCCTGCCTGGAAAAACCAAGAGTCAAAATGAGATGCTGAAAATGACCATGGATGTTTCTAAGCCCTGGGCTCCCAATGTCCGACTTTCTGACTATCATGCTCAGGGGCAGAGCCTTCCCTTAGGAACTGTCCCTGTTACAGTCACCTGCAGTGACAACTGCATTTTATAATTATTTACATAACTATGCTTAAATATTAGTTTGAATCTCAAGTATCACAATTTAATACAACTCAATAATTAAGATATCTGTTGCAAGGTTACAAATGTAGGGACTGTCCTTCTAAAACCAAGAAGATGAACACCTACAAAGGAGAAAAAGAAGTGGAAACCCTAGAATGGACTACAAAAGACAATATTCTTGAACAAGGAAAATGTACACAAAAGATGTAGGGGATTTGAGAGAGAGAAGCAAAGAGGGTAGTCAGGTGTCTCGCCATTCACGCAGCACAATTCAGTGGCAGAACATGTGTTCAGCTTGTGTGTGGCCCCAGGCCCAGCCCCAGGACTCCAGATAAAGAAATAAAAATAATCTGGAAGATGAGGGACAGAGGCATTGAAAGGACAGGGGCAAAGAGGGGACCATGGCAAGGTAGGAAGTGCATGGCCAGGAGGTAGGTGAGAAGGCTCAGAAGAGAGGTGATAGGAGGGAACCAGCTCCCACCAGGTGTCCTGTGACTGCCACATGCATGCTCTGCTGCACCCCATAAACACAAGATAAATAAATGTGTAAGGAAAATGCGGTGCCGAGACCCAAGAACATGTGGGTAAATCTGTCCCGAGTTTCCTGGGCCAGGAGATTGGCCCGTGGCTCTGAGGAAATGAAGAAAATCAGAGGACATCAAAGAGAATCTGTGTATACTAGAAGGACAGAACATTGCGGCTAGGGCCGGAGAGACGGCTGGGTGGAAAGAGACCTACGTAGCTGGGCATGGTGGTGCACACTTACCCCTTGCACTTGGGAGGCAGAGGTGGGCAGATCTTTGTGAATTCCAGGTCAGTCTGGTCTACAAAGAGAGTTCCAGGACAGCTGAGAGTGTCACACAGAGAAACTGTCTTGAAAAAAACAAAAGAAAGAAGGAAGGAAGGAAAGAAAGAAAGAGAGAGAGAGGGAGAGAGAGACCTATATACATACAAGCAGACAGAACAACACTCACACAAAATTATAAAATAGTAATAAAAAAAAACATTTTAAAGGAGACACTGTCACAGTAGCCCTGTCCTAGCACCCTCATAGGACCCTGAGGAAATGGGGGAGGCCCTCATAGGACCATGGAGAAAGGAAGGAGAGGGTGGAGAGCTTCCACATGAAAGGCCAGCTCTTGGGCCCTGGGGAGCTCCCAGAGCACCTGCCTCTGTCCCCAGCACAGAAAGACAAAGCAAGTAGATCCCACCCATCTGGGTTAGGCTTGCTGAAGTGCTCTTGGGAAGTCATTGGCTTTCTTTGAGCCTCAGTTTCCCTCTATGTAAATCTATTCCTTGTTCCTTCTGGACTTAGACATCACACAATTGAGTTGATAATTCCCGAGAATCCAGCAAAGTTGGCTACAGAAAAATGGTTTCAAGGGTTAAAAGAAGCAACCCTCTACTGTTGACTGAGCAATCTGTGGTGACACTGTGCTTGGCAGTTAACACAGGGCCCTTCATTCATTCATTCCAAGAGTCTGAAAAGCTAGTCTTATTGATGAAAAAAATCTGAGACTTTTCAATATCACCAACTTACTCAGGACCGGGCAGGTGGCATAACAACAGTTCCATAAAAGGTGCTTAGGTCTTTCTGAGTCTATCAAGCCCTTTCTACACAGTACCAGGCAATGAAATGGTAGCATTTACCCGTCTCTCTTCACATCCTTTATTAAAAAACATTTGTTTTCAATAGAATACCTTTAAAAATTATCATTTTAAGTGTGTGTTTGTACTAGAGAGTGGGGGGGTCTGTATGAGGGTGTGTGTGTGTATGTGTGTGTGTGTATGTGTTTGTGTGTGTATGAGGTGTGTGCATGTGTGAACGCAGATACCTGAGGACAGTTACTGGATACTGGAGTTATAGGAGATTATGAACCATCTGATCTGGGTACTGGGAACTGAATTTGGGTCTTCTCAGAACACAGCACACTCTTAACTGCAGAGCCATTTCTCCAGCCCACAGAATAGCCTTAATTTATTCTTTGACAGTTTCATACATGTGAACAATATATCTTGATCATATCAACCCCCAGCTATGTTCTAAACCTCATTTATTGTGTATGTGTATGTGTGTGCGTGCTGATGTACATGGGCATGCATGACATACACACACACATACGTAGGGGTCCTTTCTCTCTTTCCACCCTCATGTGGGTTACAGGGACTGATCTCCGGTCATCAGGCTTAGGGGAAGGTGCTTTAATAGACTGGGCCATCTTGGTGGGCCCCCGTCTCCACATCCCCCTCAGTGAGGACGAGAAAGGAGACATAAGTACGACCTGTTCATTTGCTGATCAGTAATTCATTTCCTCATTCCTACGCACACTGACTGAGCATACTTCCTGCTTGATGGCTCACACTCGGCCTGGGATATGCAGAGATGAGTATTGCCCATCCTGTCCAGGGTATGCAAAGATGGGTAAGCTCCCCTCCCCCATTTCCTCAGTTCACAGGCCAGTCAGTGAGACACATATGAAAACGGGGACCTGGGGGAATTTTGTAAGCCAGGCATGATGGCTCATGCCTGTAATCCTAGAACTTGGGAGGCTGAGAGCAGAGGCTCCTTGAGAGTTCAAGGTCAGCGTGGGCTACAGAGTAAGACCCTGTTATAGAACCAAACCAAACCAGACCAGAGAAACAATTTTGCAGAGACAATAAAAGCATAAAGTTCCACAAAGCACCTTTTAACTTTCTATCTCTACTGTTAAATCTTGACCCGGATCACTTAAAAATGATGTCTGTGTAGTTTTTGAAAATATCTGTGGAGGGGGGTACAGCTCCCTGGCTGGGTGCTTGCCCAGTATATTTGAGGTTCTGAGTGAGCCCCACTATCTAAATCAATACAATAAAATACATGTATTTACACATTCAAAAAACGGAATCTTCGGTTTATCCCCATGATTACTGTCATGCTCAACTGTGGTCAGGGAGAGGCTCCCTCCAGGGGTGGGCGGCACAGAACCAGCAGACCCAGGCCAAGGCAAAGTGCTGAGGCTACTCGGTAGCGAATGCCTGCCCTGAAAGGGTCATCTGTATCAGTGGCTGTCTCAGGCCTCTGAAGGCTGAAAGAATGTGAGAGGGACAGGGAGGTGGTGTCTCCTGGCATGACACAGCCACCACAGCACTCATGAACGCAATGCAGTTGTGGTTACCTACACAAGAGGAAGCTGGAAGAGCAGCCGGTGTTCTGGTGGGCAGGGCTAATTGGACTCAGTGGATCCCAAACACACTAGCATGTGGGGTGGGGTGGAGTGGTGGACAGGAAGGTGGGAGAGAGACATTTGGAGAGTGCCTGGAGAGACAGAGAAGAGTGTACCGGGGGTGGATGTGACCATGTATGAAGTGACCTGTATGAAGTGGTAAGAGGATAAATAAAAGATACTCCAGACATTAAAAATTAAATGAAATTTTAAAAATGGCTTACGTTCTCAACAGAAGAGAAAATTGGCCATGAACTATGATTCTGTTTAATGTGTTTACTGCCAAGACCAATTAAGTTATTAGTTTATTTAAGAAAGCTTTCCACTTTAATTAGTGGAATCTATTGTCCTGGCAAAGCAAGATGTATTCGAGTTGCCATTATACCCTTGTTTGCCATGAGCATATGCCAGTGGCAGACAGAAAGAAAGTGAAACATATAAACACAAACACAGGGCTGGCAGGAAGGTGGCTGAGTGGTAAAGAGCATTGGTTGTTCTTGGAGAGGACCTGGGTTCAGTCCCCAGCACCCAATGGTGGTTCACAACCATCTCTAATTCTAGTTTCAGGGGATTTGTGTCTTTGTCCAGCCTTCACAGGCACTAGGCACACATGCAGTGCACAGACATACATCCAGACAAAACACCCACACACATAAAATAAAATAAAACAAAATGAAATAAAATATGAGAAATCCTTTCTTGTAAAATAAATAAGTAAACATAGGGCTGGTGAGATGGCCCAGGGTTAAGGTGCTTGCCACAAAGCCTGATGAGATGAGTTTGATTCCTGGGACCCACATGGTGAAGGACAGAGTTTTGCAAGCTGTCCCCTGACCTCTGACACATGAGTCTATACATACACAATGGATAAATGAATATCATAAAAAACAAACATGAGTATATACTATAAAGTCCCAGTTTAATCTGGGAATAAAAGGTTCCCCACATCCAATAATGAAAAAAACTGGAGTTGAATTCTTCCAATGGATATTTCATTAATTAATTACAATATTAAAATAAAGCACTGAAGGTGGTCTCAATTTTGATTTCTTTATGGAGGCCAGAGGTAAGATGAGGACAGGACCCTTGATGATGGACTCAGTCAGGGAATGTTCCAATGGCTGGGAACTAAATACATCCCCACAAGCAGTAAAGCAGCCAATTAGTGGGTGACGAGGCTAGCCCACAACAAGTTAAGTTATCCAGGCCAAAATACATCCCCAAAACGACAACTCAAAACTATCCACTGTGAATGATAGGAATTCTTTCCCTATTGAAAGATACTTTCTCAGAAATTCCCAAAACATGTAAAGACAGGATCTCTCTCTCTCTGTGTATGTGTATCTGTCTGCCTGTCTAAATATGTGTGTCTCTGTGTAGGTGCATATATGTCTCTGGGTGAGAATATCTGTCTCTCTGTGTGCTTGTCTAAGTGTGTCTGTGTGTATATATGTCTTTCTACGTGTGTGTATCTGTCTGTGATATTTTGGGGAGGAAGAAACTTAAACTGGGAGAAAATTATGAAGTAAAGATGCATCTGTATGTAACACTGGGTAGAAAATGCATGCAAAATAAGACTTCGTGGTTCTCCTGCGCCAGCTCTCAGCACTGGCTCCACTCCGACTCCCTGCTCTGCTGAAGACCCATGCATTTATGAATGCTGGCAAGCAATGAAAACTCTTGTTCAGGTTGGCTTGCGTGTTAGCCACGATAGATAGCTAGGCAGCCCTGGAGAGCACAATGGACCAACTGTAGAGGACTCAAGCAGTAAGGAAAGTGTGAAGGGGGTTATTAGGTTTCCTGGGCTCCAGCTGGCCCATGACTAAGAACAGGTAAAGGGCATGCAAGTGTCCATCTGAATTTCTTCTTGTCACTGTATTTTCCAAACAGGAAGCAAGCCTTTAAACCAAACAAAAGTATGACGACCTCACATGCCCTCCCCAGGGAAGAAAGTTGTGGGCTCCTCTTATCATTAAGAATTCTACTCCCCTAGGGCTGTCGCCATCACCCATGGCTCAACACCACTGTGTAAGGTGGTTGCCATGGATGCCTCAGTGATGACTCAGGAGAGGAGCAGGGTACTTTCTTTTCATACAAGGAAATACACTTATTGTTTGGTCTTTAGAAATAACCATTTGCACTGGTCAGATGTGAGCTTATAAAACGGGGGAAATTTTTCCATGCTCAGACACCCCTGGAACTTCCTAGAAGGACTGGGGCAGGACTTCCCAGTCAGAGCATCTCATACCTCCCAATGCCTGGCCCCCAGGATGAGTAGACACTGGAGTTAACTGGCTTAACCCCCCCCCCCAACTCTACTGGATAAATTCTGAGAAAACCCATGTTTGCAGCTGTTGGTCCTCAGCAGTACTTGAGTCTCTCAGGGGCAGATTTCTAATGGGTGGGATTTTCATATCACACCTTGCACCACACTCAGAACTGCTGTGAAAGAGCAAGCCTTTCACTTACTATGGCCTCACTGAAAACCAGTTTCAGAGACATTGGTCTTGGACTGAAATGGCATTGAGGCTGGCAGTGTGGATCAGTGGGAGGATCACTTGCATTCGTAAAGCCCTGTGTTTGATGCTCTGCACCCAAACATATCAGCAGCAGATCTAGGTAAACCTGTACTTTTACTTTTGTTCTGGGGACCACACTTTGGTTTTGGGCTTGTCTACACTATGTCTATGAGGAATAATAGTATAGTTTTACTGAAGCTCTCTAGTGCTAAACATAGGCAAAACATTTCTTCAGTCTTAGAGACAGGGTCTCAGAGCCCAGGCTGGCTTGGCACTCCTTGGGTATATAGCCCAGGCTAGCCTCCAAGTCAAAATTAATCTCAGCATCCTGAGTCCTGCTATTATGCCCAGTGAATGGGTTTAAAATACCACACACTCAGAACCTGACCCAGAAGCAATATCTAAATAACAAAAATGGGATAGTAGTTACATTTTCCATTATTTCCCTAAAATCATTATTTTCTGTTTCTGAAATAAAACAGTGATGAAGAAAAGAGAAACATTAGAAATAGAGAAAAAGATTTTAAAACCCTGAAATTCAAGAGGTATATAAAAATGCCACAAATAAAGCTCATTGCTTTGTAAATGCTAACCCCACAAAATAATTGAATTAAAAAGAAAACCCATGATCCCATAATATCTTCAAATGTAGAGCCAGGCATGGTGGTGTACTCCTTTGGTCCCAGCACTTGGGAGGCAGAAGCAGGTGGATCTCTGTGGACTCAAGGTTAGCCTGGTCTACAAAGCAAGTTCCAGGATAGCCAGGACTATACAAAAAGGAACTCTGTCTCGAAAAAACTAACCAACCCACCCACCAAACAAACAAACAAATCTTCAAATATAAAGTTGATGATCTAATAAAGTGCACTGAGGGAGAATCCAAAGGGTGGTTAGGGCCATGTCAACATATCCTGTCATTGGGGTCATGATATTGTCACATGCATCAGAGTCGATGCTTTCTTGCATCTGCCACCTTCTATTGCTTCAGCTCTTCACCCCAGCCTTGAGCTAGACCTGCAGTGTCTACTTGAATGTGCATATCTGGCTCCTTATGGTACCTAGAAAGTGCTGTTCACTTGCTGGCCCCAGTAACTGCTTTGAAAAATTGAGTGCGACCTTCCAACTGTGTCTAACACATCAAAGTTAAACAGCTTTGTCAACTACAAAACCTGCCCTGGTTCTCTTAAATCTGCCTTGTAAACACTGATAGGGACAGGTTGCCAAATGGGGAAAAGTTTCTTAACTCCTTGTGGAGTGAAGTGAAAAGCTAAAACCAAAACAAAAAGATGGTGCTTTAAGAGCACACAGCGTTAAAATTAACAACCTAATCAATCCAAGGTGAGGGTCTTCTAAAACAGACCTTCCTCCAACTTCTTGCAGTGGGGTAAAAGGAAGCAAGCCCCTCCAGCTTTCCCCCAGATCTGTCATCAAGGAATCCCCACATCGAACTTTAGGAAAGAGACGGGAAGGCAGCCTGCTGGTAAGAAGAGGTAAGGCTCTAATCTCTACAAAGCATAAGGCTAGCCCTAGGCCAGCCCTTGGGATCCTTGTCTTTCACTCCCAGGCCCATCACATGATTCCCCTTCCAGGTCGGGAACTCAACCCTCAGGGAGACCTAGGATTCTTAGAAGTGGAACATCAGTGTCCAGATGTCAGCACTGCTGCCGTCCCCACTCAATGCCACCGGGACTCAAGCTGCTGGTTCTCTTCCCCACGTGCCTGGCTGCTAGGTCAGAAACCCACACTCACACTCCGCAAGCTCTTTTCTGGTACCTCACTTACCAGCTCCCTTTGGATTCTCGGTATTGGCTCTGCTCTGGGTCCCTCAGCTCACACCCGTCTGAGGGACCCCTCCTGTCACCCAGATGTTCTAAGCCTTCTTGAAGTCCACTTTACATGCATTGCGAGGGCACGGTTTTCAAAACCTCTGCCCTGGCCTCCCTTGAGGTCTTTGCTTATTCCCTGTCTTGGTCCCTCTCGGATCTCCTTCCTTCATTCTGCTGCCTAGGTTCTCTCAAGTCAACTAACTTGCTCAGTCTGCAGTCCGGGTCCCTCTCTGTCTCCTCGCTCATTCCACTGTTCCGTCCCTCTCTGGGTCCCAGCTGCTCTTCCCACTAGCCCACCTAGAGCGGATCTCGTTCATCCACCGTCGCAGAAACTCCGGGGTCCTCTCGCTCACCCTACTGACTAGAGTCCCTTCAAGTCGCTTCGATAATCCCACTGACTGGTTTTGTCTTGGGGTTCCCTTCTCATCCTGCTTTCTCCATCCCTCTCGGGGTCCCCTCGCTCACTCGTGTTCTCTCTCTGAGTCCGCTCCTCACCCCGCTGTCCCTGTCCCCATCCTGAACCTCTCACCTACGGTCACTCTCGGGCACCCCTCCCCGCTCCCCGTCCCGCTCACTCCCGGTCCCCCGGTGCACTGGCAGAACTGCTAGCAACTCCGCTCCCGGGATGCTCGCGGCCGCTGCGCCGGGTCCCCGCGCCGGGACTCCGGCTGTCACTCCGGCGCCCGCGCTCTCACCTCAGCGCTGTCACTCGCGGCCCCGGCGCCGCCGCCTTCTCCCACTCTTGCCCGGAGTCGCTCTCGTGCTGAGTTTTCGCGTTCTGGGTCCTCAAGCGCAGCCTCCGCCCGCGAGTCCGCGTCGCGCCCCACTCTCCACGCAGGACCCTCGCTGCCGCCGCTGCTGCTGTCCGAGGTGCGGCTCCGCCAGGGGTGGCCAATCGCACCCGAATGCGCGGAGCGCGCCCCGCCCCCACTCGACCCCGCCCCTGACTCCACCCACAGCCGTGCTCTGATAGGCTCTCTACTGACCTTCCCTGATCACAGGCCTCAGGGCCCAGGCTTCATATAGGCGTTTGATTGTCTTTCCCTGGAAAACCCGAGCAGTCGATGGATCCAGAGGATTGGCGGAGCTGGCGGTGGGCGTGTCCTGTGGGCGTGTCTCTCCCAAACGAGGAAGCTCTCTCAACTTGGGTTACCCTGGGCCCTCCTCGGGCGCGGTCAGCCTTATTTGTGCTGTGCTGGGGTCAAAGTTCGCGGTTCTCTTCTCCACGCCTTGGCTTTTCTTTGGACTTCACCGTGGGAGAACTTGTGGGATCGACCCGGTCTCTCGCTGGACCTTTCACAACTAGTCATCCTTAAGGGAAGCTTTTCACCTGGGGCGTGTAAATCTTTCCTAGCTCTCAGACAGGGAATTGCGTTTCTTTGCCCTTTGTTTAGTGGATCTCAGTTTACTGCTGGAGGGGGGAAAATCTGTGGGCTGGATGAAGACTCACATAAGTGCTTAACATGGTTTGGGCACATTTTAAAACGTCAAGCCTTTCCACTCACTGTGGCCGGTTGTAATGTGCACAGTCGGCAGAGGCAGGAAGATCGCCTCCTCGAGTATGAGCCCAGCCTGAGCTAGATAGCTGGACACCGTCTCAAAAACCAAAAAAAAAAAAAAAAAGAGTGAAAAGAGGAATACTCATTTTGTGAATTTTGATTACCACGGTTGGACAAGAATTTGGGGTGGCTGACTCCGATGGCTTTTGTGAGGTTCCAGGAAGCATATCCAACTAATATCTTTCAAGGCCACGGACTTTAGCAAAGTGAAGGCAGAAGGCCATTGAGCTTTGACCCAGGTGCAACCTGCAATAACCTGGATCTATCCTGAGCCATGCTGAAACACAGTGTTTGCCAAGGAGTAAAGTGCACCAGGCCCTGCCTCATATTTTGGGGGAAATGGTTGTGCTGTTTGAGTTGACTGTAGAAGCTCTTAAAAGCCTTCTGTTGGGACACATTCAGACCCTAAGCCTTGTCAGATATAGACACTTGCTTTAGCTCCTAGTAAACGCTCTACCACAAAATTATGTATGTATGTATGTATCTCTATCTATCTATCTATCTATCTATCTATCTATCTATCTATCTATCTATGTGTCTGAGACTTGGTATCACTATGTAGCCCAGGCTGGCCTAGAACTCTCTATGTGGACAAGTTGGCCTTGGGCTCATAGCCTGCCACTGCCTCTGGCTGCAATTAAAGTCACATGTCACTGCACTGGCCTTTTTATTTTTATTTTTTTAAGTACTGGAGTTGAATCTAGAGATTCAAACATGTCAGAAAACTATTAAAACAAAACAAAATAAACCACTGGGCAATATCCTCCAGTAGAATTTCCATCTTCAACCTTGTATGTTTGCAAATCAAACTTCATCCGAATTAATGGGCACCCTTGGAATCTGGATGTTGGGAACACAGGGCTGCAGGGTTTAGGTTCTAGCTCTTGTTCTGAGGCCCGTGTTTCCTGAGTAGTCTGACTGAATACCATATATGGGAGAAGCAGTGAAGGACTTTAACAGGTGAAACTTGATTTTGAAGGAAACCTAGGTTTTCTAGGCAATGATGAAAGTTAGCCAAGCCTAAAGTCATGAGGGATTTTTTTTTAAAGCTCTCTTCAGTAAAGAGCACTTAGTAAACCACTCACTGGGCCAGCTCTGCAGTCTCCATGGCAGATAAGCGCCAAACTGTCCTCACCCTACTGTTTTGTACATATAAAACGGAAACTCATGACTATTAACACAGGTTCTCTGCAATCAGAGAGACAGAAATAAAAGCCAAAAGTGAGCAAGGTTACAAAAAAGGGGCCAGTTTCTTGTAACTCTTTAGTAACAAAACCTACTACCTTTTGATTCATTGTATCAATGGATTCTGAGTTCAAGAATGTTGCCCTTTATTTTTCTGCTTTGTGAATAGTATTATTAATGGGAGTGCCAGCCCGGTAATGCGGATGGATTACAAATAGTTTACATGTGATTCAACAACACACACAAACACTCACTCTCTCTCTCTCTCAAGTGCATGAGAGGGAGAGAGAGAGAGAGAGAGAGAGAGAGAGAGAGAAAGGAAGCAGACCTCATCCTTTGGAGGAGAGACACCCTGTTGAGGCAGAGCTTGAAAAACAACACTCTTGTTAAGAAGGGGTTTCAGATCTCTGAACTTCTGGGAAAGTCATCCTAGCATTGCATTATGGAAATTCTTGCATTTTACACAGAGGAAATATCCCTTACAAAGAGAGCCAAGATTTAATTAAAACAAGGTAGTAAATAGGAAATGTCAAAATAAATGGGACTGAGAACGAATGTTCTCATTTTTAGAAGTATCTCTGGGGGCCACTTTGGAATTACATTTGGTAGAAATAGGACATGAGGATCAGAATACTGTCCCGGGTTCCACCCTGCCTTCCATTGCTGCCTTCCATTGCGTTCACATCTGCCCAGCCTTCTTGTTCCTTCGTCTGTGCAGATTTGAGTTAACTGAATAGGGTTACTGCGGACACATCTTCCCAGCTTCTCCGCTTAGGGACTGAGACTAGGGTCTCCGGTATGCTAAGCAAGTGCCCCACGCAGTTGCATCCACAGGCCTCTTTTTTTTAAATCTTTGTTTTCAGTCAGGGTCTCACTAAGCTGGCTGGCCTTGAGCTCACTCTGAAATCCAGGTAAGCCTTGCTCTTGCTGTCCTACTTTTACCTTCCTGAGTAACCTTTTTTCTTTTTTCTTTTTTAAGCAAAGCTGTAATGTTGTGTCCCGAGGGGAGGAGATGGTGGTGCTAAGAACAGGGCTACACAAATAAACACATGGAGAAACTCAGTCACTTGGCTTTGTTTGCTTGCTTGCTTGCTTTCCAGAGACGGTTTCTCTATGTATCCCTGGCTGTCTGGGAACTCGCGCTGTAGAGCAGGCTGGCCTCAAATTAAAGAGACCTTCTGCCTCTGCCTCCTGAGTGCTGGGACTAAAGGCGAACGCCACTGTGCCGAGCGTTGGCTTTTGAATTTTAGCCAAAGTAGTTTCTGTAGGGAAGTGCTTTATTTGCTCACCTGAAAATTAGCAGGTTAACAAGTTACTGGATTAGGCAAAAAATACCTTAAAAATTACATTCCAAGAAACATAAGGCAGCTATCTCGTGGACAGCCTGGATTTAGGATTCTAAACTGATGCCACCATTTTCATTTTCTTTTCTATTTTTTTTTTTAAGGAGAATGATAGTTCTTTTGGTCATTTGTAAAATTGGGAAAACAGCTTACCCAGTAAATCTATTAAAAAAAAAACAAAACAACCCTGCAAGACCCGGGTACAGGAATCCAATCCACCTGACCCGCAGATGGAATGGCAGCAACTTGCTTGTATTTTAATTCTTAATAAAGCCCCCACTAAGGCAGAGGCGGAACCACACTCCCCATTTTCTGCATTACACACTCCCGGGCTGTCCAGGCTTTCAAACCCACCAAGGGAACGGTTCGTGTCGTTCACCCCGCTTGAATCAGAGAACACCCCACCTATCCAGGGCTTTGCAAAGCCTCCGCCCATCAGGCCGCGTCCATTCACACTTTAGTTTTGACTCCGGGCGCCGCCTGGCGGCCGTTTTCGGAAATGTCCTCCCAACTTCGGGGTCCTGACTGAGAGCAGGGATGCCCATTGATATGCCTGACTCCAGAGACACCTGCCTCCGCCCCTCCCCCGTGGCCGAGCGAAGATTCTTAGGACAGTGATGAAGACAGTGTTGTATGAGAGAACGTGGAGTCCGGCGTTTCGCCCATTGCCTCGAGGATGGCTGGATCAGGCTGTCGCCGGGCAGCCCACGACCCGGAAGTGGCAGGCTGCGCGAGGCCCCCGTTGCCCAGCGCGGGCGCCGGGGGGCGGAGTTCGGCGCCGAGGGAGACCGAGTGGCCGTGGCTCTGGCTCCGCGAGGTGGGGGCCGTCCCGGGCTCAGCCAGGCGGCCGGGATCTCCGCGGGACACGCACAGCCGCGGCCCGAGGCGGCGACATGAGCGCCGCGGGGCTGCTGGCTCCGGCGCCCGCCCCAGCTGCAGCGCCGCCCGCCCCGGAGTACTACCCGGAGGACGACGAGGAGCTGGAGAGCGCCGAGGACGACGAGCGCAGCTGCCGGGGCCGAGAGTCCGACGAAGGTGCCTCCGGGGCTGGGATCGGGACCGGGGGCTATGGGGCAGGGGTCAGCGGTCGCCAGAGCGCTTCAGAGCCCGGGGTCCATTTAAGACTGTCCACGGCCCAGTGGCTCAGCTCCTTTCTGGATGGCAGGGGAGGAAGGCATCCCTTGAAGTGCACTTGGGTCCGAGTGGTGCCCACCTCGGCTTCCTGGCTCCCAGCTTCTTTCCTCAAAATGCTTAATCCCCCTGGCTCCACCTGGGGAACCCGGAATCAGCCAGGTGTAAGCATTCATTTGGCTGGTATCTGCCCCAGCGTTGTTTCCTTAAGCTCCCCAGACCCTTGTTTACCCACCTGCTGCGGAGTAGCAAGGAGTCCCCACTTCTTGGGTAGGTGTTTGGGGGCAAATGAAATCCGCTCTGCCACTGTGAACTAGACGCACGGAGAGGTAGGGGTTTGTTTTCAGTCCCGAGTATTTTGCGTTTGCGTTATTGCTCCGTAGAACCTCACTTCTCAATCTGGACCTTGTTTCCCTTTGGCGGGTGTGAGAGATACCCAGAAGGATTGAGGAACTAGCTAGGTGGAGGAGAAGCTAGATAGGTGCGGAAAGGTAAAGAGGAAGGGGAAGCCTTTGTAAGGTTGGAGTGGAGTTTTCTGGCACCAAGGAGGGCTGCAAGGGGGATCGTGTCACGCACCTTGGTCTCTCAAGTGCCTCCGGACATAGCTGGCTGGCTCTAGACAGGACCTCTATGAAAGCGCCTTCCACTGACGGAAAGGATGTAGCTTTGTGGAGACGTGGGTCTGCAACAGCTTTTCAAAATGCAGAAGCGTATGCAGAGCAGAAGGTTGAAGGACTGATTGATTGCATTTAGTTTAATTACAGTAAAAGGCAAGGCTGCCCCAGGAAATTTTCAGTGTGAAACGCTGCATTGCTTTTAGTAACCACGAGGTGGTGCACTGAAGACAAAATTGATCCCCTTCCCCTTTAGCTAGGGGCCGTTTAATTCAGTTATTTGTCTAAGACCAGTTTAAATACATAATAAAATGCATATATGGGGGCCTAGAGAGATAGCTCAAACTTTAGAGCACTTTTCAAAGGATCCAGGTTTGTATGGATCACAACTGTCTATAACTCCAGCTCCAGGGGATCCAGTGCCTTGTGACCTCTGACCTCTGGGCACCAGTCATTCAGGTGGTGCACCTCCATACAGACTAAACATACACATAAAACAAAGTAAAATAATTGAAGGTGTTTTTTTAATTAATTAATTTTTGTTTATGTGTACGGATGTGTGTGCATCATTGTATGTACACCACATGCATACAGGTGCCCTTTGAAATCACAAAAGGGTGCCAGAGCCCCTTGGACCTAGAGTTAGAGGACATTATAAACCATCTGATATGAGTGTTGGGGAACCCATCCCATATCCTTTGTAAAGGTTAATGAGCTCTCTTGACTGCTAGCCATGCGTCCAGTCCACTTTTTAAATTTTATTTAAATACAAGGTTTTGAAACATTAAAAAAAATGCCCCGTTTTCTGTGTTTTTTGTTTTGTGTTGTTTTTCTAAACAGGGTTTCTCTGTGTAGCCTTGGCTGTCCTAGCCTCAAACTCTACACCTGCCTGTGCCTCCTGAGCGCTGGGATTGAAGGCATACGCCACCAGGACTGGCTTTTGTCTTTTTCAATTTGTTACCTTGGGCAGCATGTCAGTTAGGACTGACTTTGTTGTGAGCACAGTCCCTTTTTACTGTATGTATTTGGTGTGTGGTGCAGTAGGTATGTGCATGCTTGGATCCTCTCTCATTCTCTCTGTTGTTAACTTTTTTATTGCCTGTGTTTATGTGATGTGTGTGGGCCCCAATCCACCATTTTTTGAGGGTTTTTGTTGCTGTTTTTATTTTTTGGTTTTTCTAGACAGGGTTTCTCTGTGTAGCCTTGACAGTCCTGGACTCACTTTGTAGACCAGGCTGTCCTCGAACTCACATTGATCTGCCTGCCTCTGCCTCCCGCGTGTCACCGTGGCCGGCTTAGATCCTCTCTTGAACTGTGTGCACTGTTGCTCTGTGGCCTCTGTCAGGACCACCTGTCTGGTGTGCCCTCTTTTCTCACTTTACATCATATAAAAGCAAATTCTCAGTATAAACCAAAATTGGAATGACATTTTTCTTTTTTGTTTTAACCATAAGTATATATATATATACATATATATATATACATATACACACACACACACACTTGTATATATCTATGTATACATGTATATAAAACCACATTGGATAGGAGTTTATTATTCTTTCTGTTAATTATGCAGTCATCATGATACCAGTTTTGATCTTAGCAGTCACTTCTTCCCTCATTTCACCCAGACACTGAGGATGCCAGTGAGACCGACCTGGCGAAGCACGATGAGGAAGACTACGTGGAGATGAAGGAACAGTGAGTAGGGCTTTGTGCTTTTTCTCTGGAATATGGAGTCGGTTCGGAGTCTTCACGGAGACTCCATTTTTGACCTCAGTGCTTACAAAGGTGGAATGTTTCTGTAATTTCCCCGTCCATTCACATCTAAGACTCTTCATCTTAAGAGCCTCTTCCAAGGGTAGGCAAGAAGGGCCATGATGGACATGATAGGGTGGGGAAGTGAGGCGGTTGTGGAATTGGTGTGAAAACTGGTATCCAGAAAATGGCTATCTTGCAGGCCCCCAGCCCTAGGCTCACATTGTAGGCAATATGGTGGGTGTCCTCAGTGTCCTGGGAATCTAGGGGAGCCAGGACTGGAGCAGGCTGCTGCCGCTTCATGTCACACTGCTCTGTTCGCTGTCACGCATCCTTATCTTCCATTGTCTTCAGCCATAGTTGTATGTTGCCCAGAGAAGCTAAAGCCCTGTTTGTCTTTTGAGAGGAGTAGGGGAGTTTTGTGACCAGGCTGGCCTCCAGCTCCCAGAGTGCTAGGATTCATGGTATGCACCCCCACACCTGGACTTGCTTTTATTTTTATTTTATTTATTTTAAAGAACAACACACCACCAACAACCACCAAGAAACAAAATCCAGAGTCTTGCCATGTTGCCAGATTGGTCTCAAACTTTCAGGCTCCAGGTGTCCTCCTGCCTCAGCCTCCCAAGTAGCTGGGACTGTGGGTGCACACGGCTGTACCATCTCCTACCTTGCCCCATGCACAGATGGACGAAGTGGGTAGTGCAGGGTGTATTTGAGATCGGGTGTCACCCCGTAGTTCAGGCTCACCTGGAAATCATTTTGTTACCCTGACCTCATCACAATCCCCCTGCTTCATACTCCCAAGTGCTGGATTACAGGTCCTGAGGCACCCCTCCTTCCCCCCCAGTTTTCAGGAAGTGCTGGCTGGGATGTATTTTGAGGCTCTTGGTTTTGAACCCTTGAGCTCCTATAGGCCAGGTGGGCCCACATTTCTTCCTTCTAAATTCGCCTTTCAAATGTTCGTGCTCATTTCTGGAATCCGTCATTTTCAACCCAAAGGAATAACTCAGCCAGGTATGGCCACTGCTGGCAAAATAATTCATGTGTGTGTTCTTATTTGCACCCGAAACTCTGCGTGGTCTTTCTACTGTGCTAGCTTTTTAGAGGTTGAGTCTGGCCTGTTTGAAATGCGTTCTCGTTCTCACAGACTCTCTCCCTGGATGTGATCTTCATGGATCCAGTCTCCACCCCTGCTTCCTTTTTCATTCTGTAAACATTCCCTTCCCAAAAGAGACTCAGTCACAGGAATTGGCTACTCCCTTTATTGGTGGGGACTTGATGCCCTGGCTTCCACAGACTTCTCAGAAACCTCCTGGGTGTCTGCTCCTCCCTGTCCTTGCCATGTTTCAAAAACCTTTTATATTTGGATCTATTTATTTCTCTTTTCTGTGCTTGGGTGTTCTGCCTGCATGTTCTGTGTACCATATTTGCAGTGCCCTGGCAAGCCAGAAGAGGGCATTGTATCCCCTGGAACTAGAGTTACAGACTACTGTCAGCTGCTTTGTAGTTGCTGGACAGAAGCCAGGTCTTCCGGAAGAGCAGCCAGCACCCTGAACCCATCTTTCCAGCCCCCCTCAGGAACGGTTTTGGAGATGAGCTTTTGATTGACTGTGCCTCCTTTATTCTTACTGTGCTAGACAGCTATTGTGATGAAAACAGTGCTTCCGATGTGAACCTGAGTTGTGCATCAGGGCTGACCCTGGGAGAAGAGGTTGGGAGGGTCTCATGGACTTCTCACTGCTCTGAAGAGGGGTGTGTTTTGTTGTTCTGCCCTTGTGAGGAATGAAAAGATCTTGTTTAACAGTGTTCTCTTAGGTCTTCATTGTTGTTGTCACTGAGAAACTGGGGCTATTTCTCACTTAGAAGTAAAAGTATTGCCCAGGCGTGCTATGCCAGGAACGCACAGCTCAGGGAGATGTGCTGGTGTGTGAGGTTCCCTGTAACCTCTTGGTGTGAGAGGTAGGAACTGACCACATTGCTTAGTGTGCTCTGTGCCCTCACCCAGCAGGGGCTGCAGATCTAGCCTGCATTTTGACTCTATCCTCACTTTGGATATAATTAGAACAGCCCTGTTGCTAGATTAAAATTCCTCTACACAGAACTTTTTAAAACTTTTTTTAATTTTTAATTTTTTTGGTTTTTCGAGACAGAGTTTCTCTGTGTAACCTTGGGTGTCCTGGACTCTCTTTGTAGACCAGATTGGCCTTGAACTCAAAGAGATCTACCTGCCTCTGCCTCCCTGAGTACGGGGATTACAGACATGTGCCACCACACCCGGCAACATTTTAACTTTTGAGCCTGAAATACACATTTGTTTGTTTGGTTTTTTTTTGATGCTGAAAAGGCTTTAAAGTAGGTTGTGGACTTGGTGCTCACCCAGCTGTGCTGTTTATTGAGGCAGGCATGCTAACAGCCTTCTTCCACCACTCACAGTCCTTTTGGAAAGTACATTTTTATGGATTCTGCGCATTGTGAGGGGTTATGCCGCGCTGTATACCGTGGCAGTCCTAGGGCACCTTGCAAGGGTTGGGCCTCTCCTGTACTGTGCTGGTTCTGGGGGTAGAACTCAGGCCATTCAGGCTGGTGGCAAGCCCTCTTTCCCACTGAGCCGTCTCCTCAGCCTGCATTTACCATTCATAATTTAACTATGGGGTTAATACAGAAGTTTTTCTAGCCATACCTAGGCATCTTAAATCCAAGTGAGCAGAATACCCGCCTGGTCTCCTTGGTTCGCCCTGGCTTACCTGGGACTGGGGATGTCTTGCTGCCAGCTGTTCTTACTTTTGCGCAGTTGACCAGTTTTCCCAGGGACAGACACTCACTGTGCTTCAGTGCAGGGCAGCTTTCTCTGGGACTCCTTCCACCTCGAACCTCCTCAGTCAGATTCCCCTTCTCTGCCCTGAAGACCACCAGTCGCATCTCCAGGACAGTTTGGTCCTGCCTGTGAGCTGAGTCCTTCCTCTCTTATAGGATGTATCAGGACAAACTGGCATCTTTGAAGAGGCAGCTGCAGCAGCTACAGGAAGGTAGGCGTGTAACTGCAGTGTGCAGCTTCTGTGTGGGACAGCCCTGTGCTTCTGTGCTTACACAGTGCCCTGCACTGCAAGTCTTTGAGGTCTGTGAGTTTTACTTCTCTCTGGGAGTGTGAGTGAGGCTAAAACCAGCCATCTGTACATGTTCTTCTGTCTCTTCTCAAGGAGTGAGTTTCTGACTTTCATGTCTCACTATTTTCAGCTGGGAACAAATCCTTGAACTGAGACTTCCTTTGTAGTCTCAGGACATAGATTGGAGACCACTATATCTAAGATAGGGGTGTTGTAGGTCAGCAAGATGATGGCTCCATGAGTAAAGGAGCTTGTTGCCAACCTCATGCCAGGAGTTTGATGCCCACAGTTCACATGGTGGGGGGAGAGAACTTACTCCAAAAGATGTCCTTTGACCTCCAGACACACATACACGAGTGTGCGCGCACACACACACAGTTTTCCTCCAAGCCCATGCTTCACCACTCTCTCCTCTTGGTAAATAATAAGTGATTATATCTTACAAGTACGATGGCCGTTAAGGCCTGACAGCCTGAGCCTGAGAGGTGGCTCCCCAAGTTCTGTGACAAGCTTGCAACCCAGTGTCACTGCTCTCTAAGGAATGTGACTTTGGGTCATGTCCTGTTGCTTTCTTCATCTATAAAGTGAAGAAAGAAGGATGTGGAGCAGAGCGTTGGCTGCAGTGTGAACCTGGCCAGCGCAGCTTCTGTTTCTGTAGCACAATGTAGGGTCCCTGTCAGCACAACTGTTCCCCCGTGGGTGCCTCCTTGCTGGGAGGTATGCTCCTGGGCCCTGGTCCTCTGCCAGCGACTGTGTCAGCAAGTGCTTCCTACAGATGGAGGCTCATGACAGCTGCCCTGGGCAGAGATGCATGAACAGAGGTTTCAGGATCTGCACCTGTACCACCTGAGTGCTACATGACTAAGTCATGTTGAATTGAATAAAATTAGTCATCGGGTTCCTCCATTGTAGTGATCAAGTTTCAGTGCTGAAGTAGCCCCCACTGGCTGCTGTTTTGGACATTGCAGAGGAAGAATTTTCCACCATCACAGAAGGTCTCTTGAATAGTCTTGACCTAGACCTCACTGCAAGAGGATGAGCCTTCTCCAAGACAGTGAGGCCCATTGTCTTAGACTGTAGACACCTGGGAGTCTGTGCCCTTTTCCTTGCCCTCACTCTCTGGGGGAAGGCCGGAGGAGAGGGGAAGCTGCAGTGGTCTGTGGTGCTGTCGGCTGTGTGCCTCCTCTCTGGTGCTAGAAAGTGACTTAGGAGACATATGCACAGGGGATGATTTTCTGAGTCACTCTGCTTTGTGACTGTCCCATAGGTACGTTACAAGAATATCAGAAGAGGATGAAGAAGCTGGACCAGCAGTACAGAGAGAGGATCCGGAACGCAGGTGGGTGTCCAACAGGCACATGGCACCTGCATGCTTCCACTTCTCCAAGCTGGTAGAATGCGAAGAGTTTTCTCCATAACACACCCGAGTCTTCCCCTGGGGGAAAGGTGAGGGGAAGGCATTGTCACATGGAGTTGTTCAACTGTCCTCCAGGACTCAGGCGACCCCTGTGGTGTGTTGCTCCTTGCTTGTGTCCGATTGGTAGAAGCAGCTGGAGTTCATCATGCCTTGGTTAGCTTGTCTGTACCTGAGAAGGGGGTTGTTGGCATGGAATGCTATTGGTCTGCTGTACACAATGTTTGTGCTTTGAGCATGTGAAATCACCAACACATTGTCCATGGCTTTAGGAAACTCACCGTTTCACTGGCCAAAGGTACCTACCTCCATAAAATTAAGGAACAAGGGACTTAAGGGACCATGCAGCAGGCTCCTGTACCCACAGTTCCCTGGGCTGGAGTGACCCTGTCTTCCAGGATGAGTGGCTTGTTTGCTCTGAATGCTTTTCATTGGACATAATGTCTGGGCTCTGAGCCTGGGTTCTGGAAGTCTGAAAGCTCCATGGAGTGTGTATGAATGTGCAAATGGGTCTGTAGGTTAGGAGACTTGCAGAAGAAACCATGAACTTACAAAATCCAGAAGTTTCTGGCCTACCCGTAATATTTGTTGACTAAGTCTAGTAGGCCCACACTCACCTAGAAAGACAGGTAGACCCATATACGTTTTGTGTTACTTGCTGTCTTTATCAGAGTTTATAGCACCTTGGTGGGCATACTAGTTTGTATTTAGAGGAGCAGAACTGATAGAATGAATCTTTATATACAGAAAGGGCTCTTAGAGTGGCTTATGGGCTGTGGCCCAGCTAGTCCAAAATGGCTGTCTTCCACTGGAAGTCTGAGAATCTTGTAGTTGTTCCAAGCTGGATGTCTGAGCTGGTCTTCTGTAGACACTGGAATCTGCAGGAAGTAGGCTCTAATGCCATAAAAGGAATGGACTTGTCAGTGAGAACAAGGGCAAACAGGCAGAAAGAGCAAGCTTCCTTCTCCCATGTCCTTTATAGAGGCTGCACCAAAAGGTATGGTCCAGATTAAAGGTCCATCTTCCCAACACAGAAGATCCGGATTAAAGGTGTGTCTTCCCACTTCAAATGATTTAAAAGAACAATTCCTCACACATGCACCCATCCACTTAGGTTTCAGTTAATTCCAGGTGTAGTCGAGTTGACAACCAAGAATAGCCATCTCATAGATAGACTGTTAAATGTTGTCTGGCACACAGTAGGCGTTAAGAAGCTCAGAGTAAAGCTTGATGAATTTGGGTCTGTTGGGGAAGGCCTCAGGAGCGGGCTGCCTTGCATCCAGAATTTGAGAGACCATCGTTAAGTCCCAGCTGAGTCCAACCCTTATCCTCTGGAGGTTCAGGAGAGGGCCCTGCCTTGTCATGCATATACTCCACTTGGAAGCTTCCACATGGACACTGCCTCTACAGTGGGTGCATTAGGTCTCACGGGGCTGTCCTACAGGGTGGGCCTGAGTAAGAGGCCAGCTTTGCATTGTGTCAGGCTGGAGGGGTAGAACTGCCTGAGCCTCTCAGTAGATCCTGACACCCATATCTGGAAAGAAGGCGGCCTGGAGAATCTAACTGCACTTTTCTCTCTTTCAGAGCTCTTCCTCCAGCTGGAGGTAAGTACCCAGGGGTCTTTTGGGTTTGCAGGCTCCTGCCTCTGAGGCTGGGGGTTCTGACTCTGTCTGCTGGCCTTTCCTTCTGCCAGCAGGTGTACTATTTGGGAAATATCACCACTGCTTACTCGGTTAGGGGTGCTTGGTGTCTGCTTGGACCTCCCATCCATTCATGAGTGTTGTATAGTCGCTTCTGACCACATGGGGTTAGGGTGCCGCCCCTCCTGTTTCCTTTTTGTGTTTTGATTTAAAATTTATGTGTATGTGTGTCAGTGAGAGAAGGCCATGTGTGTGGGTGCCTCTGGAGGCCAGAAGAGGGTGCTGAATCCCTGATGTTGGAGTTACAGGCAGTTGGAACCACCTAATATGGGTGCTGGGACCAAACTCAGATCCTTTGGAGGAGCAGCAAGCTTCCTTACCCACTAACCCATCTCCCTAGCTCACCGCCTGTCCATAGACCTTCACCTCACATCATGACCGTTTGAAGCATCTCAGGACTATACCCGGACCTGGTGGTTTGCTAGTGGTTCCCCCATAGCCCTGTCTGTGAGTTGGCTCCACAGATCTGTCTGGTTTTGGGACCTCACAGGGTCGGAAGGCAAGTTGGAGTTAACATTTCCTTTCTTATCACAGACAGCTTCATGCTATGGTCCTGAGACAGGGCCCTGTTTCTTGAGTGACAGGCTGCCCCTGGGGCCTAGAGGGGGCAAGGGATGCTTTTTGGTTTGTCAGATTCACATTGTTGGAAGGCATTCCTTCTTCCTTTTTTTTTTTTTTTTGGAGACCTTTTCATTCAAATCAGTTCAGCGCACACAGTCGCCACCAGGCAGAGCATGTGCTGCAGCCATCCAGCCCACAGTCGGGTGAGCTTTTATAAGCGGGCTGTTAGGCAGGCTTTATTTTATTAATAGCTTAATTTTGATGCTTGAATACTTTGAGGGTTCAGGCACCCAATAAATGGTCTGTGGTTGCTTTTGTTCTTAGGATCAAACATAATAGCATGCTGTCTGGCTTCAGTATCATATAATTAATTTTGAATGCAGAAACTTCATCTGGAATGGGCTGTTTTCACTTGAAATTGTGTCCTTCCAAAAGGGACCTCTTGCTCTCTCGGGGAGACTTGAGTTCTGTTTTGACATTAAAGCCTCACTCATGGTGGGGGAGAGGGGTGAGGGTGGCAGTGCTGTGCCTTGGAAGTGAGCGCTGTTAACATGCTGGGTTTGGGTCTTTGTGGGTGAAATGCGGTCTCAGGCTTTCTCTGCTCCTGAGGTCAGAGCTAACCTCAGGCTGGCGCCCATGGCCATGCTGCTGCCCCAGCCCCCATCTCTGTTTTGATCAGACTGAACAGGTGGAAAGAAACTATATTAAAGAGAAGAAGGCAGCAGTGAAGGAATTTGAAGACAAGAAAGTCGAGCTGAAGGAGAACTTGATTGCCGAGCTTGAGGAAAAGAAGAAGATGATTGAGAATGAAAAGCTTACGATGGAGCTGACTGGAGGTACAGATGCCCCTGGGCCCTGGGGACTGCCCTCCTCACTGCTCTTATGCCTGGCAACAGGCCGTAGCCAGCTTCCTGAGCACGTCAGCATTTTACCTCCACCCTGCAGTAATTGGGGACTTCGGCCCACTGCTTAGCTTCTTCCTGTAGAGGGTTAGATCCCATCTCATCTCAGGACTAAGTGCCTCAGGTGTCAGCACATGACAGGCAGGCCACGTGCAGACCACTCAGTAGCAAGGCTCTGGCTTGCACTTCCGAGTTTCTTACCAGGGCCACCTGAAGACTACAACACTTAGAAAAGGAGCATTGTCCTCAGATGGCGAGAGGAAGGCAGCTTTGGTTCTTCTGTGCTGTGGCTCTCTTCTTCCCCCAGGCAGTGCTGGGGGGCTCAGAGCTGGTGATCACTTCAGGGTGGTGACGCTTAGATGCCTCCTGAGCAACTAGAGCACATTTTGAGACTCTAGTTCCACCCTTCCAGCTGGGATCTGATCATCTCCACACTGCTCAGAGGGTTACAGACAGGGGAAGCAGTGCGGGTATCTCTCCCGTTGCCATCTGCAGACTGGTGGGTGAATCACAGGAAGGTAGACAGCACTGGCAAGAACCAGCCACGTTAGAACTTGGCAGGGCCTATGCTGTGAGTCAGCATGGAGTTTGCCACATGGCTATGTAGGCTATGAAACTTAATCTTTATCGTTGTGTCCAGAAGGTTCTGGGGCACTGGGATCTCTGATTTTAACAGGGCTCCATAGGACACGTGAGTTTTCATGGAAATCCTTGGAGCTGACTAGGTAGGTCAGCCCCTCTGTGTCTGCTGTGAGCCAGCTTGGCCATCCCACTGACACAGGCTGACTTCCATCCACAGGTCGCTGATGACAGTGAGGCGGTGTTTGCTGGGGTTGGGGAGGGGAGCTAGACCTTTGCAAACCTGCTCAGGGCTTGTCGGGAGCAGTGAGCTCTTGAGGGCATGAGCGTGGCTTGCGTGCTGGAGTGTGCCTTCAGGCCGCACCGTTACCCCGTCATAGGGCAGGGTCTGTCAGGCTACAACATTGCCATCTTGTCAGGTACCAGTCCCCCTGTTTTGACCCACGTGTCGTTTTCTTGATGGTGGTTGTGACTGGTATTGATGCCTCATGGCTCTCTGCCGGAGCTTCCAGTAGGCTACTGGGAAATCCTGTCCTTCTAGAGCTGCTCCCACCTCATCTGCAGGGAAGGACATGCTCACCTCATGTGCTTCGGTGTCCTAGTTACTGCCAAGCAGCAGGCACTGGCCAGGCGGTTTATAGCTTCTGAACTGAGACAAGAGGCAAAGAGACAAATAAAGGCAGGGAAATCATCTGTAATGCAATAAAGCAGAAACATTTAAAAACATCCTGGGTATAAAGGTACTGATGTCCTTCCTCAAGCCATTTGGTACCTTGATGTGGGAAGCACTGCAAGGTAATGATGGAGGGCGGGAGGGAAGGCACTGAGGCTAGAAGGATAATGGGCCTTCCGCAGATGGGCTTCTGCGGTGTCAGATAGATGGAGACAAGTCAATCAACTTGTTTCGCCTCTTGATTGGTGCCTAGAGCCACTGCTTCCAGCTCTGTCCAGAGAAGAGATGCCCATGCCTTTTCAACCCGGAGATTTCTCTTAAAAAGTAGATGAGAGGTTGAGAAGCAGGTGTTCCGGGCCACCTGCTCTGTCTAGCAGGGGTCACTTAGGAACTGGGATACGTGTGTGTAGCAGGAGGCGCTCCGCATCCTCAGCCTCCTGGGGACACCAGAGGCTAACTGCTTTTTCACTGCTGTGTGCTATGCTGGAAGCCAAGCTGTGCTGGGCCAGCTTCCTTGTGAAAACTCAGGTCACCTGGGGGCTGCTGAGGGTCTGGGGCAGGGCCTTTCCTGCTCCCAGGGTCTGCCCGTGGGCTATTGGGCCACTCTCTCGTAGGCAGAGTGAGCTGCATGTGAACCTTTGATGTGTTGAGATAGCCAGAGAGAGCCTTATGCTCTTTATTAGGAGTGTTACCGTTTTTCAAGATTTATCTGAGTGAGGGTGCACTTGCTTGTGCCGCGTGCCTGCAGGTGCCTGCAGAGCCTGGAGGAGGCACCAGATGGCTTTGCAGCTGGAATTGCGGTCAGCTCTGAGTTGACTGAGATGAGAGCTGGAGGCTGAACCCGTCCCTCTGAAGGGAGAGGACTCTTAGGCACTGAGCCCTTCTCCAGCACAGGATGATCACTTTTAATTTGCCTTTCCTTTCAGTAGCCAGCCATTTTCTTGCTCTACTTGATCACTGGGTTATCTTCTAACCCTCAAACCCCTGTTGGAAGTTATTCATGATCTCAATAAAACTCATGCTCTAGGAAATACTGGCTTTGTAGCTGTCCCTGTGAGTGATCATCGTGTCAAGGTAAAAACCTGTTGCCTCCTGAGAAGTTATGAGTGCACCTGGCTGTGCAGACTCACTGGCTGGGAAGAGGCACCTGGCTGAGCAGGCTCACTGGCTGAGCAGGCTCACTGGCTGAGCAGGCTCACTGGCTGAGCAGGCTCACTGGCTGAGCAGGCTCACTGGCTGGGAAGAGGCACCTGGCTGAGCAGGCTCACTGGCTGAGCAGGCTCACTGGCTGGGAAGAGCCTGCTCCAGCACAGGCCTCTCCCTGTGGGGCCTTGTTCTGCCTGGTGAGGGGTGGTAGAAAATTTGGACGGTTGGCTAGCGCAGGACAGGTACCCGGCATCTGGCAAATGTAGCATCATTTAGCTGCACAGCTTCACTTGACTTGG
This sequence comes from Pachyuromys duprasi, assembly GCA_028658305.1. Taxonomy (NCBI): domain Eukaryota; kingdom Metazoa; phylum Chordata; class Mammalia; order Rodentia; family Muridae; genus Pachyuromys; species Pachyuromys duprasi. Next base: position 110,385,260 of record CM053766.1, read on the forward strand.
GTGTCATTTTCCAGGTTTATAAATGGCGGAACTGAATCAGAAGTCAGGCTCTTGCCCTAAGTCCCCAAAGGACCTAGCTTTTACTTAAGCCACTCTGCCTGTCTTCAAGTCTGTTCTAGCTATGTTAGGCAGGCTACTTCCACTCCACCGAGTCAGGAAAGTCAGGCTGCTGGCTGGGCTGTTCTGGAGGAGACAGTATCTGGATAGTTCCCAGACGACTGAGCTGCCAGACCTTCCAGGTTCAAGGCGAGATAAAGATTTGACAGGGTTCGCTTTAATGTGGTTGTAGTAGGCAGCACCTAATATTCCTAATATTCCAGTGAAAGGGGCTTTGGAAGTCATGGCAAAGACTACAGAAAGATGTCTGCCCAGAGACAGGGGACAGGGGTTGAGGTGACCTGACATGAGGCTAAGGGGCTCCATCTAAATGTCAGCCCCTTATCCTGGGCAACTTTGGTCTCTTGGAGATTGGTGTCTTTGTTCCCACTCTGACACTGACGCGGGGACTGCTTTCACCTCCATTTTGGTCACCCCAGCAGCAGTGATTTGTGGTGGTGTGGGTGAGCCTGCAGCTACTCCAGAAGGACAGGGCTGTGCTGCTCAGCGGGCTCCATGTCTCTCTCCCTTGTGCCACAAGCCTCGAGTCATCGCAGCTGTTCTTTTCCCCAATAGTTAAACAAATTGTAATTTTTTTTCATCTCAGGAACTGGGGGTAGAACACAGGGCCTTATGCTAGGCAAGTGCTCTATGGCTGCGCTACATCCCACACCAGCCGAGGCATCTCACCAGCCTTATTTATCATTTTCACATGGTGAAGGCGGTAAAAATCTTAGGTCCTAGAGATTGCTTTGAAATGGTCGATGTTATGTACTTAACTCTAGACACTACTGTGCAGTAGGACCAGAACTCATTCCCCTCATTGAGCTGGAACTTCATTACCCCCTTTCTTCCATTACCCGCTTCTTCCCCCAACTACTTCTCTTTCTTCTTATTTCCTCTCTCCCAACCTCTGCTCAGCCCCTTGTCTGTCAGCCTCTGCTTCTCTGGGGTTAGCTCATCCCTTAGAGTCCACTTAGGAGGGAGATGGGTGAGCTTGCTTTATGGCTAAAGTATGGTAAAGGGAAGTTTGAACTGCAGCTGGGGAGGGGCAGGAAGTGAGAGAAGCATAGGAGGTCCAGAACAAAAGGCAGTTAGTTGCCATTATTGTAGTAATAATGTTGCCCAGAGGGGGCGAGCTAGACTACCTAGTGCCCACCCATGTGTTCAGCGATCCCTTTGAGGCAGGCCCAGCACTGTCTTGGCTTCCTGGGTCTGGCAGATTTCCCAGTGAGTGGATGGGTAGGAACTGGACTACTAGAGGCAGATCAGGCAGGACTCCAGGTAGTGCCTATCCCACAGAAACCAGGGAGGCTTCTAATGCAAGGCAGTTGGGCTAAGTGTACACAACTGAGACATGTTGAACTGCTCAGGTGTCTTCTCACGGTTGTCACATTCCAGGATCTGCACTTCAGACCTGGGAGTTTGGTTTTTGTACTGCCCAGGTTGAGCTCTCTCAGGCTCCCTGGCCAAAGCCAATGTTTGAAGCTCTGAGTAGCAGCTCTTGCTAGAATTAGAAATATAACTGCTGGCAGATTCAGGCTCAGGTACCAAGCCAGCCCCTGGAGGAGAGGACTTTCCTTTGTGGAGTCCATCCACTGCAGCCTTTTATAGAGATGTCAGAATAAAAAGAGACCCTGTTCCCTGCCTTCACTGTGTCAGTCTTGACCTCAGGTAGGTCAAGGGAAAGAGAAGAGTTGGGTGTCTGTAAACAAAGACTTAATATAAAAACTTTGACTGGCCCAGGGCCTTTGTCCATGAACTTCAACACCTAGCCTCTATGAGAGCAGCGAAAATGAGGTTGCTGCCTGATCCTGAGCTTCCTTTCAGTCCCATAGCCTGTGACTGTGACTTCTCACTTTGAGGGAAAGGGGGAAGAGCTCTTGGGTCTTAAGGGTACTAGATGCTGGGCTCTTGGCCTGGGGTCAGCTGGCTTGACTCAGGTAAACACAGAGCCCACTGCCTGGGATGGGCATATGGCTGGGTTGTGCATAGACTAAGCATGTTTAGTCACAAAGCTGGGATGGGGTGGCCGTGGGACAGACACTCGGACCTACGGGCCCCAGCTGGCCTCAGGGACAGTCAGGTAGATTCACCCCTTCCATTCTTGCCACAGATTCTATGGAAGTGAAACCCATCATGACCAGAAAACTACGGAGGCGACCAAATGATCCTGTCCCCATTCCAGACAAGAGGAGAAAACCGGCCCCTGATATCCTTTGGCGCCAAGCTTGAGTCGTAGCAAATCCCTTGCTTATCAACTCCAATAGTGTATACAGGGCCATAATCCCACAAAACAGTAGGAAAATACTGGATGAGAAAGCTTATGTGAAACATTTACCCATAGGTCGGGTTGGCCATTTTGCACTGGAGTCTTCCAACTATTGCTTTTTGTTGGATAGATTTCCAGAAAATGGTTATGTAGAAGGCGTTCTGTTGGAAACAGCCTTGTTTCAACACTCCCTTCAAGCTAAGGGCGACTTCGGATGTAGATCGAGGACAGCACTGCCTGCCGTGGCCCCAGTTGCCACTTCTGCATTTCCTTCCGGGCTGCAGACTGCCTCGGGCTGCCAGTTAGTGTCTACACTAGTGGGTTGTGGACTGTACTAAAAGTAGGTAAGGTGTTCATGGAAAGAGGCTGGATAGCTTTAGACATGGCCAGTGGGCCTGCATGGAACAGCTGTTTCTGTCCCTCTAAATGTAGCTGTTTTTCAGAGTGGTTCTGTATTTCGTGTGCCACCAGCAGAGGGCATTGCTTCAGGCCTCATTCACCTTCACAGCATGATTTAAGCCACTGTGAGATTAGACTTTCCCTGTATGTCTGGAAAGCTTCAAATTTGGGAGCAGAAGTGTTTTCTAAGCTGAGGTGAGATTGTCACCTTACTTTCCTGTGCTCTCACCAGTGCCAGCAATTAATGAACAGCTTTCCATCCCCTCTGAGCAGTTTGTATGCTGGGGCAGAGTGAGTTCTCTATGCCTGCTGACTCAGCATGAGAGTCAGCTTTTTAAAGAGGCAAATTCTTTCCTTGAAAACAGCGTTTATGTAGCCTAGGCTTTGCCAGTTCCAAAGCCTGTGTCTCCTTGGGAGCTGTGTTTCAGGCATGTTCCTTTAACTCTTAGCACCTCAGCTAAACTATTTGTTAACAGACGAGCAGATCATGGAGGATCTGAGGACGCTAAACAAGGTACAACTGGATGTTTTTGAAGCATTTGAAAGCTCACACTTGATGTAATTTCCTGTGTCACTTTGTTCCCTGTTACTTGTTAAAGTTACTATGACATCTCTGACACTTTAAGTTGCTTTTAAGATGATTTTCTCTGAGACTTTTTTGTTGTTATTCTTCCTACAGCTTAAGTCACCCAAGAGACCAGGTGAGTGCTCGCTGCCATTGCCAGTCTTTATTTCCTGTCATTGGAACAGCGTATGTGGGGTCTCCAAGAGTAAATTACTCATTATTCGACTTCGAGAAGTCATGGAAAGTGACAGGAATCATAAACATGTCTCTTCCATGTTGTATCTTCAGAGCCAGCTGTGATGTTTTGTCTTTCCCTTAGGATCTATCATTTGATTGGCTCTTGAAGCCTCCCTTCTGTGTAAGTGTTGGGTGGGCATTAGGTTCAGGTCCACATCATGAAACCATAGGAAATGTCAGTGTCTGGGGCTTTTTGGAGATCAGCCCAGGCATGACTAGTTCAGTGATGGTCTGGTCCCGGTGAGGCCCCAGGCTGCCCTAGTCTTCATTACCAGACAAGGCAAAGGCCCTTGAAACAGTCAAGAATTTCTGAGTGAGCTATGATGATTTGGTGTCCATACTAAGTTTAGAATCAATGTGATGTCCTGGCAATGAGGGGCCACCGGACTGCAGATGTTGATGTAATCCATACTAATGTGAGCAGCCAGTGGCCCCTGTGAGCAGCCAGTGGTCCCTGTGAATAGACAGTGGTCCCTGTGAATAGACAGTGGTCCCTGTGAATAGACAGTGGTCCCTGTGAGCAGACAGTGGTCCCTGTGAATAGACAGTGGTCCCTGTGAGCAGCTAGTGGCCCCTGTGAGCAGCCAGTGGTCCCTGTGAATAGACAGTGGTCCCTGTGAATAGACAGTGGTGCCTGTGAATAGACAGTGGGTCCTGTGAGCAGACAGTGGGCCCTGTGAATAGACAGTGGTCCCTGTGAGCAGACAGTGGTCCCTGTGAGAAGACAGTGGGCTCTGTGAATAGTCACTATGTTCAACCAGTACAATACAGTGACTCTGCCTCTAAATACAATTGAAGGACTTGCTGGTTGGGATCGTGGCCACACTGGTGCTATCAGTTACTGCGTGTCATTTTTGGGCCCCATGCTCAGGCCCAGGTTCACTGTCTGTTCATCATCTTGGTGTCTTTGATTCCTCCAGCTTCCCCATCTTCTCCTGAACACTTGCCTGCCACACCTGCAGAGTCTCCAGCGCAGAGATTTGAGGCTCGGATAGAAGACGGCAAACTGTACTATGATAAGAGATGGTGAGTTCTGAGGAGTGTGGACTGCTCATAGTGATCTCAGAAGAACTGTTTGGAGGGTTGGAGCCATGCGAGCTGATGATGTCTCAGTATTTTCTTACCTTATCTCTTTATATATTAGTTTAATTTTCTTTTGGTGGTGCTGAGGCTCAAACCTGGGTACTGGGTCTCTGGCCCAGACTTAGAGTTTTCCTGTTGGGACTGTGAGTGCCTGCTGGTGGATGCCTCTGTGAGGTCACTGAGAGCAGTATTTCTGCAAATGTGTCTCGTGGGTGCTGACCCCTTTCTGCACCATGTTGCTGTCTGCACACTAGAGTTACAGCAGTCCCTGACTAGCTAGGACAGGGCAGGTTCTCTGCTCCGCCCCGTCTTCTGTACGCTAAAGGTTATGGGAGAAAAGGATTTTGTGATCTGACCAGGTTAGGGGAGGGCACTACTACCTAAGCCTAGCGGGCGCCCTTCTCAAAGATGCAGGTTTCTCACATCTTAGATGCTTTTTATTTGACAGCTGTACCCTTTTCTTAGGCATTCCTGTGGTCTTCAAGGTGTTCCAGGAAATGTATGTGGGAGATTATATCCTAAAACACTTAGATGGAGGCTATTTGAACCATTCAGATTGCCTGTGGCTTTCAATGGAAACAATGGGAAGGAACTGGAGAGGCTCATACATTTATTCATTTAGCAAACACTGGTTAGACATCCTAGGCATTAGCTCGCCACTAATTCTGCCATCTTTTCAAAGGTTTTCTTTAGTTCCAATGTCCAGTGTTGAGTGTTCCTGTGCAGGCAGGCGCCGTGGTGGACATGGCTACACCCTGATTTTCTTTTTTTTTTTTTTTTTTTTAAAGATTTTTATTTATTATTTATACAACATTCTGCCTGTACACCAGATCTTGATATAGATGGTTGTGAGCCACCATGTGGTTGCTGGGAATTGAACTCAGGACCTTTGGAAGAACAGCGAGTGTTCTTAACCTCTGAGCCATGTCTCCAGCCCCCACCCTGATTTTCTATTGGCTGTATGGAGTAGGTGTGGGTCACTAGAGACCTGTCATTACCATTTATAATAGCTTTGTGATAACTTCTGTTTTGATGGTTATTTGTTTTGTTTTTATTTTTTTGAGACAGAGTTTCTTTGTGTAGCCTTGGCTGCCCTGGACTCACTTTGTAGACCAGGCTGGCCTTGAACTCACAGAGATCCACCTGCCTTTGCCTTAAGTGCTGGGATTGCAGGTGTGTGCCACCGGGCCTGGCTCCTTGTTTTTATTTAGCCAAAAGTTGACAAAAGTGTGACCTTGTGAGTTGACTGTAGTCACGTTAGTTCATTACCTGATATGTCTAGTCATCTCTCACTATCCATGGTGGGTCCCAGAACCTCAGAAGCCAAAATTATGATTCCCAATTCTCTGTATAAAACTGCAATGTGCACATAGAAAACTAACCCTGGAGCTGAGAGGGCTAAGCAGGTCAGAGTGCCTGTGCAAGTTGTCTGCTGACCACACACACACACACACACACACACACACACACACACAATTTAAAAACTAAAAAACCCTAAGCTTATCTTTCTGTGTATTTTAAATCATCTCCATATTTCTTATATCAATGACAGCACAATATTTCGTAAATATGCCGAGTTGTTTAATAGTCAGATTCCCAGCATGTCACTTTGACATGCAGGCCTTATTTTCTGAGGTTCATGTTGATACAGTTATGTTTTTCCCCATTGGCTGAATCCGGGCTGTGGAACTTTCCATGCAGCCTGTTCCATCAAAAGCTTAGAGATGAGGCTGGGGGTTGGGGGAGTGAGGGGCCGGCAGGTGTGTCAGCCTGCTGCATGACTTGCGTGACTTCCGCCCTTGCAGAAGGTCAGTTAGTGGGTGTCCTGTCTTGGCATAGTTGTTGCTTAGTTCAGTGTGCTGCCACTAGGTGGCAGGGCCTAGCTGCTCAACACTAGGGGTAAAGTGAGATTAAAAAAATGTTTGTAATAATGAAAACCAAATAACCTTTAAAGATCAAGCCTGAATGTAAGAATGGCCTTTGGGAACGATGAGATTTATGGTTAATGCTTCTACGGATCTGCGAGTCTCCTGGCCAGTGTGATGTTTCAGACAGTGTTCATTTTGTAACTGTGGCCTCCACTCTTCCATCTTTCTGGACTGGGTCCTGAGACTGAGATATGTCTTGAGGAGGAAAATGTAGTAAAATAATTTTCTTTTTAGAAGAGACACCCACAATGGCTGGTGTCTGGTCCTCTCAGCATAGGGTCTGGTTTGAAGTGTTAGAACACAGCGTCTTCCCCGTGTCGTCAGACAGATTGGAAAAGCAGTGTCGCTGAATTTTGAAGTTGCTTTTGTGTTGGTAGGCATGTTTTGGGACTGTCATTTTCTTTCTGGTTCAGTGCTCTTTCTCTTTGGTTTGCATAGACAGTTCTATGGAGGTGTTGGCATCTGGGCCTGCTCTGCCCTGGCCTTATTGCAAGGGGCTTGGGAAGTCCTACCTTGAGGTTTCACTGTCCCAGAACCAACCTGTCACCCACACCGGGCCCGAGGTGTTGTGTCTCTGGAAGATTCCTTTGTTGTTGTTCTGGGCTCAGGGAGCTTCTGAGTCCTGATATCCCTTCTAGCGGTGGGGTACTTCTGCAAAATGTCTTTCCTAGGGGTTTTAATGATGTCAGCAGGGCAGTGCCGGCAGGGCTCCATCTTGGTATGATCCAGCTGCATCCCTGCCTTCTTCGCCTTGGTTTCCTGCCTTCCATGTCATTTAGCTTGTGTTTGCCTTATGTTTTGATTTAGACTAATGACCCCTCACAGAAGACACTCTGAAAAGCACTGAAGGCGCTGCTGAGTGTGTGTTTCTCTCGTCCTCTCCCCCCTCTCTCCAGACACTCTCCTCTACCCCCATGGAGTCATTCCTTGCTGAGTAGATTACCGCTTCTAGTTGTCACCTGACTGCAGGCCTGTTTTCAGTGTCAGTGGGACCCTTTAAGCCTCTAGAGCTGTGAGGTGGGTCAGACTTTGGGAAATGAAGTTAATTTTATTCTGTGACTATTAGGGTTCTTGGCAGTTCAGTTGCTTCTCTCACTCCACATCCCTCTTTTGGATGTGCCAAAAGGTAAGCGCCCAGGTTTGCTAGGCCAGTGTCTAGACCCAGAGTGTTAAGGGTGCACCTGGGAGGTTAACTGGGAGGTTCCAGGTCAGAGTTTCCATTAGTAAGTCAATCTGCCATACAGAGCCTCAGTCTCAGATGCTTAAATGTTTTTTTTTTTTTTCAGCAGGTGAATCGCAGCTTATACAATAAGTCAATGAGGGGAAATGTGCATTTTTACTAAATTACTAGTACTGATGAAGCTTTTTAACTTTTTTCCAAATATATTTTAAATTCTTAGAAATTGGAAGATAAAATTGTGTTAAGGTTGTTACGTATTTGTTGTTTTTATCTTTAAAAAGAAACCCTTACTTGAAAACTGTAATTTCTGAGGGATGACTGTTTCAGAAAATTCAAAGAATTGAATAGTTTGATATCCAGAATAACAGTTCCCCAAGACCATTGTGGGGTGTATGAGAACCCACCTCCTCAGACTTGAGTCCAGATGTTCTGGAATCCTGCCATTTGGGGAAGCAAGCTGGCCAGCTGTGCTGTAGAGCAGCCAACGGCTGTGGTGGACACTGTCGTCCCCACACTGTGGCTGGAAGGTGCTGGCCAGGAAGCTGGCTTTTATCCTGATGTGCAGATCTGATGGAATGTCTTCTGGAGCCAGCCATTTTAACAGACCCTGTGGCTCTGTTTTCTCAGTCCTTGTCATCTCCAGTACCATGGCTCACAAGCAGCCTTATTTATCTTCCTCTATAAAGACCCGTGCTTATTGAAACGGGGAAGATACAGTCAGTAAATGCAAGCATGAGTACCTGAGTGTGATCCCCAGCACCCATGTGAAAGGCTGGGTGTGGTGGCATGTGCCCATCATTGTGTAAAGCAGTGACAGAAGGATCCTTGGAGCTCACCTGCCAGCTGGTCCAGCAGAATCAAAGAAACAAGGTAGAAATGATTGAGGACCTCCAGTATTGATCTCTGGCCTCTACCTGTGTGTGTATGCACACACACACACACACACACACACACACACACACGCACGCACGCATGCACTCACACAGTAAAAGCTGTGCAATAAAAGAATACCATTCATAATTTGTATTTTATATGTTGTATTTATATGAAGTTACCCCAATTTTTCTCTGTGCATATAATACACTTGTACACATTTTATCACTCACACTCTACTGTTTCCCCTCAGCTTTATACCAAGTGCACCTCAGGCTGGTGATGCTTCTGCATCACCCTGTGACCTTTGTTTTTGAAGTGTTGGAGAGGAGAACTAGAGTTGCTGAGGCCATCTGTGTTGTTTTGCGGATCTCATTCTGTGATGGTGCAGTCTCCTTAGACCCCCCTGAGTCCCAACCTCCCTCTCTTGAAGGCTGCCATTAACTAGGATCACTGACTGACTCTGATGCTGCAGAGAAACCAAGGGAAGTGTGTGTGGCCTCCCTCATGCTGTGCCTTGTGCAATGCAGACCCTATGATACACATATACTGAGAGGTCTCTGACCAGCAACAGTAGCATCCAAGCTTGGATCCAGCCAGCCTTCCCTTGTTCTTCTCAGGGAGGACATTGATTCAGGAGCCCGGAAGCATGAGAGCTCAGCTCCCAAGTTGGGTGGCGACTGCTTAGAGCCTAGGCTGGAGCGAGTTCACGGACAGAGCCTATGTTTGGGCAGCAGCCCTTCCATCATTGTCATGAAATAGTGCACTGAAATGTAGCACCCTGCCTGGAGCTATGGGGTATGGGGGCTTTACAACAGTTCATAGGAGCTTGAGGCTGTCTTTGCCATATTTGTGTAGTCAGAATGAGCCAGAGGTTGCACTCTTGGCTGATCTGGGGCCTGGGAACAGCCAGTTGCTCTCTCATCCTGTTGTTCATTTGGCCTGGTTTCCTCTTCGTTCTTGGTCTTGTGCTGAGCTTGGGCAAGTTGGACACAGCTGCGCTGCAGGGCAGAGAGCTGATGCTAGGCAGAGTGAGGATCCATTCCCTGCTGCTCCATTCCTAGCCTTCCCAGCCAGAGTGGCCAAGGCACAGTCCTTCACTACTGCTCCTGTTGGGACTTGAGCTGTGCCTCCTTAGTGTCTGCCGTGGTGGGGTTTTAATGTTCCTGTGTTGTGGACCTTGAAGCTTCCCCTCCCACCCCATCCCTGGCTTAGTCGGTGGTCAGACACTGTTAAGTGTCTCATGATTCTTTTTGAATGGATGGCTGAACTAAGGACTGAATGCAAAGTTCCTTCTTGTTGATGACTTACTTGGACAAGCAGAAAATGGGTTGCCAGACCCTTCTGTTTGGAGTGCCAGCTTCAGGGTGAGGCCAGAAAGTGCAACCAATCTCACATTTAAGTTTTTATGTTCGGAACTTGGTTATATAGTACCAATAGGAAATTATAGCGGGACATGCTGGCTTGTTTAGCCCTGCAATACAGCTGTTTGGAGGGGGCTCAGGGTAAGTCAGGAAAATTGCATTTTCAAGACCAGCTTTGGCCACTTAGTGAGACTGTTTCAAAATAAAAGTTCAGCAAGGCAGGCTGGGAATGCAGCTCCGTGGTGGAGCACTTCCCTAGGGATACAGTTCTGTGGTGGAGCACCTGCCTATAGATACAGCTCCGTAGTGGAGCGCCTCTCTGCATACAGTAAGCAGGTCCTGGGTTCAGCCCCCAGTAATGCTGAGAGAAGGTGGATTGCACAGCTCTCCAGCCTTCCCCTGAGCCTTTTATTCTTCTTCGCAGAGGACCATGGTTGGTTTTGTATCCACAAGATTAGAGGCCACTAGTCTCAAGGTGGAAGCCTTCTGGCTTCTGAAGCCCATGCTCTCTTCCTTAGTTGGGTGTTCCTGAGACTCCTGGGTAATGGTCTCTGTAACTGTGGTGCTTTGTTTTCCTACCCTGTCTTTCCTGATTTCTTTGTTTGTGTCCTGTTTTTGGCAGGTACCACAAGAGCCAGGCCATCTACCTAGAGTCCAAGGACAACCAGAAACTGAGCTGTGTGATCAGCTCGGTGGGAGCCAATGAGGTAGGGATCAGATGTCTTCCCTGTGAGGAGAGCACACTGCGCTGAGAAGTGAGGAAAATACCACGCACGAAATGGGAAGCCCCACCCCAGACGCGATGTGCAGTCCTGTCTTGTATGGGGTGGGTCAGCACTGTCGAGAAACTGCCAGATCAATCTTGAGCCCTCGTGCCTGCCCAAGCCAGGCCCTGCAGCTCCGTATGCTATCGGGCCATGGTGCCCTCCTGTGTGGCTACTGGGTTGGGAGCCACTGAGCTAACACCAGGAGAGGGAGGAGGCCAGTGCGCACTGCTGCCCGGGCATATGTATTTAGAAATTCCTCTAGTACATGCCGACAGACTTGATTCTTCTGTGAGTGCTCGTGGGTGCTGGTGTCGCGGGCCTGCAGATCCTGGCTGTTTTTCCAGTCTGACATGCCCCGCTGTGCCTCCGAACACCAAGCTGCCAGGCCTGCCTCTTGGTGCATTTCCTGCAGGATTAGGTCTGCATTTAAAGCTGCTCAGTGTGCTACCCAAGGATGCTGGGACCACCCTAGGGCTACCACTGACCCTTCATCAGGAAGATGTCAGCAGGGTCTCATACCATTAGAAGTTTTAAAAGTCTGAAACTTTCATAGCTGCTTTAGCTTGATCTTTTATCAGCCCACAAATGTCTGCAAAGAAATTGATTTTTATGTGTCTCCCCTCTGTTAGTGATTTGTGCCAGTGCACGGTAAATCTAATGAAACTGGATTATGAAATAACTTAAGCCTCTGGTATTCTCTCAGCTTCCTGAATCGAAAATGCCTTCAAATGTGACCAGTTTGCAAAGTGATAGTTTGCTTGGAAGTTGGAGTCAGCCTTAGATAAAGGAATGCCATTCTTCCTTAGGCTGGCCTTATGAGTTGCCTCTAAGCCAGAGCCAGAACTGAGGTCCTCCAGAAAGACACAGTGCTCCCCAGCCATGAGGCCTGTGATTGTTTGGTGGGCTACTCTGCAGAGCATGCAGGCTTCTCTAGGACCTATGAAGACCATCACGTTCTGTTGTAGAGTGTGCCAGTGTTGTCCAGTGAGTAAATGGTGATGCCACGGCAGCTCCCAAAGGGACAAGACCTCAGGCAGTCAAAGCTCTGCCTGTGGTGGAGGCCGCTTCAGTTCTGGGCACCCCAGCTCTGTTTTCCGATCTGTCATGCACCTCTGGAAGTGCCTAGCCTTTGTGGGTGTGTATGGCTAGTGAGCAAGCAAGTACGTGACCCCTGGCTCAGCACCACTTGGGGTCGGTTTTCTATTTAAAATGGACTCCAGCTTGCTTTGTTTTAGGCGCTGTTCTACATGTGTTTTTCTGTCACTCAGTCGTCACACTGGAACTGAAGTGAGACTGAGAATAAGCCTACAACTTGAAGCCTGAGTGAGAAAGGAGAGTTCTGTCTGCAGATTCTGTGTGTGAGGGGCAGACTTTGACCCCAAACCTTGCTTTAGGCCATTTAATTAGTCAAGTCAGGGAGAGTCAGTGAGAGGAAGAGGTACTGTGAGGCCAAGCACCCCATAATACACCCCACAAGACTGTCGTGAGTTTAGCATCCCATAGGTCTGTTGTGAGTAGGGCACCTGATGGTTCACCCCACAGGGTTCAAGGAATTGGTGAGGCTGGAGGATCATGCTCAGGTCTTTAGCATTGTAAGGCTAAGTGAGGGGATTTTTTTGGGGCGAGGAAAATGTGTTTAAATTGGTTTGAAAAGCTGTTGCTCCTGAATGCATATCTCTCAGGTGTTGAAAAATGTAATCAGCAAGCCCGGAGTCTTGATGACTGCGGCAGAAATGGAGCTGACACCGTTAGCGGTGTGGGCACTGGCTGAGCGTCACAGTGCTCAGGCTCCAGGAGTGGCCTCTGAAGCCATGGTGCTTCGGTGGCCACTTCAAGCAGACACTCTCTGCCCACACCCAGCCAGACAGAAGTCCCTGTCTCATTCCCGCCCCTCCTGTCCCCACAGATCTGGGTGAGGAAGACGAGTGACAGCACCAAGATGAAGATCTACCTGGGCCAGCTGCAGCGTGGGCTCTTCGTGATCCGCCGGCGGTCAGCGGCTTGACTTTCTACGCACTTCCTCTTCCCTTGACCCCCTTTTCTGGAGTGGTTTTTATTTTTGCTTTGTTTTCTTCTTAATAGAAAATTCTTAACTTACCGGGACTAGCTACTTGGCCTGGGACATGGAGACCACTGTGGAGTCTTCAAGGCACTCGCATGGCCGGCCACTTCCATCTCTGTACCGTTCTTTCCTGCCTCGGCTTCTTCCAGAAATCAGTCACCAGAGACTCTTGCTTTCAGGAGTATTGGCGGTTTCATCCACTTTCCTTTTATTCCTTTTTTTCTTTTTCTTTTCTTTTTTATTTTTATTTTTGTTTTGTTTATACTCGGTCTTTTTTTAAAACCTCCTTTGAGTTTGAAGGGAAGCTCGTTTTAATACTTATCTTTAGATCTTTGTCCCATGAAGAGCAGCGAGTGTGTTTTCCTGTCTGATTCTGAGTGGTGGATCGTGTGCCTGCTTCCCTTGTTGGGCCTAGAAGTGTGGGACAGGAGAGTCCTCCTGCCTCTGCCTTCTCAGAGAAATAAATGATGTGTAACATCTCATCTGCCTCCTGCTTCTGCTCTGCTGACTGAGTAAGCAGAGCTCCAGCCTTCGCCCTGGAGACTGCATCCAAGGGATGGGGCAGGGAGAGGGCATGGCATATTTTCCAAAAAAACTCTGGAGTTACCTCTGGAGACACCCCTCCTTGCTCTGGTTGAAAGCAGTGGTAATTTCCGAAGTTTTCATTTGCAATTCCCCTAGCTGCCAATGTCTAGAAGTGTCATGTGTCCCTGTGGCGTGGGTTTTCTCTCGGTGGGGGGTGGCGTGGTGAATGTCCAGTCTGCAGTAACCAGTCTGTAGCTGTGCATCGCTCTTGAGGCTGGATCCACTGGTGTACTAGGCTGTTCGATGCCACAGAACCCCCAGCCTCCCTTGAGGTTTGGCTCACGTGGGCAACAAGGAGAGCTCTGTCATGTTGCAGCCGCCAAGTCTGTGTGCTTCTTGAGCCCCAGTGAAGCCACCTGTCATGGCTCTCTTTCCCCCTGGGCCTGCTATTGGAGAAATGACTCATGGGGCAGGTCAGGGGATTCTTTATGCTCTAGCAGCCACCATGCCAGGTGTAAAGACTCGAGTTAGAGTGACTGTCACCATCTCTGGGCCATCAGTAGGCTATCCACATCTTGGAGATCTTTACAGGTAATCCATCCATGTTGCCTCTTTACATAGACAGCCACAGTAAGTCGAGGTGCCTCACAGGAGGACTTGTACAGACCTACTGTTTTATCTATATCCACTTTCTCTCATTGGAATTTTTAAGAAAATGGGATAAAGGATAGTGTTATTAATTGAAAGTTGTCAAGTGGTCTGTTTCTTCTCTGCCTTCCACCTTCCACCCACTCCACTGTCATGGGTGCTGCAGTGATCCCTACATTGTTAGCTTCTTTACAGTGAACGCTATTCTGCCACCATGTCATGGCAGTGAACCTGGCTTTGCTACATGCTCCCTACAGTGAGCCCATTTTGATACATGTTAACTGCAGTGAACCCCATTTGTCACATGCTCACTGCAGTGAGACCCCTCTCTTAGATGCTCACTGCAGTGAGCTAAGCTCAAGTTAAGCAGACAGGCCTCCTTGGACGTGCTCAGTGGCCACTGGCTTGGGGAAGCACCCTGCTGGGAACTCAGGTGCTCATGATGGAAATCATTCAGATGTAGTTGGTGTTTGTCATCAAGGGTGTTAGGACACTTTCTTTTTAGCTGTGACCTTCCTTGACCTTGTCTCCCCTGAACTGCATGTGGAAGTGTATTTATCCGGAGAGGCTGCACCCCACGGGAGGGGGCGGTGTGAGGCAGTAGGAAGCTGGGTTTCCTCTATGTTGCCTGGTGGCCACACTGTACTTTGGTAAAGTAACTTTGAAGACTGGCATGTGAGCACCTTTGCCTTCTGTAACTTTAGAGGTCATCCGAGGCCCTGCTTAGACACGGCAGTGACCTTCACTGCCTTCCCAGCGTCCTAAGAAACGTCAGCCCCCAAAGTTAGCATTCCAGATCCCAGAACACTGAGTTTCTTAGTTGGCCTTGTGGTGAAAAATCTGCAATTCTGTTGTTCTTGTAGGGCTTTATGGGCAGAGGTCCTTTGGAGAGGGCAGGAGACTCATTGGGGAAGGAGGTAGATGCTGGCGGAGTGGGAGGCTGGCATTCAGCCTAAGTGACTGTTAGAACTCCACGAGGTCCTTTCCTCTGCAGACCCTCATACAGCAATGAATTCTAGCCGTCCCCAGGCAGTTCTGATGATATATCCATGCTGTGAGTATTAGGGTGTTTTCTTCAGTGTTAGCTGGCCAGGAGTCCAAAGTGTCAAATCTCTGCTTGTGGGGTGTCTGTGCTGTCTCTCCTGCAGCTCTTCTCAAGCCAGTGCCCTGACAACTTCCAGATAGATTTCTGCAGCCATAACCGAAGTCAGGGTGTGTGTTTTCCATTGAGGACTAGTATTGAACGGTTGTCTGCCTACAGTTGTGATTGTTCTCTCTAGGAAGACCCCAGATCCTTATCTCAGGTTAAACTACTGGAGGCCCTGTGCAGGACTGCATAGTTTTTCAAGTGAAATAGGGGGTTGTGGGTGGTGGTAGATAAGGTTAATTTCATTCCTTAATCTAATGGGAGAGGGGTGGATCCTTTTTACAGTATTTTCTGTTTCTCTCTCTTTTTTTTTTCTTTAATTTTTTTTTCTTTCTTGAATCTTTAGTAGATAATCTCCTTATTTAAGAACTTTACTTTTTATCTGGTAATTTGGGATCTCTATTCTTGGTATCTCACCAGTGTTTCTGAAGAGCCCAAACAGTTTTAAATTCAAGGTCAATCTGCAGCCATTTCAAGCAGCTGGTGGGCTTTCTGTAACACCAGTAGCTGGTACCACCTTCAGCGGTTTGAGACATGAATGTAAATTGTAAAAAGTAGTTTTAAAAAGTATAGGTGTTTGTTTTTTTTTTTTTTTTTCAGATAAGCTTTCAAAGAGAAAGCTTTGGTGACATCTGTTAGATTGGTTGACTTGCTGAGTGATCGAAATTTATTTTAAGCTTTTCCTCCATTGATCATGAGGGACAGGAGTTTGTGGGGGAGACTGTGGATGAATTGGTGTGATGTTGAAGGCTCTCGGAACCTTAAGCTCTTTAGTGTAAAGCACAGGGTGGGGCTGCCACTCCTCACATCCTGCTATTGGGGTGGTAAGGTAGAGATGAGATACAGTCGGATCAGACGGAAAACCTTAGAAGTCAGCTCACAGCAGAAGCTGCCGTTCCCTTGACGTGTGAGGTTCAGAAGGACAGTGGGTACCCAGGTGCAGTGCCACCTGTGACCGCCCTGGTGTGCCTGTGATCCAGGTGTGGCACATCTGTCAGGGAGGACTGCTTTGTACATTAAATAGTACAGAAGCAGGATGGGGTAGGTATCGCATGACCATGATGCGGTGCATAATCTTAGCTGACCTCTCTCTCTTGTTAGAATGTCATTCAAGCCAGGTGCCATGGTGCACACTTGTTTCATCCTCCTGCTTGGGAGACAGGAGGATTGTTAGTCCAGGAATTCAGGCCCACCTGGGAAACAATAGGTCCTTATGTCAGAAAAGCAACCCATTTTCATCTTTCCTCTCTAGCACTTAACTGGTTTTTTATGTGTTGTTTGAGATGTAGTCTTGCTGTGTGGTCAGGCTGGACTTGAACCTGTGGTCTTGCCCCAGCCTCCTAAGCACAGGGTTAGTGGCATCACAATTAGATGTCTTTTTAAATTTCCCACTATGGAGTCTGACGAGAGTACGCAGTACTCTCAAGGAAGCATTTGCTTCCTTGAACCTACATCATAGAAAAGCCAAGTATAGTGGTTTGTGCTTGCAATCCCAGTGCTGAGAAAGCAGAGGCAGGAGGATCCCTGAGCTTGCTGGCCAGCCAGTGTAGCCTACTGAGTTCCAGACCAAGCAAGAGACCCTGCTGCAAAAAACAGTGGGTTGGGTACATGACTTTAACCTCAGTACTCTGTGGCTCTCAGTTTTAGGCCAGCCTGGTAGCTAGTTCCCAATTGAGACTATCTTAAAACAACAAAAGCCAAACAAGATAGGAATCCAGTGAGATGGCTCTAGGTAAAAGTGCTTGCTGCCATCCCTGACAACTTGAATTTGATCTCCAGGACCCACATGGTGGAAGGAGGGGACTGACTTCTGACCTCTGTGTACACCATGGCTAGCATTATCCCTCCAGTAATAAATGTTAACTTTCAAAACACAGTGGGTGATGCTGAGGAACAACACCTGAGGTTGACCTCTGACCTTAACACATACACAGATGATCTCTTTCATTAGGAAAGGGTCTCGTTAGCTAAATTATAAACTTCATTAGTTATAAGCATCATCATCTGGTGTGCTGTATGGTCTGTGCTAGTGGCTCATTAGTCTCCCAATTACTTTGTACAGCGGTGTGAGCACTCTAAGAATGTGAAAGAAAGTAGAATTATCTCCCTCTGTTCTCAGACATTTCCCTCCCTTGCCCATTGGCAAATCATATCAATATTACTTTGAACAAATCATTTACATGGAGAGTACGATGGCTGAGACAGTTACATTTTCCTGGCGATGAGTTTTACATAGTATTTTTATCAGGGGAAAGTGAACTTCCTGGAATTAAACACTGGTGATGCATCATATTCAACACCAGCAAAGCTCGTAACCATCTAATGACTCCTAGAAAAGCATTTAGGGAATTGTGGCAGGTCTCTGTCTGCTGCTGTAAGTTTCCAGTTATGTGGCTTTATCACATTCTCATGCATAGCATAAGTTGCCCCAAATTTTATCAGTGTCTTGGCCTCTGTAGTCTTCAAAGACAAGCGGAGATTGAAAGATCTTCTTTGTGAGATTTTATCCAATAATTCCACCCTATTGTTCTTTATTCCAGTCTTTGGGGAAACAATACTGTTTTTCCATTGATTGTATGCTTCATTGAATTTTTCCCTTGGGTGTTTGGCAGACACTCTTTCCGGTGCTAGTTGGTGTGTGTATGTGTGTTTGTACATGCACATGGATACCTGTGGGGGGGGGGTTACACATGCATGTAGGAATGCATGTGTGTGGAGGCCAGAGGCTGACATTGTGCGTTTTCCTCAATTGGTTCCCCACCTTACTTTTGAGAGTATCCCTGGCTGAACCCTAGAAGCTCACTGATTTGACTGAACTGTCTGGACTGTTGGCTTCAGAGATCCTATTGTCTCTGCTTCCCCAGTCCTGAGATTGTCAGCACTCTCAGCTTTTTACATAGATGCTGGGAATTGAACTCAGGTCCTCATGCTTTTGGGGGAAAGCACTTTACCTACTGAGCCATCACCCAGCCTGCTAGCTGCATATTGAATCTGCTTTCACCTCTGATACACAGGTATTGAAAGCAAATGCAGGAGATGGGGGCACTCATTGGCTTGGGCCACAGTCCTGCTGGCCAGGCTAGAGTTCCTCCCTGAGCAGTACAATCAGCCAGGAGCATGTGATGCCCTGTCTGGAAGATGGTCTGAAAAGGAATGGCCTGTGTAAATGCCATCAGCTACCATTTTTCTTGGGACCACTTTATGCAACAGGCAACACAAAAGCCTTTGCAAGGGAACATGGCTGTTGTTTTCCGGATCTGCCTTCTTTGTGTCTTCCTTGTCTTCTCCATGGAGGAAGAAGGTGGCTAGGAACCATTACACTGGTTTCTAAAACCACGTGAAGAGCTGGGCACCCTACATCTGGACGCGCTCTGATGTCAGTGAGCTTTCTACTGCCTTGTCCCTCTGTGAAGACACTGTTATAGGAGAATGGAAGGATACACCAGTCCTAATTCCCTGCTTCAGACTCTGCTCAATTCCATTCAGGGCCCTTCTTAGGTTGGCAGTCTCCGGGCAGAGGCAGAGGTGCTCCTGACCTCTGTTGGACTCCAGGCTCCATCCTTACTGAGGCTAATACATACCTTTACTGTTCTTTGAACAGGCGCTGGGTGGAATGAAAGAACACAGAGGGACCATTCACTCTGGACACATCATTGCTACCAGGAATACAATTGCTTTAGGATGCTTTCCAGGAGAGATATTTTCCCCCCAATAACTGGTTACTAAGACAAAATTGCATGTGTTAAAGAAATGTGATAGGGGAGAAAAGTAGCTAAGAGACAGGACAACTGCCAGATAGTAATCCCTTTACCCCTCTTCTCGGTTGCTGGGTCACCCCAAGATAGCAGTCTATAAAACAATAACCTTCACTGAAAAACCCGGAACTACAAGCCGGAAGATTCTTTCTTTGGTTTCTCAGAGGGGAAGACTCAGCAAGGGTGTTCTGTTTCTCAGCAGGGTGTGCCCTGACCTGTCAGCAACCATTCCAAATGTTTGAGATAGGTGAGGGGGGAAAGTGGGTATTTGGCAGCCTGGCGAGGTGGCACACACCTGTAATCCCAGCACTCGGGGAGGTAGAGGCAGGAGGGCATTTGTGAGTTTGAGGTCAGCCTGGTCTACAAAGTGAGTCCAGGACAGCCAGGGCTACAGAGAAACCCTGTCTCAAAAAAAAAAAAAAAACAAACAAAACAAAACAAAAAACACAAAAACCCGATAGGTAGGTACGTAGATAGACAAAGTGGATACTTGGCTAAGCCTGATGAAAGCAGGGTTCTGGGTCCCCAGAACTCTGCAGTGCAGCTGGAGCGCCAACAGACACCAAAGGCAGCAACAGCTGTTAACAAGCCCTGGCACTGGATGAGACATCACCTGTTTCACCAATGCTTTTCTGTTTTGATTGACAGGTTTGGGTTCTCTAAGCCATTCTTCCCTTTGCATACCCTTTCGAGTGGTGTGACTTAGGTTTTTCTTTTTCTTTTTTCTTTTTGTCACCTTGACACAAGCTGGAGCTGTCTGGGGGAAGAGGAACATCATCTGAGAGATGTCTCTGTCAGACTGGTGTGTGGGCACGCCTCTGGGGTGTTTTCTCGGTTAATGATTGATGTGGGAGGGCCCAGCTCTCTATGGCTGTTGCCATCCCTGGGCAGGGGGGCCAGGGCGGTAAAAGAAAGGGGAACCACAGCCAGCAAGCAGTGCTCTCCGGGCCTCTGCTTCAGTCCCTGCCTTGACTTCTGTCAGTGACAGAGTGTGATCACACTATACAAGACTAATGAACCCTTTCTCAAGTTGCTTTTGGTCATGTGTTTCATCACAGCAACAGAAACTAGAGTAGCCATGCTGCATCTGAATTTAACTGTGTGCACACCCAGGTGGGTTTCCCTAAAGTTCCTTAAGATGAATCTGCCTTACTGTGCCTGTAGCCCAAACCAGTCTAGACTGGAATGGCACTCTGCTTTAGGATGTTTATTGCCACAAAAGGGGAATCGCTAAGGGTAGCTGGGAGCCCTGGGTCAGTGTGATCTGTGGCTTTGTTTGGGAAGGGCTCTGCATGCCACTCAATGCCTGTGGGGCCCCACAGGCTAAGTGGCATGGCTTGGGGTAGTGTTGTGTTGGGGTAGTAAGCTGGCTAAGTGCATGGCTTGGGATAGTGTTGTGTGCAGCTCAAGCCAAGGGGTTGTCCCGGTGGCCAAGCTCTTCCCCTGCTCACCTACCACAGCTTGAACACAGTGTTCCACAGCCGCAGTGGCTGGTATTTATCTGCTTCCAGCCTGGATGTCAGTCTAGCCTACATCAGAAGGGAGCAGCGGGCGGCACCCAGAAGCCAGGAGAGCAAAGCTGCCAGGCATGAGCTCACATGGTCACATGAACATCAGTTCTTGTTGATGGACTTGGTTGCCTGGTCACAGAGGTGAGAGGGTACAGTCTAGACACAGCTGGAAGAGTGACCTCCCTGAGTAGTATTTACTGTTGAAGGTGTGTGTGTGTGCCATGACATGCATGTGCAGGTCAGAGACCAACTAGGGAGCTGGCTATCTTTTTCCATGTGCTGAGTGTACTTGGGGGCGTGGGCCATCACTGTGGGGTAGCAAACTTCAGATCCTCCTGCCTTTACTCCCAAGTGTTAGAGTTACAGAGGTGTACCTCCACAGTTATAAAGTGCTGAGGGAGTCTAGGCCAAGGCTTTGAGCACACTAGCTGAACCTCCCAACCATGCCATACCCCCAGGCCCTCTGGTTGTTTTTTGTCTGCTGTGGGCAAACTGTTTGCTGTCCCGTTTACTTTCACCCCTTCATGAGAGCAACTGGGGCCCAGCAGTGCTACACAACCAAGGTCAGACGGCCAGTTAGAGGCAGTGCCATCCCTAGAACATGGAAGGGATGACCATTTGAGGACTATGGGTGCCAGGTCTGTTGGACGGCACAGAGCTTCTCCCATTCTGCATCTGCCTCAAATGTGGCCTTGTCTTTGCCTCTTCTGTGCAATGGGAAGGTGGATGGGGTCATAGTTCTTGAGCCTGGCTCAGTCACTTACCAGCTTTGGGGTGTTTACTTGGGGTCTGTGTGCTCTGGCATTCAGATGCCCTCTACCCGACAAGCCTGGACATTTTCTGGTTTTAGCAGTGAATGCCTTGCTTGTATATTTGAATCCTTTGTAGGTCCTGGCACCTACCTCCTGCTCTGTTACTTATTTCTGGCTGCTGTCAAATGGAGATGAGCATCCATAGCCCCTATTCCACAGAGCTGATTTACCCTTGGAGAGTGGTGTTTGGGACCATGGTGAATTCTCTGCACAGGCTGATCATTTCCATTGCTATTGGAGCAAAGAGTTTCTACCACAGGCTTCTCTGGAGAACCTCACTGTCACTCGAACAAGGCAGGGACCTTTGCCATAGTCATCTTTGGTATTATGCAAACCATCATTCTGAGATAATTATTTTCCTTGACTTGAAATAAAAACTATCATTATCCTTTACAAATATTTTTTTATTCTTTGAAACCTTCATACATTTATAAAACGTGTATTTATAAAATGTCCACCCACCACCACCCTCCAACTTTCCCACCTCCCTCCTTGCTTCATGTTATCATTTGACAAATTGTTATTAGTAACCCGAGTCCAGTTGGTCCTGCCCCTGTGTACTTAGGTGTGTGACTGTCCACCAGGGCAGGCAGGTTTACCAGTGGCCACGTCCTCAGAGGACAGTGACTCTTCCTTCCTCGGCCCCTTCACCTGCCCCTGTGATAGGGGTGGAGTCCTGGGCCCCCTCTCTCCCTGCTGGAATTTTGACTGGCTTGATCTTGTGTGGGTCAAATTGTCTCCCGAGGATCCCATAACTTACTGAGTTCTCTGCAAGTAGCCTTTGTTCAGTTCTTCATGGAAATTTGGTGTTCCCGGTCTTCTGTTGGATCAGGGGAAGGCAAGGCTGCATGAAGAGGTGAGTGGGTACTGGACACATTTAAAGTGGAAGAACCCAGATTTGGTAATATGCTGACCTGGCAGCCATCTTTAAACTTTAGCATCAGTTTGTCCTGCCGCAGCTATCTTTTTGTCTTCTATTGGTCGCCCCTTCTGTTCTTCCCGCCCCCCCCTCTTCCCTTTCTTCCCCTCCCTGGCCCACCTCTCACCCCTCCTCCCCTTTATATCACTGGGGCAGTGGCTCGTGGCGGTCTGGCAGTGACTTTCCAATTTCACACTTACATGCTCCTGAACGTATCTGCAAACTAATGTGTGTGTAAAACCAATAAAGGGCAACAGTGCTTGGGCCTGTTAGACAGTTGTCTGTCTGTCCGCACTGCCCCCACCCTGCTCTGACCACCACTCTTCTCCCCAATATACTGCTCTTTCCTGATAATATAAGTGGGTTAGATTAGATCTATCAATATATCGATTAAGAAGAGAGTACTTATTGAGTGCTGACTGTGTTCCTGGGTGCATGAAACTTTCTACATTAATCACATTGCTGCCGAGCAATACATGTACAGGGGAAGAAACTGAGGCATGGGGCAGAAGTCCATCTTGTCACCCATTCATATGTTGCCTTTCCCATGGGCCCTCCCCTTCTGATTCATCCTGCTAGAGGGCAAAGGACCCTTTGTGGTCAGCTAGGCCAGTGTCCCACTCCTGTGTTCAAGCCGGGGGAAAGGGGCTTGTCTGATCACAAAGGGGTTGGTGGTAGGGCAGTTGCTAGGACTCAGGTCTGAGGATAAACAGAAGGAAGGTCTGATCTCAACCTGGTTCCTAGGATGGGGCCTTAAAAGTTAGATTTGAAGCCAGACATAGTGGCACACTCCTGTAGTCCCAGCACTTGGGGAGGCAGAGGCAGGCTGATCTCTGAGTTCAAGGCCAGCCTGGTCTACAAAGCAAGTCCAGGACAGCCAAGGCTACACAGGGAAACCCTATCTCTGAAAAAAACAAAGTTAGAATTTCAGGGTTTTTTTTTTTTCTGAGACAGGGTTTCTCTGTGTAGCTTTGGCTGTCCTGGACTTGATTTGTAGACCAGACTAGCCTCAAACTCAGAGATCAGCCTGCCTCTGCCTCCCCGAATGCTGGGATTACAGGCGTGTGCCACTGTGCTCAGCTTTAGTTTTTTCTTATAAACTGTGTGACTTTGGGTAAATCACAAAACCTCCCTGAATAGCAATAGTGAGTTGCACAGATCTGGGGTGCTCTCAGCCTTTCTTCTTTATGAAGTGGGCAGTGGTTAATGCAGAGACTCAAACTGATCAAAGTGATGAGAAGTGACCAGGTGCTCAGCCCTCAATGGGACAACTAGAGCAAGCCCTCCCAGGTCCTGCCCTAAGGCTCTGAGTGCATTGATCTTGGAGAATGGGAGGGGAGCTGTGGATGTTGTTCTCTGAACATGACAGAGCTGTTGCATTGCTGGATCTTCAGCAGCTGTGCTTACGTGAATGGCTGCTGGAGGAAGGGTTTGTGTTTTGGGGCGGGAGTTCATATGCTCACTGGTAGGTTGCATATGATGCAGTGGACAGCCCTAAATCCAGGTGCAAATGGGTGGAGTTATTTAAAAATAAGATATGAAATTGGGTTGGGGAACCTGGGGGAGTTGAAAGGAGTATTGGGGTGAATATGATCAAAATACATTGTGTGTGTGTGTGAAATTCTCAGAGAATAAACGAAGTATTTCTTGAAAAAGCCTTGTGAACAACAAAATTACTGCGTGAGATGGCTCAGCAGGTAAAGGCACTTGTTGCCAGGCATGATGACATGAGTTCAGTCCCTGGGGCCCACATAGCAGGAAGGAGAGGAATGAGTCTCATCAGTTGTCCTCTGACTTACAGGGCACACACACACAATTAATAAATTAAAAAATAACTGTGTGAGAGCCAGGCTTGGTTGTCACCTTGACTGGATGAAGAGATGACAAGGAGGTTCGTGGCACCATTTGCTTCAGACCAGCTTTCTCCTTGGAGGGAAGAAGAATGATACATAAGACCCAGGGTACTCTAAAAGGGGCTGAGACACCCATCCTGCAGGGGAACTCTCCAAGCTCAGGAAAGTATACATACAATTTAGAGGCTTCAGGAAGTCCTTGAAATGGACCAGATTCACTAGGCTCCTCCCTCCCTAAGCGCAGATGAGCACTGAAGAGAGAATCAGGTCAGCTGACCTCCCTGGGAGATTGTGCAGTATGCTCCAGGTGCCCAGCTTTCACGAGATGTCACTCATGCTGGGATGGGCTTTGGTGATGCAGCTGTCCTTGAGTCACCTCTGCTCCTGTGAGTTACCCCAGGAAAATCCACTGGTTCACCAAGTTGGACTTCGGTGGTATCAGTACTTTGGTTTATCATCGGTCCCCTTTCTAGATGTTTTTGTGTGACTAGATGTTTTTGTCCACGTCTCCCCAGGAACAGAATCACACAGCACCCATCTCTGGTCTGCTCGGGAGTCAATATAGATGGTGGCATTAGGAGGCAGAGAAGGTGACTGAGGGTCCAGGTCTTACAAGTCCCTTCCTGTGAACCCCTTCTCTCCTCTCTTTCCTGTTCACCATAAGGTAAGGAAGAGGCCCAACCACATAGCTACATCACCACAATGTTCTGCACAAGCACATGGGGCTGCATGATGATGCACTAAGGCTCCTGAAACAGCGAGCGAAACAAATCCTCCTTTAAGTTGTCTCTGACAGATAACTGCCACAATAATTAAAAGCTGACAGATATCCATGTCAGGTTTCTCGAGAGGATGAAGAGAGGGTGTGTGCCACAAAGCAGCACGGTGAACATTAAGCTTGAGATAAGACACAGATGACCCAAGTGCCCATGATGGCTACGCCCTAGGCCATTTCCCATAGTCATTTAACCAGAAAAAGGCAAGTGGTCACAAGTCTTGAGTCATCCAAGGCAAGCAAATGTCCTGCCCCTGTTTACCTTAATTATAACCACTGTGCCCCTGGGTGGGCTTAAGAATCAGCTTTACCATGCTCTAGGGAAGACATCTGCAGACAGGGTTAGGGTTTCTTTCTTCTCTAACACCCTGTGAAGTGAATCTTTTTCTTTCTCTTTCTAGTATGCTGTTAGATGCTGCAGAGTGAATGTTCAGTTACAGCCTCATGACTTACTGTGGTGCCCCTCTCTTCCTCTCCTCCTCCTTTCCTTCTCCCCTCCTCTTCCTTCACCTCCGATTCCCTCGTCTCTCTTCTCCCTCTTCCCTCTTTTCTCTCCCCTCCCTCCCTCTCTCCCTCCTTTTATTTTTGAAAATAGTATAACACCTAGCCCAGACTGGCCTCAAACTCACTATGTAGCAAAAAATAACCTTGAACTTATGGTCCTCCTGCCTTCAGCCCCGAGTGCTGGGGTTACAGGAGCACACAGTATGCTCAGCTTTGTGCAGTGTGGGGGCTTGAACTCAGGGCTTCATGTATTTTGACCAGCACTCTACTAGAGGCAGGGAGCTCTCAGAAGCTGCCAGAAACTTGGCCACCAAATCTAGTGAGCTGGTTCTCTCCATCACCTTCTGGAGGTCACTGCACTGTCGATCTGGTTACTGTGATGTTTCACACCTGCCTCTTAGCGGTCTGTTATGCAAGTGGGTGTGTCAGGGCCTGGCATTACTCCTTCTACTGTGAAAGTCACTCCTCACTTTCATATTCCTCTGGGTTAGGCCAGTGTTTACATCACTGTGACTGTAAACTCCAGGCACAGCTCATTCGTACTGTCAACTGGAATCACCATCCTCCCCTTGACAGCTCTTCCCCCCCCGGGGGGGGGCTAACAGTTGTATTGTTACCATTTTCTTCTTGTCATTTGCTTGGTTGTTTATGTATGTAGCGCTAATTTGACTTCAGACTCATCATCGACTGTTTAAATGCCTTCAAAAGACATGCGCTTCACAAGACCTCCTCTGAGCTTTGAACTCTTCCTTCCCCAAAGACCTGTTCTCCCTGGCCTGGCCCACACCACCACCCTGCAGTCCCCTTCAGCCTTTGCTCCTCTAGCTCCCATTTCTTGTTTGTCTGTCTTCCTGTGTCTGTACACCTCCTTTTTTATAGGGCACATCTTCTGCTACTTGACTGCAAGTAGCCCCCTTGCTTGACTGCAGATGCCTCCTTTCTGTTCTTACTTTATTGAAAGTTTGGCTGGTGGGAGGACACTCTTATATTTCCAGAACTGAAAAGTCTCACGAGAGCTTTAGCTCTCCCAACTGTTTCATTGTGGTTGGCTTTCCTTACCATCTGTGTTTAGAAGTCTTTTGTGCTTCCAGCTCATCAGGGTGTGTATATTTTGAATGCCCCTTCCAGCTTTTAAAATCTGGCCCATGCCTCCCCAATGCCATCCATTCTGGCTGGCTTAATTCTCACCTGGGAACCAGTTGCCTTCAAGATTTGAAGGCAATGCTTATTGTTTCTAGCATTTCCTTAAGAATTCAGAATCTATCCCAATTATTGATCGTTTTGGTCTGACATTTTTAAACCTCCAAGGAGCTTAGGATACTCAGTACCTTGAATCCTCACGACGATGGGCCCATGGCACTGAGCAGTTATAAACTTCCCAGTTCCTGGAACTTATGTTTTTATGTATTTCCCTTATGTTCTGAGATACAGCAGCCTGTATAACCGTGGAATCCACAGAGTCAGTCAACTGCAAACTGCAGGTGGAGAAGGTAGTTGGGCCTTATCTTGGGCAGTCTTTTTCCCCCTGTTCCTCAAACATCGCAACCAAACAAGTATTTACCCAGCATCTTCCTCATGTCTAGTATTCTAAGCAATGGGGAAATGATGTAGAACATATTTGAGGATGTATGGAGGTCATATGCAAATGATATGTTAATCACAGCAGGGTCTGCTGTCATCAGAGTCTGGCATCTAGAAGAGATGGCGGCTGTCTTAGTGCTAGTGGGTCTGTGACCCTGAAGGACAACCTGTATGTTTGTATGTGGAGGTGAAAGCACCTCCAAGATGGCCCCATGATCCTTCCCTCCGGGAGCCATAACCAGAAGTGATGGAATTGTATTTCTGAGGTTGAGCTGTAAAATGGTCTGTCTTGGCCGCACTCTTTCCCCTTGAGCCACTTGCTCTCGGGGCACGTGCTCTATCTTAAGTAGGTGATGGAGGCATGCTTGCCAAGGAACCAAGGCATGCTCATCAGTTCATCCTGGAACTGAGGTTCTTTGTCAACAGTACGGGGGGCCCAGTCAGTTGCTCTGGGAATAGATTCCTCAGCCCCAGCCATTCCCTCATGTGAGATGGCAGCTTGGCCTCTGTTGACTGATTGACCCTAAGCTATAACCACTGAAGTTTGCTGTTCTTGAGTGCACTCAACCCTCTCATGGTGGAGCTACAACTGCCGTACCATCACCCCGGGGTCCCAAGGCAGGGGGATCGTGTGTCCCAGGCCAGCCTGGATGTCCTGGCTTCGTTTCTGTTGCTGTGATAAAACAACAAAAGTGAGAAAAGGCTTGTTTTAGCTTACAGTTCTAGGTTATTGACACCACCACTTCAGGGGTGTCAAAGCTGCAGGGACCTGAAACACCTACTCACATGGCATCCACAGCCAAGAGCAGAGAGGTGAATGCATGCTTACTGCTCAGCTCAGTTTTTACACTCTTACAGAGTCTGGGACCTAAACCCAGGAAATGGTGTTGCCCACAGTGGACACGGCTTCCCATATCAATTGACTTCATCAAGACAATCCCCAACTGACATGCCCACAGCCTAACCTTGATCTAGGAAATCCCTCACTGAGATTCTCTTTTCAAAGGATTCTACATTGTGTCACATTGACAATTAAGTAACCAGCACAATGGGCTATACAACCAGATCCCACCTGAAAAGCAAATAAGTAAACATTTGTTACTCTAAGATGCTGTTATGTAGTAATAGACAATCACTGTAAATGATTGTCTGATCCTCCTTTTCTCTGTTCTTGCATTCTGGACATCCTGTTATATGGTATGTACATCCTCCCACCCCGACTGCTGTGAGAAATGCCCAGGCAAAAGCAGCTTAGTGGAGAAAAGATTTATTCTGCCTGATAGTTCTGAGCTACAGTCCATCCTGCCAAGGAAAAGCAACCAGGCAGGAGCTTAAGGCAGCTGGCCTTGTGGCAGTCACACTCAGGGAGCAGAGGGGCTGTTGCTACTCAGCTCCCTCTCTCCATTACACAGTCCAGGATCCAACCAGGGACAGGTGCCACCCACAGGTGGGCAGGTCACCTCAATTAATGTAATCAAGATAATTCCCCGAAGGAAGCCCACAGGCCCATCTCCCAGGTTATTGTACTAGTGACGTTTACAACCAACACCATCCATCACATTTTGATTATAAAAGATGGTAGGATGCTTGCCTCAGTCTTCACATTTCATGTCATTTAATATTTTCTATCCCCTTGTCTTTTTATTCTATGTTCTGGAAATTTTCTTCAAGTTTATTTTCTAGCTCTTCTTCTGAGTTCTGCTATTTCTTTTTAAATAACTTATAGAAATCATTTTTTTTCCTGAGACATGGTTTCTTTGTGTAGCCCTGGCTGTCCTGGATTTGTTTTTTAGGCCAGGCTGACCTCAAACTCACAGAGATCCACCTGCCTCTGCCTCCTAGAGTGCTGGGATTATAGGCTTGTGCCAATTTTTAATCTCTCTCTCTCTATGTATATATATATTTGAGCTAGGGTTTCTCTGTGTAACAGCCCTGGCTATACCAGAAATTGCTTTGTAGACTAGGCTAGCCTTGAACTCACAGAGATCCACCTGTCTCTGCCTCCCGAGTGCTGGGGTTAAAGTTTTTCACCACCATGTCCATCCCTCTCTTTTGTTTAAAGATTTATTATATTTGTATGTGTGTGTATGTGCGTGCACGTGTGTACATGCAGGTGCCTACAGTCACCAGAGGGAGCATTGGATCCTCTAGAGCTGGAATTATAGGTGGTTGTGAGGCCCCAATATGGGAACTGGACTTCCATCCTGGACAGGGGGAGTGCACACTCTAATGAGCCATGTGCTCATTTCGCTTCTTTCTGCCTTTGCTTTGCTCTGGGCATTGATCCCAGGACCTCACATGTGCTATGCATCTGCTCCGTGCCGTGGTCCACCTTGGCCTTTTGCACTTATATTTCTAGATGGCCCTGGAACAATCTGGGGCTCTCAGCTTGCCACTCGGTCAGCCGCAGATTCAGTGGTGCTTTTAGTTTCCATAATTTGTTTTTTTCTTCCCCACTCCCTTCTATTCTAGAGAGTTCTCTTTTTTAAACTTTACATTTATTTTAGTGAGATTTTGTGAAAAAAAAAAAGAGAGAAATAGATACGTGTATTTAACTAACATTCCACATCAACCATCAATTCCTTGACTGTCTGGCCCCCTCCAGACTTCCTGTGATTCATTCAACTCCTTGCTCATCAAGACAGCCAAAGGGACATTGACTGTTCTCAACCACGTGGTCCAGAGGTCATGGCCTATGAATCAAAGCAGAAGAAACATCAGTAGATCATTTCCAAACACTCTGCATGCTAACTTATTGCAAAGCTGCTGATTTGGACCCAGAAGTCATGCCAGTGGCCTTCATCTGCTGATTTTGACCTCTGAGCTGAGAGTCAAGAGCTGAGGGAAGAGAATTTACATGCGTGTAACCCGAAGGTCTGAATGTGTGTATCTAACACAACGCCCGTCGGGTCAGATGCATATAAATGCTCTCCACGCATCTCGAAAATGAGCTTCCTGCAAACAAACCCCACCTTTGGTCTGTGGGAAAATTGAGAATTGTGAAAAATGCTTAGCCTAAAGTATATTTAAATATTCATGGCATCTTCAAAGCGAAGTTGCTGGGAAAGGCTGAGCCACCAAGAACACAGATGGGGCAGCATAGTGACACTGTGCTGAAAGTCAAGAGTCCCATGCAGGACTGAGAGGAGTTCAGGGGCGGCCTAGCGTAGGCCCCTGCTGCCACAGCCATCAAAGCTGTTTGGATGTGTTGTATCTGTTGTTAAAGAGACCACATTCCTACTTAGAAAATGTACTATAATTATAGTCTCTTGAAGGCAATCATGTTTTGTGTTACAGATCTTATTTAGGGCAGTGAATTATTGCATTTGTTTCCTACCTACCTTCCATTAGGTTTTGAGGATGGCAACCACAGGGCACGTTCATCACTTTTCTCCCGGCTCCACCCATGGTAGACATTACTAATCAATCATACCACTGGTTCTTTTTAAGCTCAGGTATGAGGACTCAGAGTCTTTTTATTTTAGTTTGAAACAAAATCTCATTAACCAAAGATGACCTTGAATTCACCTTGTGGCCAAGGATGACCTTGAACTTCTGATCCTCCTGCTTCCGCATCCTTTGTGTGGAGATTCCAGGAATGTACCCAGCTCACAAGACTTTCCCACAGTGTTGCTGGTAGCCACTAGCGATTGACTATGGCATGCGGAGCATATTGGTGATTTCTGGGTGGACAACTTGTCACTAACCTCAGATGTCTAAATCACAGTTCACATTAGTTTATGTAGAACAAACTGGAAATGGTCTTTTTAGAAAGGACTAAAACTAGAATTTGGTCCCCCTTCTCTTTATGCATTTGAAGCCTGCAACCACCATAAGAACTGTGTTGTATTTTGGCCTCTCATCCTTTGGCTCTGGACTTTTACCCAATATTTTCTTCATGTACATTGAAGTCTTTGATTAACCCACTTAATTACACGTTCACCCTACCATTTACTCCATTATGCTCACAAAGTCTCCTGAGCAATGCTAATAACAACACTTCCCGCTGTTTGCTGAGCACAGACTATGGTCCATTCAAGGCTGAGCCTGCTACATGCATCAAATGAACAAAAGCCTGTGCATGGCTTGCCATAGTGCCTGGCATATGGTGAATACTCAATTATTATATTTAATTTTTTACTGCTCACAAAGGCACAGGTATTATTGAACAAAGAGTTTAAGTAGTTACTGCTTAGCTGACTGGGGAGTCACAAAGCTAGATTCCAGTTCAGTCTGGATAGCTCCCCAAACTTGTGACTTTTTCGTTCAACCTTGCTCAACTCCGCAACTAATTCCTGCCTTACCAGCGTGGTGATTGCCACATAATGATAACAGTGAACATTATATAAATGCAAGTAGAATTGTCTCTCAGCCTCTTCACATGACTTGTTCTAGGTTCCCTCACCCCAGAACTCCTAGTTTCACAGATGCTCAGATCTCATCTCAGATGGCATGGCACCTCCATATGCCTGTTCACGTCTTACTGTAGACATTTATTCATCTCTGGTTAGTTACAGTACCCAATACAAAGTAAATTGTTATAATGTCTTCCTTGGGGCAATGCCTGCACATGCTCACTACAGATGTGACTATTGCAGTCTTATGACAAAGCATGCAATTTATGGGTGCCTGAGCCACAGAAATAGATGCAGAGGGTTAGCTGTATGCCTTTATTTCTTCTGTGTTGACTGATTATTATAAATTATATAGATGTGTGTATGTGTGGTATAACGTGTTAGCTCTGTTCTCCCTAGCAAGTGTTGTTACATTGTTATTTTTTGGTGTTTTTTTTTTCTTTTTACAGATAATTAGACTGAGGCTGGGAACACCGTATGGCCAGCAAGCTGGCTTGTTAGTAGATTCAAAGTTGATTTGATTAAAGTCATTATATCCCACAGCTTTGATAACGAACCATGAAACACACTGACCAACATCTACCCAGCAGCTGCTATGATGCACATTCACAGAGCACCCATGTCCATCACAAGTTTTCCTCAATTCATTGGACATTCCTTTTCTAAATCGGGTTTCTCTCCCAAGCATTCACAAGGCACCAGGTTGCCCAGCAGATACCTGTACTTGGCAATAGACCATCAGAGCCGCATTGTAAACTCTTCCAGATAATTTGACATCTTTAAAACATTGCATCTATTTATTTACTTATTTATTGTGTATCTGTGTGTATAGACCTTTGTGTAGGGACATGTGTGTTCCATTGAGTTTACATAAAAGCCAGAGGTCAACTTGTGGGAATCAGTTCTGTTTTTTCACCATGTGGGTCCAAAGGACTGAACTCAGTTTGTCATGTTTATTGGCAAGCTACTGTTATCTGCTGAGCCATCTCAGTGGCCCAAGAGTTTGATAGCTTAGCTATTTGTTTTGTGTTTCAGTTTCTCCATCAGACATGGGAAGAACACCTTTAATTCTTCCCATTATCAGAGTGTCCGAGATCCAAAGTGTGAGTCCTCATGAAACAGGCTGCCAAGCAGAAGTGTGGGACATTTACTTTGGCTTATACTGTGAACAGTGAGAGGTTGAATTAACTTTTAAAACTTTAACAATGAGACCCCCTTTTTAGTTTCTCTTGAGTTATTAAAATACCCTTGCAGGACCCAGATCTACCGGGTACTTGGGTGGGCACAGAGGTAGTTTCGGTCTTGATTGAGCCTACTATGCTCTTAGTGAGTCCCCACCATAGTATCTGTGACCACCCACCAAGGCCATGTCAGTACTTTAACTACCACCCTGTAGCCACTTGATTTTTACACTTGCCCTTGGAGATCTCTGACTTTGAACTTGAACACTGAAGCAGGAGAGAGTTCTCCTGAGGGTCTCACTGGGACCAAGTGTGTCTGATAGTTGTTTGAGCTGCATCGAGATTCTACGTGTTTAAAAAGTATCTTTAAACCAGAACAGGGCATTTGAAAGAATTAGTGAAAGGAATGTCATTTGCAACATATGTACTCACTGGTATGTTCTGTGACCACCACCGGTCTACCAGGGCAAAACCTGGGCTCTATGCAAAGCTGCCAGACCCGTAGTACCTTGGACAGCATTTGCTGAATTTGATCTTCTGCAGGGGATAGTCACCTGTCATTTCACAAGGTGTTTCATCTGCGGTTGCACACTGTGAGGGACCCTGTGTCCTGAATGTTTATGTGACACAGCTCTGCCACGGACTACAAGTAATGCAATGCTATAATAGTCGCTAGATGATGGGTGTCAATTTAATTTTATTTAATTTCCAAAATTTATTCCTTGAGAATTTCATGTGTGTATACTATGTATTTTCATCACATTTACCCCACACCCTCCCTACAGCTCTTTCCAGATCCCTCCAACAGCCCCCTTCCAATATCATGCTCTATTATTATTATTAGTAGTAGTATTATTATATTTCAATGGCACAGTGCTCATTACTGTGACAGCAAGCATAGTGTCAGCCTGGAGGAGATAGGCAAAATGATCCCATTGTGGGGAGCCTGTTGTTGGGTCCTCTCAAACAGGCTGTGTCTACTTCCTGCAGCCAGCTTGGTTCACAAGGAGAGTGACAGGAAAGATTGGGTCTAGTCTCTGCTTGATCAGCACATGCACACATGCACTCACGCACACATGCACTCATGCACACATGCATTCACACACACACTGCTATTGCAAGAGAGTACTCAACACAAAGCAAGACACAGGGGCTGAGCTTCACATCTAAGTCAGCGCCAGGGGCTTGCTTTAGGTAAACACTCCTCACTTGTCTTTTAGCACCAAGTTGGGCAGCGCTCAGGGATCACGGGACTGAGCGGAAACCCATGCTCGTCCCTTTCTGCTGACACCACTTCTCTGTCATAGGTGCTCTGCATGCAGCCACTCACCCCTCCTGCCTTACTACTTAAACCTGACCTTGAACACCCAGTGCTGCTACTTATCCCCTAAATGAATCATGTGCAGACAGAGTCTACGGACAGGTACACATCAGCATGCAGCAATATACACAGAAGGTCTGTGTCTTACTTTGGGTTACCTCAAAGCATGCCTTGACTCAAGGTGGCATACAAGTAACTGATCTTGGAGGTGATCTCTGTTACATGGAAAGGGAATCAGGTGGCAAGGTGGGTGGAGGAAGCAAGGGGATGCAGGCATGACAGCGAGTGACCACGGTGTGTCTAAAGGTGCTACTTTCATGCATCCCATACCCCTACTGCAGTCTGACTCACTCTCCCAACTACACTTCATTGCTAGGCTCACTCCTCTCAAAAAGTCCCTTCTCTGTTCTCTCTCTCTCACACACACACCCATTCAGGCACACACACATGCACACATATACTTTAATCTAGATTCTGCATATGAAAGGAAACATAATATTTGCCTTTCCTAACAATGACTTCCAGTGTCATCCAGTTTCCTGCAAATGGTGCTGTTGCATTTTTTTTTAGCCAAATCAAATTGGACTATGCACACACTTCCATATTTTCTTTATTCTTTCCAGATGAGATTAACTTGAATAAATAATTCATTTTATGTAACCCAAACACCAGAACTATTATCCTCCTGGTGTGTAATCAATGTAAACATTACACCCAAGGTCTATTACTTTCGTTTTCTGGAAGCAGCTGGTATATTCTAACTTCCTGTCTCTGTCTTAGAATGGGGGCTGGGTGTATTCATTGACCAATTCCTGTAGAGAATTGGTTGAAAGTCCGTCTTAGGAACACACCCTTCTGGGTACTTCCGGCCCACCCTACAGTTTGAGGACACCTTCAAATGATAAATCACATGAACTTGTGTCTTAGTTAGGCCTTCTGTTGCTATGATAAAACACCGTGACCAAAAGCAGCCTGGGGAGGAAAGAAGGTTCACAGTCCACTGAGAGAAGCCAAAATGAGAATTCGAGGCAGGAGCTGAGGCAGAGGCCATGGTGGAACACTGCTCACTGACTTGCTCTCGATGGCTTGTTCAGCCTGCTTTCTTCTACACCCCTAGGATCACCTGGCCAGGGATGGCGCCGCCCGCAATGGTCTGGGCCCTCCCCCATCCATCATTAATTATAAGAAAATGCCCACAGGTTTGCCTTCAGGCCAATCTGAGGGAGGCATTTTCTCAATTGAGGTTTCTCTTTGTGCCAAGTTGATAAAAAAAAACAAAAACCAAAACCAAATCTAAGCGAGACAACCAGAAACCAGGAAGTGACTGGGTGACCCGCTGGGACACACTAGGATTCCTCTGTTACCTGGGAGAATCCCGAGCTGACTGTGTGTGTCCTTGGAGGTCTTTTTCCTTTTGGTCTGGGAAGGATGGCCTTCGATGCACGGCTGTGCGTGCTGAGCACTGAGTAATTCTAGGGGGCGCCACTCACCCAGGCTTTCTACAGAGGCCCAGCACGCATGGCAACCCCTACCACTGTGCAGCAGGCAACCTGCCCAACTCGCCTTGCAAGGGCTGTCAGCATCCTACCTCTGTCTGCATTTCATCACTTTGGGAAAAAGAAAAAGGGATTGTCAGAGAAGACATATTCACTTGAGGTGAGCTACAATATTGTCTTTTAAGGGTCACTAAACATTTTAAGCATCTGACAAGTTTTCCCTGCAAGCCAGCGTCCTGATTAGTCAGCAACAGCCAGCCCCTCTGCCCTACTCTCCCACCTCCAGTCCCTCGTCCGCCCCCACCCCCAAGCTCCACAGTCACTCCAGAGTCAGCCAGTGTCAT
Source organism: Pachyuromys duprasi (assembly GCA_028658305.1). Lineage (NCBI taxonomy): Eukaryota > Metazoa > Chordata > Mammalia > Rodentia > Muridae > Pachyuromys > Pachyuromys duprasi. Next base: position 110,420,813 of record CM053766.1, read on the forward strand.
GCCTGCTGCTAATTTTAGCTAGCAATCTGCAAAGACCATTAGTGAGTCTTACAGAAATGGCTGAATGGCTCTTGAAGACATTGGAAGCGGGGCAGATTTCCTCACTACTGTAGCTGTCCTCACTTGTCCCTGCCCACACTTTCTCCACACAGGCTTCCTCTCTGCCTCCAGGGTTTCTGGGCTGTAGCTATCAGCATCTCTGGGTTCCTGAGCCAGGCCCTGCAGACAGAGGGCCTCAGAGTTGATTGCACTCCTCTTAAGCTAGGTTCTCCTCACTTAGCGGCGAGCCGTGCAAATGGAGTCACGTCATTCCAATTGGTGGAACCTACAAATATTTATGAAGCAATTCACAAGAAGGGAGTCATGGAATTAATTACAGCCCGAAAGAGCCACTGGCAACCCAGTATCCTAGCTGTGATGACAAGCTGGAACTGGGAGGTCACGGAGCTCATTCAAGGTCATCAGGGCTTAGCAGCTGAGGTCTAACGTTGGCTGCGGCAGCGTGGCTGTGTCTTAGGACCTCTCTGATAGGCTAGGCCTGGCAGGAGGTTAAATTTCAAACACATGATTGCAGATGAACGGGTGCATTTTTCTAAAAAAATTTTTATTAGCATATACTGTTAATAATAATGGGTTTCATGATGCTATTTCACCTCTAATGTAATGTATTTTCGCATATTACCCTCTTGTTTCTCCTCCCATGCTTGCTGATCCTCCTCCTCTTCCTAACTGTTCCCCCTTTATTTTCATGAGTTTGTGGGTGTCATGTATATGTGTGTGTACATGTGAAAGTCAGAGGTTAACTCTGGGTTGGCCTCTCTTTGGCTCTCTAGCGCATTTTCTGAGACAGGGTCTCTCACTGTTTCTGCTTGACTGGCTGGCCATTGAGCCCCCAGGGTGTGCCTGCCTCTGCTCCCCAACGCTGGGGTTACAGGCCTGACATTTTATCTGGGTGCTTAAGGACATGAACTCAGAGCCTCATGCTTGCAGGGTACCATCCGCACAACAGGATGTTGAAGTATTTATTCATTATGCTGCTCGGGCAGTTTACTCACCTGGTTTCAGGTGCAACAGTAAAAGCCTAATTTGTTTTCAGCTCATGGAACTTAAAAAGCACAGGGACAGACACATGCTTCAGTTATCTATGGATGTCTGTGATCTAAGGCCGGCACTGGACCGGGCTGCTCTGTCCAGTGCTCAGGTCTTCCCCCTCTCTAGAGGCTGGATGCTCAGGCCAGCTGTCTCACTGGTGACAACATGGCTTTGATTAGTCTAGCACAAATCACATGTCAATCATGGTTAACATGTGAGTGAATACTATGGTTGGCTATGATTGGATCACATGCTTCTCCCTGGCTTAAGGAGATACTATCAGAGTAGCAGGAAATAGAGGCTGGATTTGAAAAGTCAACAGTGCACACTCAGAGGCATCTAAAAACACAGTTGTAAAAATATATATTTTGTGGTGGTGTTTTTCTTTCTTTCGTTCGTTCTTTTTGCCTCTAGATAACATGGACATTATAAAAATACACCAGATTTGGGGCAAGCACCAAGATTAAGTTACCTCATACTCAACCCCATTCGGACCATCTTCATCACCACTTCCAAGATCCAGAGGACACTGAGAACGAGGCAGAAAGAATGTAAGGGCAAGAGGAAGGGGTGAGTGTGGTGGGACACTGTCTCTCAGACTCTCCAATGAAGGATGGAGGCAGGGGTGGGGGTGGGTCTCATGGGGCATCATCTCTTCCCGAGTGACAGAGAAACATCTTTAGTGGTACAGCTGAGCTGTCTATAACCCTCTAAACAACTGTGCTTCTTGTAAGCAATGATACATAAGTGAGGGGGTGGAGGGATGTTTTGGTTGGCTGAGTGTCTGGGGAACAGGTCTCTCCTTCCTGTCGGAGGGTGAGTTGGATTAGCTGAAGGCTACCACAGTGGTCTTATTGTTTAGGCAGAGGCTGAGAAGTGAGGGAGTGAATAAGACAGAGGAGAGAGTTCACTGTACGGATTTGGGGATAGGGCTTTTCTTTGTGGAAAGTGGGTTACTGCTGCCTTCATGATGGTGGGACAGCTGAGTCAGCAGCAGGGGCTGAGAGCATGAAGAGCCAAGTCAGAATAAGAGCCGGTGTGTCAGGGTGGCAGACGGAGAGGTGGGGAAAGTCTGAGCCTCCAGGGCCGGTTCTGGGAACAGAACTCCAATTCTCTGGAAGAGCATTAAGCACTATTAGCCCTTGACTAGATAACCTGGATATTATAAAAATATGCCGGATTTGGGGTAAGTGCCAAGATTAAAGATTTCTCTAGCTCTGGGATGTGATATATTTTTTAAAAAGAGTTTATTTGTTTTTATTTTATGTGCATGAGTATTTTTCCTACATGTTTGTCTGTGCACGTGTACATGCCTGGTACTCCAGAGGTCAGAAGAGGGCACCAGATCCCCGGGGAGCAGAGTTACAGATGGTTATGAACTGCCATGTGACTGCTGGGAACTGGACCCAGGCCCTCTGCAAGAGCAGCTAGTCTTCTTAACTGTTGACCCTTTCTCTCCAGTTCCAGAAGTGTGGTAAATTTTAAAACCCCTATTCATCTGACATTTTGTTACTTGCAAATTTCTTCTAGATTCTAGAATCTTTGACATTATAGGGCCTAGTCTGGAGAATAAGTAGCTTACCCGATAACTTAAACTCAAGTAAAGTTTTTGAAATTTGGCCCTGTTTGGGGGCCACCCTTCTTGGCTGTGGGGGACTGCTGTGTGCATGCAGGGAGCTAGCAACCCTCTGCCATCAAGGCCTCAGCCTTGTCCGAGTCATGAAGACTGTAATGTTTTTAGACTGTCTGGTGCCATCTAGAGCGTGTCTGTTCCCAGCTCACTTACTCATTGCTGATTTTATTTATCTGTTCATTTATTTATTTTGAGACGTGGCCGCTCTATGTAGTCCTGGCTCCCCTGGAACTTGCTCTACAGATCAGGTTGTCCAATAACTCATAGAGATCCTCCTGCCTCTGTCTCCTGAGTGCTGGGATTAAAGGCCTGCACCACTGTGCTTGGCTGCTGATTTTATTAAAGTAAGTTTATTATATTGCAATGGTTGGTTTTGTATGTCAACTTGCCTAACCTGTAGGGTGCCCAGATATGTGGTAGAACATTATTTTGGGGGTGTGGCTGTGAGGAAGTTTCTGGGAGACACTGAGATTTCTGTCAGTAGGCTGAGTTATGAGGATGGTCCTGTACCACACAGTGGTCACCACCCCATCAGCTGGGGTGGTGGGACAGGAAGCCTAGACTGAGCAGGGACATCTGTCTGTTAGGCTGTGGTCACAGTCCTGCAGGAGGAGCAGGTGGTGAACTCCCTTCTGAGAGCCTGTGGCTGAGTCTCTAAGCCCCTCAGGTCAGGAGACACCATCCTCCCTTCCTCAGGGCCATTTGTAAGCTTAAGTTGTCAGACTCTGGGACATCAGAGGGCCATTAGTGGCAGCACATCCTCCCACCATACAATGGGCACACCTCAATTAGATATTCCCCTCCTTCATATCTTCAGAGTAAAAAAAAACAAAAAACAAAAAAGAAAAACAACAACAACAAAAAAGCCTATTCCTACCCAGAAGTCTCTCCTCTCCCACTGCTGCCTGTGAACCAGAGACAGTTTGACTGCATGAGTCCCCCAAGGACACAAAAAAGGACGTCACCCCTCATGCCCCTCCCCCACCCCACCTCATGTGCCTGTGCTCTTCTCAGAGCCCCTGCCTGCTGCTGTCTGTCCATAGTGTTCATAACTCTTCTTAGAAATCACTCACCCAAAAGGACAGCCTGCCTCAGTGTCCCCCTGGAGTTCCAAACCCTCAATTTCTTTCACTCTCTTCTCTCAGTCCATGGATGGTGGGGCTGTTGGGTCTCCCAGCTTTACAGTGGAATCAAATTATGCTGTTGTCTCCTTGTTTCCCCGATTGCCTTATGGGGCTTCTCAAACCAAGTCTCCTGACCAAATCCTAGAACACATATACACACACATACACACACACACAGACACAAAGACACAGACACACACACATGCACATGAATGCACACATGCACACATGCATGGGCACATGCATACATGTACTAACAGAAAACACATGCATGTATACACTCTCTCACACATGTCTCCTTGGAGCACATTGACTGTTGTTTAGGAACTGGAACCCTTTTGCATTCAACAGTATTCAACAAAGTACCCACTAGGATTACACCCAAAAGAACTGAAAGCAGAGACTCAAAACAGGTGCTCCCGAGGTTCATAGCAATGTCCTTTGCAATTCCCAAGGCATGGAAGCAACCCAGGTGACCATAGGGAGAAAACTGGCCAAACAAATTTGGTAAACGTGAGTGCTGGAATACTAGTCAGTCTTCAAAAGGAACGATGTTTTGATACATCCTCTAGTAGATGGATGGCCTGTGAAGACATTTCAAGTGAGACAAACCTGTCACAAAAGGACAGATATTGTGGTCTAATGCTCTAGAATGAAGAGGTTTACAGAGACAGAAAGTAAAACTGGAGGCCATCAGACACTAGGACAGGAAAGATATGGGGGTGTGTCATGTCATGGGTCCAGTTATTTTGGGGGCCACTAAAGACCTCTGAAACTAGAAAATGAGGAAGGTCCCATACCTGGGAGTGTAATTAATGCCACTAAATTGTGTGTGTGTGGTCACTAATGACATCCAAAACTAGAGACTGAGGAAGGTTCCACACTTGGGAGTGTAATTAATGACACCAAATCATGTACTCGGAAACCGTTCCCTGTAGTCTGTAGTTCACCACAATGAGAAGCTAACAAGCCTCCTCCCCCACTGAGTTAAGCCATGAACTTTCAACAAGTCTTGAGGCAGTGTGGCGCCATGTTTTCTGAGAACTCCTTGATGGATGGCAGAAGAGCAGATAAGGGCTGTTGGGATCTGGGACTCTACTTCCTAGCATATTCAGTGGTAACGGCCACGTTTGATGGCATCACATACACAGAGAGCCCACACGGAGCAAGCAATGATGTGCCTTGGTCTATGGAGGATTACAGGGGCACAGAGAACAGGGCTGACCTCGACAGGGATGTGTGTGTTTTGATTCCGTACAGAGCCCATGCTTGTAACGTTGGCCTCAAATGTGGCTTGCTGAGGGTTGGAGCTGAGTTGCTTAACTTTGGATTCAAGAAGCTATTTTGAGAATTTACTTAGTTAAACACTAATAAGAGAGAAATGAAGTTAGAAGCTCTCAAATGACCCTGGGCTTTCTTAGTCTACAGTTAAAAAACAAATCACATTTCCTGAAAATGTGTTTTTCTCAGTACAATGTCAATTAGATGGGAGAAGTGATTTTCCTGGGAGGAAAGCTGGAGCTCAGGGGGCCTTTTCTGTGGCCCCAGATGCTCCTGAGGCGAGAATCCACGGCTCCCCGCTGGGGCCGAGACAGCCATATCCGTATTTCCTTGTCTATCTTTCTGACTTATCAGGGGGTGGATGGCATTTGATGATTTAATCTGTGTAATCTCTAGACAGAACATGTCTCCACTCGGCTGCCAGGAAAATGTTAATTTATTCTGCTTCTGGAGCTGGGTGAGTAAATGAAGTGATTGAAGATGAGGTCTGTGCCTTGCTCTCTGTGTGTGCACACATGCATTCATGTGCACACTCATGAGGGCCCGTGCAAAGAGAAACAAATCAATTTTTAACCAGAAGTCACACACCTCTCCTTGTTCTTAGAAACTGAAACATCACCAGCCTCCAAAATTTGCGAAATGTCATGTATGATTGTTTTTCTGAGGGTTGCACCGGGGAATTTTTTTTTTAAATCTCCCAGGAATGGTGTAGAGAATGTTAGCTGGTGGCTTTGTGGGGTGCATCACCTGAAACACCTTTCTCTTTGAAGAGGCCACAACTGTCTTAGGCTTAAGGATCCCCTGATATTTAAGAGGTATTTTTATTTGGCTGAGGGGCTGGGGGCAGAGAGCAGCAAGGGGAATTGTTATTCTCTGTTTGTTCAGGCTTGCATAAACATTGCAAAAATTTTTTCCTTGAAAAAGCTTTTGACATTGTGTCCTGATCCTACCAAAGTCTCCAGCAGCTTCCTGTATCTTCTGGTCCTTCTCTCCTCCCTATGAGCCCTGACCACCTTATGTGCTACAGGGCAGCAGCCAGAAAAGGACGAATAAAAGCCAGGTGCCTGGCCTCCTTCAGCTTTGCCTGGCACACAGTAGGAAGCCAGTCAGAGCTTCCAAGAGCTCAGACATTCGTCTTTGAGAATGGTTGATAATTCTACAACAAAAGAACCCCCTCCCCCGCCTTTCTCCCTACCTTACCTCCTGTTCTCCTTCCTGAGTCTCATGTGTCCTAGGCTGGCCTCAAACTCACTGTGTAGCCAAGGATGACCCCATTGCTCTGTTCTTCCTGCCTCCACTTCCTACAGAGCCCAGATTTAAGGCCTGTACCTACCAAGCCGGGTGTGTTTGGTTCCAGGGTAGAGCTTCATGCTTGCTGGGTGAGCCCGCTACCAACTGAACTTCACCCTGAGCTTGCTTCACTCCCTCAGGTTCTTATTCTTTCATAAACAAGGTAGAAAAACCAGGGAGTCTCACAGAGCACACCTCTGCAAATCACAAAAACACACCTCTACAGCAGGTTTTGTTTACCCTGGCACATGCTATCAGCCGCATCAGCCATCAGGCAGCCTGGGATTGATTTCTCTATGATCTCTCTAGCCCATTTTACAGATGAGATCTACTGAGATGAAGTGGTTTGGAGATCACAGGGACACTAAGCATTGAGAGTCGGTGTTTGAAGGCTCTCTGTGTCTTTGCTGCTGTGTCCCCACAAGTGAAATGTGATAGTCCCCTTATTTGTTTAGGGAAAACTTCCTTCATGGCGAGGACCATGAGCCAAATACCAAGATGTGGTTTGATATGGTCAATGGGTGGAAGAGATGCTACAGTTTGTTCATAATTAACTGGCTCATGGTTGAGCATCTTGCTCCACACTTCAGAGCACGAGAGGCAGTACAGAGTCCAGATGGACCCGAGGTTCCCGATTCTAACCAGTTCAGGCATCCCAGAAACTAGGAGAAAAACGTGTTAAGATGAATAAGGATGTTCTCATCTTGGTGGCTATGTAATTCTGTGAGGCATCCATTATCTCTTCAGTATGAGGGAACTGAAACCTGGACTGAACACAGCTGCCATTGTTAAGCATCAGGCAGATCCAGAGAGACAGCAGTAAATGAGACAGTCGGTAGCGGCCATGTCAAGGTGTGGGCCATCTGGGAAGGAAGACTCTGAAGAATTAGATCTGGGGAATTCTGGGCAATCCAGTGAGTGTGAGTAAAGCAGATGAATGGGCTCTGGATGTTGCTGCTGCTTAGAGGAGTGAGACATATGCACCCTCGTGTGTGTGTGTGTGTGCATGTTCTATGTGTGTGTGTGCCTGTGAATGTATGTGTATGTGTATTGTACATGTCTGTGTGTCTGTGTTGCTACATAAGGGTCTGGGAAAAGAGAAGCAAATAAGCCTAAACCCAAGAGATTTTATTTACCTTTATGTGTATGTATGCACATGTGTGGTCATGTTTGTTCATATATGTGCATGTGTGCACATGCATGTGGAGGCCAGAGGTCAGCCTTGGGTATTCTTCAGGCGTGGCCCCACCTCACCTCACTTTTAAAGACAGGTCATCTCACTGGTCTTGAGTTCACCTTGTTGTCTAGGCTGGTCGGCCAGTGAGCTACAAGGATCTGCCTGGACCCGTTTGTCCATGATGGGATTACAAATATATGTCACAGGGGATGAAGAGATAGCTTGAAACTAAGAGCACTGGCTACTATTCCAGAGGACCTGGGTTTGATTCCCAGCACCAACACAATAGCTCACAACCCTCTGTAACTCCTTCTGGCTTCCATAGGCAGAAGACACACAGGTAGTGCACATACATACATGCAGGGGAAAAAAAACCTATATATAAACATAAATAAATAAATCATTAACAACTATCTGCCACTGCTCCTAGCTTAGTTTTATTTTAAATGTGGATTCTGGGGATCCACTTTCATTTCTCAAGCTCAGAGAAAGCATTTTATGGACCCAGAAATCTTTCCAGTCCCTCAAGGCATTTGTGTTAAAGTAGAAGCGTTTGTGGAAGTTTTTGTGTCTTTAAAAACTCAGTTATGTTATCTAAACATGTTTTTGTTTTAATCCCAGGTCTGGGGTATGAGCTTGTCACAGCAGCAGCCTATTTGCCTCGTGCAGGCTCAGAGAGGGGCTTGGTCTTTGCCAGCTGCAGTTAGTTTAATTCTGAGGACTCTGGAGAGGGAATAAATGCCAGAACCCAGGAACAGGGTGGGAGAGTTTCCCCTTTCTGCTCCTGGTTGCTGTTGATGCAGGTTGCTGAGATGATGTTGGAGATATCCTAAAAATATTGGACTTGTCCCAGGGAACCCAACAACCCTAACCAGCAGGAAACAGCTAAAGAGAACTACACCCCCTCTCCCCACCAACCTTCTTCTCTCCTACCTAGTGTCAGGGTGGAGCAGGGAGGAAGAGGTATAAGAACCCAATTAAAATAGATAAAATAAAGATGTGGACGAGGAGCTCCACGCATCATCTCTAGGCATTTGCAATCACCCTCCTCATGCCACATTGTATGCAGAATGCTGTATGTGATTGTTTTCCTGTGGGGGACAGGGAGGGGTCCATCACAGTCTCCAAGGGATTTAGAGAAGGCCGGCCTGTAATCTTGTGATTCTCTGTTACCTGGTACTTCTTTCTTCAAAGAGTACCAGTTCTTTCCCTTTGAAGACAGATGTACCCGCAAACACCAGGGGAAGTTTCTGATATGGTTGGCTGTGGAGGTGTATTTGGACGCAGCTACCTAGCCTGCAGATCTGGCGCCCAGGAGGGAGGGCCAGGGTGAGAAGAAATGAGAGGAGGAGAACCATCAGCCCAGAGGTGGTGACTGAAGTCAAGTCACTGTTTGGAAAGATTAGACTCAGGATTGAAGGGCACGAAGCTGGCAAGGCATTTTTACAGTACAAAGAGTTGCGACAGAGGACCAGGGAAAGTCGCCTGACCAGTGTGGACAGCAGCCATATTGGATTAAGGTTGACCCTAAGGACCTACTTTAATGACTTGTCTCTTTAAAATTAAATCACGTTGTGAGGTTTGGGGTGCAGGACTTCATTGTGTGGGTCTTATGTGGATATAATCCATCCCAGGGCAACTTTTATCCCTTAGGTTGAGGTATAATCCTTCCAGGAAATCTTTCTCTTTCCCAACTACTCCAAATTAGTCTTCTCCATCATTCTTGTAGAGAGCACCGTGGCTTTGCACTCCACCCCCCAGCACCTATTCCATGTTATAGGTCTCCACCTGTCTAAATTAGGAACCATGAATTCCAGGGTTGTATCTGGCCCCTGCTGTGTCCCCAGTATCCAGCAAGGCTCCATCTAGCTCACAGGAGGCGGCCAATGCAAGGTTTTGAATGAATGAGAAGTCCAGAGGCCAAACAGGAGGCTGGAGTGATGACTCAGCATTTAAGAGCAATCGCTCCTCTTCCAATTGAACTCCAGTGACAGTTTGATTTCCTGCCCCCATGCTGGGTGCTTCACAACCACCTGTAACTCCAGGGGGTTTGATGTCCCCACACACATAAATTAAAAAAAAAATCAACGAGGCAAAAGAACCTATCAACCCCACCTATAGTTAAACAGACTAAAACCATTGAATGGAGAGGTTTTTTTGTTTTGTTTTGTTTTTTTAACCCTTGCTTGAAGATCAGGAGAGGTGATTTCACATCAAGCCTAGGAACACCACCCCCTCCCCCCACTGTAGTCTTTGGGCATAAAATGTGCAAACTGTGACCGGAAATCGATTCAAGCTCAAAGCTAGGCAGCCAGGGAGAGAGCATTTATAAAATCATTGTCGGTGTCTGCTGTGATAGGGCTGCCCAGCATGGAGCCACAGGCCAGCATATGGCCAAATCGAATGGTGTCGAGCTTGTCACTGAAGATAAAATTCAACATTAAGCAGGGACAAGGAATGCATTTTACTCCTGTTCCATTGTATTAGAAGGTGTTTAGACTGAGATTGGATTTGAGCTGCCTTTCAGGTGGATCCATTTCCAGAGTTTAAAGTTTTGCGTGTATACGTAGTTTGGATTTAGTTCCCGGCTCACAGAGAGCTGGGAGGAAGTTCAATATAACTCTCAGCCATGCTCAGGCATGGTTGGAAAGGTCAAGAGCTTTCTTTCTGGAAGGTTATAGGAAGTTGTTTTGTCCAGGTCCATGGTAACATAAGAAGCTACATCTGTGAAATCTCACCAACATGACTGCGTAATCATGAGTTGAACAAGGAAGATACCAGTGAACATGACACCGGATGGAGAAAAGCTCACGGGGCCTCAACCCGAGAACTACAGGCAACTTAGTAAAGCTGGGAGCTGGGGAGCTGGTCCTTTCCAGGGAAGAGCACACCAATTGGTTGTCCAGTGCCAATGAGCATCCCTGAAAACATACACCCAAGTAACATTTTACAGACTAAACTATTATATGAACAATATATGCTATTATATAAAACATAGGTTATATTTAGGAATATATATGTATTCCTATGTGCATGCAATAATAATTGACGAAGAAAGATGCCATGAATTTGATGGAGAGTTGGGAGAAGGTGTATGGGAAGGTTTGGAGGGAGGAAAGGGAGAAAGGTGGTATGTAAATTACAATCAACAATAAACTCAAATAAATACGTAGCAATCATGCGTGCGCCCATATGTGTGAGTGCCTGTGCGCATGGAAGCCTGGGGACAATCCGGTCTTTCAGTGTCAGCCACCTTCTACCTTTCTGTGTGAGTTGGGGCTTGTCTTCAGCCTGAACTTTGACACACAGGCCAACCCAGGTGGCTATCATGCTTCCAGAGCTCTGCCTGTTTCCACCTGTCTCACCGTCACTTGGGTTACAGATATGTGTCACTGTGCTCAGCTTTTCATGATGGTCAAGCCACGGTGTGTGTCAGAAGATGATAGGAGAGGGCTGGTCCTTTCTTTCTACCATAGAGGTCCTGGGGGCCAAGCTCAGGTCATCTTGCTTAGTGACGAGTGCTCTTACCTGCTGAGGTATCTCCCAGGCCCACTGGCGCTCTTACTGGTTTCATAATGGAAAAAACAAAACAAAACAAAACAAAACACTCTCAATAGTTTAAGTTTTTTTTTTTAATCTTATTCCCCTGAGACAAGGTCTCCTCCTGAGCCAGAAACATGCCATTTTTGGCTATGCCTGCTGGCCAGCAAGTGCCATCAGTCTTCCTTTCTTCACTACCGACACTGGGGTAATGACACACCAGGGCCTCACAGCACAGCCTGGCTGTTTATGTGGCTTCTGAGACCCGAACACAGGGTCTTACACTTACGCAGCAAGTACTTTACCCAATGAGCTGATTTCCAGCGCTGGGTGGGTGGTTTCTGTCGAAGCTGTGCAGTGTGACTAAGGCAGGCAGACAGAGACACTTCAGGCTGAGTCAAAGGAACTTTCTGCCTTGACTTTAGATGATGGGGGTGGACATTTTAGTTGACCCTGAAGAACTGGCAGCCATTTTGAAATGGAACAAATTTAAGAGTTCGTGAGGTGATGGCAAAGCCATGTAAAAATGCCACAGGACAAGCAAGAGTGAGCTCATGAGCAGATGTGTGCATGTACAACACTTCTAAAGTATACAGCAGTGCTGCCCAACTGGGTTGTCATACGTAGGTTTCCCTACTACATTATAGAAATTTAAAAATATGAAACTGATAATGCTCTCTTTGGCTCAGGATATCCACAATGAAGTGTTAAAATTTTAGCGTGTCCTATATTAGTGTTTTGGCAATATGTTTGGTCATTAAAAACTAGTGTGTATTTTATTATACTTATGTGATGGGATGGTTTGAATAAAAATGGCTCTCACAGGCTCATGTGTTTTAGTACTTGGTTCCCCACTGGTGGAACTGTTTGGGAAGGATTAGAGGTGTGTTCTTGTTGGAGGAGGTGTGTCACTGAGGGCACACTTTGAGGCTTTAAAAGCCAATGCCATGCCCAGTGGACCTCTCTCTGTCTCCTGATTTCTCATCAATACACTCTCAACTGTTCCTGCTGCCAAGCCCTTGCTCCCCCGCCGTGAACTCTTACCCTCTGAAACTGCAAGCCCCATGGGATGCTTTCAGCTATGAGTTTCCTGGATCATGGTGTCTAATTATAGTGATAGAAAAGCAACTGAGACACTTGACAACACCGAAAAAACCAATTTCTCTCTCTGGGTCTCCGTGGGTATGGATGAGGGTATACTCTGTGTGAATTGTCCTAGATGCTGCAGTCAACTTTAGGGGTTGCTCCTGGGGTGCCACCCACCTTGTCTTTTTGAAACAGGGGCTCTCGTTTGATTGATGGATGTCAGTGATTTGCCTAGGTTGGCGGCCAGTGAGCACCAGGGTGTTATTTGTGTCCATCTTTGCAACGTTGGCACCTGGATTTACATGTGGATGCAGGGTTTGCATATGGATGCAGCAGGCACTTTACCGCTGAGTTGTCTCCACTGCCTGAAATGGAGAAGAACCTTATTTCAAGTGCTCCGTAATCTCACACCCACCTGCCTGCTACTGTGTTAGATGGCAAAACACAGAGAACAGTGACCTTCAAATGTTTCTGACCAGAGTTTTAATCAGAGCTTAGTGTACACACACACACACACACACACACACACACACACACACGCACGCACGCACACGCACACACTGGCCTGCATCTCAAGTCCTTTGTGCTTTTTCAGAGTCTATCTTTAACTCTCTTTGGATTCTCAGGACTGACTCAGAAAACTAAGATTGCAAGAATAATGAAATGTCTGTGTTGATTAAAGGTGACCAGAATATGCCACATGGGATGACCCACTTTGGAATAAGGATTGTTGAAGCTGGACACGGTGAAGCAGCAGTAAGCACATTATGGGTACTTGGTCCTGAGCTATGTAAATGGAGACCTCCCTTTTGCTTCTTGTATATACAGAGAAAAACAACCATTGTTGCTAGAGACAAAAAAGCACACTAAATTGAATTTGCACAAGCAAACCTTACTAATTATTGTTTTCCAACTCTATTTACCCTCAATTGTCAGCCCCTAGAAGCACAAACTTCCCTTCCTTTGTCTTCTTACTTCCTTTTATCACTTTTTGCAAAAGTGATGTGTAGCCTGGCCCAGGGTCTATGAGGTTTTTGTCTTTCCCTACTGTGTTAGCAAAGTACCATAGTGTCTACTGGAACAAAGACACCCTGGAAGAAAACAAATGACCTTTTGACACTACACACAAATTCATTGCCTGCAATCCAAGGCCATTTCATAAATCCTATTGGATTTACACTATAAACACCAACTACATAGAATACAAGTTAAGTACACACTGTATCCAGTATGCTAGCAACACACATACTAGGTTATTTGAATTCAGTTATCAGAAAAAAAGGAGAATTTATACTGGGCTTTTGAACACCAATCATACTGGAATTTGGCCCCAATTCCTCAGGGAAAAGAAGGTTATGAGCAAATGTAAAGAAACCAAAATAGGTTAATCCATGCCCTCTGACATTGCAAAGATCAGTGCAATTTAAGGTATTCTTGACCATGAAAGTTTTTTGTTTTAAGGGCTAACACCTTTAACCTCCCATTCAAAATACAACCCCCCAAGGTTTCTATATTGATGGTTTTCAATAGGTCTCCACTGTATGGTCATTAAATCAATCTAATGAGTCAAGACCAACATTTATTTTAAATGAAACAGAAGGGAAGAGAAAAATATCAGAATGCATGCTTCCTAGCATGACCGAATAGCATTTCGCTAATGCTTTGTCTGTCTCTCTCTCTGTGTCTGACTGCATCTATATACACCATGCACATAAAGGTACCCAAAAAGAAGCCAAAAAGAGGGCATCAGAGCCCCTGGAACTGGAGCTGCAGATGGCTGTGAGCCTCCATGTGGACACTGGAAATAGAAACTGGGTCCTTTATGAGAATATCAAGAGTATTAACCACTGAGCCATCTCTCCAGTCTCAGTAGAACGGCTGACAGTTGCAGATGAAGCAATTTGAAGAATGATTTAAGGAATAGGAAGAAGTCAAGCAGATCGAGGTTGTTTGAGCTAATGGCTTAAGGTAGCCTAATGGTTGTGAACAGAAAGTGAATTTTTTGTCTCTCTGGGTGAAATTGCTATTAGAATTTGCAAAAGAATTAATCCCCGAAAGGTTCATGTGCTGAAGGCTTGATCCTCAGCTGATTCCATCCACTGAGAACTCATTGCCTCATGAGGACACTAATAGGTGGATTCATAATTTGATGGTATTATTGAGACGTGGTAGGAATGATGAGATGGGGTCTACTGGAAGAAATGGATCCCTGCATGAAGGATCTTGTCTTTGGTCTCTTCCTGTCTCTGCTCCCTGGCTGCCGGGAGGTGAGCAGCTTTTTCCACATGCCCTTCTGCCATGATGTCTGCTTCATGGTCACACAGGAGATCAGAAGCAACAAGACAAGAGAGGCTGGATGGAAGCCTCTCAGACTACGAGCCCCTGCCAGTCCTTCCTCCTTTATGTTTCTATGGGCATTTAGTCACAGCAACAGGAAAGGCTGACTGATCTGCTGAGGTCTGGAAACCTTCCTGAGAGTAACAAACGCGAGTGAGGAATGGTACTGGCATTTAGGATGTAGAGGACAGGGCTGCTGCCGAAAACCCCACCCCTACTCCTGCCACATGACAGAACAGCTCTACAAAGGGCTGCCTGTCCATTATTAATAGTGGCCAGTTGAGAGGGTGTGGAGAGGGTAGGGTTTGGTGTGGGGGAGGTGGAGAAGGGGAGACAGGTATATAGAGATAGACAGAGAAAGAGAGGAGAGGGAAAGAGAGAGGCAGAGAGGCATACAAAGATAGAAGACAGAGAGATAGACACACACACACACACACACACACACACAGAGAGAGAGAGAGAGAGAGAGAGAGAGAGAGAGAGAGAGAGAGAGAGAGAGAGAGAGAGAGAGAGAGAGAGAGAGAGGCAGATACAAGAACAGAGAGGAAGTGGAGGCTAGACCAGTCAGGTAATGCCTACCTTAGGAACATGCTGAGGATTTGAGAAACACTTTAGAAGTAGAAAGTTTTTCCTCAATTAGTGTCTAGATCTAGGCAGAAGGGAAGGCAGGGACACAAGGAGGAAAGTGGGATGTCTGCTGGGGACTGAGTGATTGGTGAACCAGGGGAAAAAAATAAACACAGTATTACATGTCTTTCAAACATGGGCTATGAAGTCAGATTCTCCAGTTCTTGGTATGAAGACCTCCAGAAGTAACCCTGTTTTTTTCTCTCTCTCTCTTACACACACACACACACACGCTATACACTTTTGCTCTTATACAAGTGTGTGTGTGTGCATGTACCTTTAGGTCACTATTTATTTATAATAATTGTGTGTGTGTGCTTGCCTCAGTGAGCACGTGGAGGTCAGAGTCAACTTTATGCAGTTGGTTCTCTCCTTTCACCTTTTATGTGGGATCAAACTCAGGTTGTCAGGTTTGCACAGAAAACACTCTATGGCTTGCCAGCCCTTGGACCACTCTGTTTATTGTTTTGGGGATGCTGAGATCAAACTCAGGGCCTTGGCCATCCTAGGAACCCCGTATCACTAAGCTGTGCCCTCAGCCAGGGCATCTTTCCTCTCCTGCTGGCCACATGCATCTTACATCCTCTTCACAGGCATCCACACAGCTTTCTGCCACAGGGTAATATTAAGCCTCATTTAGCTCGCTGAAATGTCCGTGAGTGTTTGGGGATTCTCCTTCTGTTATTGCCCATAGAGCATAGAGAGAATGACTTTGTATTTTTGGCTTTCTGTGCCAGTGACTTTGTAGGGGGAAATAAAAAAAAAATTCAAGCTAGCATTGCTGGGTCAAAGTTTAAACACATTAAAAATGTTGATAAGTTCTCCTAAATTGCCAGATGGCCAGATTTTTAGGAAAGTGTAATGAGCTTTGTTTGGGGTCATGTAAAGTCAAGGTGCCAGAGGCCTAAGTTCACCATTGATGTCGCCAAATCAATTAGCAGCAAAAGGAACTCTGAAGAGAGGTGACAGCTGGAGCTATGCCCGAGTCTTAGGGGGGAAACGCCCATCACGAATCAACTATGCTTCGCACACAAATAAGAACCCACGTTCATCAGAGAAGGTCTTGATGTGCCGTGGAAGGGTACGCACTGCACGAAAAACACAATTCCATCTTGAATTGACCAAAAGTCATCTGCCAGCTGTGATAAATATTAATTCCATGTTCAAATAGCTTTTCTCATTTTCTTGAGTTCAGAAGCACTTTTGGAGGCTGGCTTAGCCTCTTCAGATCTTTTGAGAGCATTTACAAGGGTCAGCACAGCTCAGCGGAAGCCGGCTAGGAACACATTGCTTATTGAAGGAGCTGGGGTTATTGCTCATAGCAGTGACGGAGGAGGACAGGGGACAAAGGAACCATGGGGCACTTGAGCAAAGGGGCTGGAAAGGATTAAAAACAAACCTCTCTGTCTACGTGTGTGCCTTGGGCCATGCTCCTGTCTTTCCACGCTGTTTGTGACAGAGTCAGAGCGTCTTTCACTGTTTGCTGCTATATAAACCAGGCTGGCTGGCCTTTGACCTTCTGGGAGTCCCTCTGCCTCCCCTCTCATTTTACCATAGGAACACTGGGATTACAGAAGTATGCTACAGCGCTTGGGGACTTGAACTCAGGTCCTTAGGCCTGTGCAGCTTTGCCACCGAGCCATCTCTTCAGTCCTAGGAAGGATTTATTATAGCCCGCTAGAGTTGGACTTGGAAATCCTCCACAGGCTCCTGTGTTGAAGGCATAGTCTCTCGTTACTATTGAGAAACAGGGGAAGCATTAGGGGTGTGTGGCCTCATTGCAGGTAGGTCACTGGCGGGAGGGGTGTTGAAAGTTATATAGGGGCCCAGAACCTCTCTCTCTGCTCCTAGGCTGCATGAAGTGAGTGTCTCTGATCTACTGTAAGCTTTTATCACGGTATCCCTACCTCTCTACAGGACAGAAGTGATGGAACCACACGACCATGTATAGAAACCTCTGAAGTAAGGAGCCAAAACAAACCTTCAAACCTTTCTTTCTTCTAGTTGTTTGGCCTCAGGTGCTTTGTCTCCGTAATAGGAAACTCTCTGTCTCTTTCATGCCTCCCACTCCCAGAGGATTAGATTTTTAGCTGGGGAATTAAGTGGATAGAATAAAGAAATGAGACTTTGGTCCCAACTAAGAAATATGAGGAATAAATACAGAGGAAAGGAGAATAAATCTGAGGATAATTCAGAACTCCCAGTCTTCCTGCCTGTACCTCGCAAGTGCTGGGGTTATAAGCATTAGTTACCCCTCCTGGTTTATGTGGCCCTGGAGTTTGAACCTGAGGTTTAATGCATGCTGGCAAGAACTCTACCACTGAGCCCCCCCCCCCCCATTGAATGGAGAGAGAAAGGCTACAACAAGTGATCTGTTACTAAAGACAGAATTGGTAAAGAAACAAAAGGAACATTTGGTCATTTTTGTGGCTCGGAGAGTGTTGTGTTTTGCACATTCTCCTGCTTTAGCCTGGCTCCTCCATGGTATCAATGATGATATTTGGTCATGTTGTCTGTAACCAATGGAAGAGTGCCATGCCTAACCATGTATGCCAAAAGATCCAGCCACCATAGCACCAAAGCCAAGAGACAACACCAGCCTGGCTTCTGCATATCAGGGCAACTTCTCTCCTGTTCATGCAAAAGATTTATCGTTTCACAGTGAATCCCTACTCTTTTCTTCTTTAAAGTTGGGGAGAAGATAGGATCTCATGTAGCCCAGGCTGGCCTTAAACTCACTATGTAGCCCAGGATGACCTTGAACTTCTGATCTTCCCACCTCTGTCTCCCATTGCTGGGGTTACAAGTACATGAAACCAGACCCAGCAGTGTGAAGCTGGCTGGGGCTTGAACCCAGGACTAGCTGCATGCGAGGCAAGCTCCCTACTGGCTGAGCTACATCTCTGGCCACTCTCCCTAAGCACACTTCACGTCAGCCTCGACTTTATATTCTGACGTCTTCGTGAATTCCATTTCCCCACAAAATAAATAGGCTGTGTCTTCCTGTTTCCCAGCTCCCCACACCCTCTGCTTCTCCTTTCCAGCCCTCCACACAATTGGCATTGCTTCACTGAACCGTGAATTATCTAACTCATGTGTCATCAGCTGGCCTGTAAACTCCGGGAGAGCAGACACCATGCCCACCCTGCTTATCACAGTGTCCCCAGTGGCTCACAGTAGCCAGCGCCAGCTACATGCTCAAAGGCAGCTTTTGATGACAGATGATGGAGTGAACACCAGGCATTGAGCTCCATGCGTTTACGGTGCCTCATTTATGTCTGTGTTCAGAGCCTTAAACGGGGCCTATCACACAGGAGATGCCCAGTAAATCTTTGCATGGTAAAGGTTTACCATGGTGAGGTTAGTGTGTCAACTTGAGGAGGCTATGGAATGAGCGGGTAGCTTGTTCAGTGCTGTTTCTGAGTATATCTAGAGAGATGTTTCTAGAAGAGGTCAGTGTTTGACTGGTAATACTTTCTCCCTCCATGATTCTGAATTTAACCATGATACTTTCATGGACAGTGTGAAATGTGTGAACTTTGGGCTTGGCTTTCAAGTGGCACCATGCATTCCTACAGGCTTTCCTGCGCTTCTGCCATCGATGTGTCATGTTTTGGGAGGCCATTGAACTGAGAGCGGGAACACCTTGTCTCCATGGTCATTAACCCCACAGAACCCAGGTGATCTCAGGAGAGCCACAAACATACGCATGAGAAGTCTTTATTTACTTTCATTAGCCAGTCAGCAGTGGTGGTTGTTTGTTACACATCGGAAACTGACTGATACAAGGGAATTTTGAATCTGGTAAGACTAAATAGGCGCTGCCTTCTACCATGCTTCCCACGAGTGAAGCAGTTAGCTTGGCACACACAGAGTGAATGCTTTACTAATAGTTCTGTTCACATCGCTGGGTGGTGGAATATCCGGATACCTGTTCAGGAGTTGAGTAGATACTCGGTTTTCAATTCTCAGGCTTAAGAGCTCAGCAATTGCTACCGAACTTCGGAGCACCAGGGTAAGTTTGTTCAGTCCAGGAGGATGCAAATCGGAGAGTGAGCAGGTCAGAGATGATTGATGGGCGCTCTTCCTTAAGAGGATATCTGGCACCATGGCAACCATAAGCACATTCAGTTTTGTGACTATGGATCATAATTACCAAGTTATTAACCAGAGGGTTATGTGAGAGATTGATGGCTCTTGCTCCATGTAATGTGTCCTTTAAATGCTAAATAGTAAGTTAAATGTAAGGAATAAATAAGTTCCCTGGCTTACTTATGGGACAATTACAGGATATTTTCAGCCTATTAACTAGGGCATCTGTGGAAGCTCGGGGCTGGGAGGAAAAAGATGCCCGGGGAAGAAGCTAGGAGGCCTGGATTCTCTGCCTTCTGCGGCTGGCACCCTTGAACAGGTCAGGTCAGTGCTCAGAACCCACGTGCCAGCATTTGGAAAATTAGAGGCAGGGAATGGAGTCCACATCTCATTGGGCACCTGTGAGGAGCTGGGGACCCGGTTCCATGTGTGGTGTGGAGCACAGTGCTCCACAGATGATAAGCAGTCACAGGAATATTAACTCAGTGTATCATCGTATCGGAAAGAAGAATCTTGAGCCATCTATCGAGAGATCCCTACTTTACGTTTTCAGTCAATAAATGATTGATGCGCTTCTTAGTAGATTATTAATGAATTCATACGCAGCTGGGAACCAAACTCGGGTCTAGCCCCAGAAATAGCCCCTACCTGCCATTTTCTACCTAAAAACAACCTTGAACTTGGGTGAATACCGACAAGAATAAAGAAGAAAGTGGAAATCACTAATCACACTCTTACATCAAAATAAGTTTGTGTGTGTATATGCGTGCACATGTATACATGTATGAGTATATGTGCATGTTTGTGTACACTTGTGTGGAGGCCAGAGGTCCATATTGGAGGTCTTCCTCATCCACTCCGTTCCTTTTTAATTTAGTTGTAACTATGTATACTTTTTGTTAATTATATCTCATTAAAACTGGGAGAAGCCCTGTAAGCCCAGCACTCAGGAGGCAGAGGCAGGCAGAGCTCTGTGAGTTCGAGGACAGCCTGGTCTACAAAAGCAAGTCCAGGACAGCCAAGGCTACACAGAGGAACTCTGTTCAGAAAAACCAAAATAAAAAGAGAAACTGGAAGAATTTTTAAAAATTTAGTGAAACTACCTTTCTCTACTAACTCACAATAAAAATGTAGCTGCCATAGCCTTTTTCTTTTTTTCAGGGTGAATGAATTGATTCAATTTTCTATGTTTGAAAGTAGCAGGAGTCCTTAGGGTGATGGTGGCGCATACCTCTAATCCCAGCAGCGAGAAGGCAGAGGCAGGAGGATTTCTGAGTTAGAGGCCAGCACGGTGTACAGAGTGAATTCTGGGACAGCTAGGGCTACACAGAGAGACCCCGTCTCTAAAAACTAAACCAAACCAACCCAACACACAAACACACACACACACACATACACACACACACCAGTAGCAAGAATCACCTAAATAAATAAATAATGTAATTAATATGATATGATATAATGTGATATGACTGACATGACATACTGTATATATTGTGAAAGTGTAAAATCTACCTTATTTTTGAGGCAGTGTCTTTCATTGCTCCTGGAGCTTCCACCGTTGTCTAGCCTGGCTAGTCAGAGTGCCTGGGATCCCGGGTCTCTGCCTTCTCTGTTCGGGGGTTTGAGGGTGCATGCCACTAAGTCCAGCTTTTTGACATGGCCTGTGTGGTAGGCACCTCATCCACTGAGCCATCATCCCAGCCCCGCTGTTACTTTTTATGTGACTCCTTCTCTGTGCTTTTAACCCAGGATTAAACCTTTTCAAATCCGAAATCGGAATCATCCTGTCCATGACGATTGCCACCTGCTTTGGAGGTGTCACTCAACGTCCTCCTAAAATGTGCTTCTTAAGGTCTTTAGGGCTGCCCTCTCGAAAACGTCTCTCAGGAGGAGAGATTTCAGGGGGTCCGCTTAGCACATTTACCCAAATTATACCTTCAGACTTTCTGAAGTCTTCATTTCAAATCAGCCTTAAATGGGCCAGGCTTGGCCTTCAGATTCCCTTCCCTTCCCCCTCCCCCACTCCACTGCCCTCAAGCTCTCTGTCAAGTAGTTAATGATCCTACCAGGCACTTATGCAGCCAGGAGCTCTCAGAGTAAAGGAGCTCCATGGTGAGCCATTTTGTAAAAGGGGAAAAGTGCCATTCAAATAACCGCCCTTTAATTTTTCATCGAGGCTGGGATGTTTCCCTCCCTAAACTGAATTCTGTCTTAACGTCCATCTACAGGTAAAACTTTCCCTACCAGGCTTCTGAAAGTGCCTTTCTTGGTTCCTCAAAAAAGAAGAAACATCTGCCCCCACCCCCTGCCCCTGTGTCTTCTGCACCCGTAACTGGGTATATTGATGCCCACTGACAGTACTTTCCATGGATTTAAGTGGTGTGTAACTTTAGAAGAGTAAGTTACAGGGATGAAGCTCAGTCAGCAATGTGCTTGCCTTTTGGGTGTGAGAACCCAACTGAGTTTGATCCCTAGCACCTCTTTAAAAAGCCAAGCACAGTGGTGTGCACCTGTAACACAAGCACCGGGGTGCATGAGGGTCGGGGGTTGGGTGGCAAAGGGTGAGGTGGAGAGAAAGCAGGATCCCTCAGGGTTCACGGGGCCACAGGTTGTCAGGCTTGGTGGTAAGAACCTTTACCTGCTTAACCATCTCAAGGTCTGAAGAGCTGAATGTTCTGTTCTTGGCTTGAGCCTGGGCCTCATGTTCTGACCCTGGGCTGCTGCTCCATTTAATGCCACGGCTGAGCAATGGCAGAGAATGGTATGCTCTAGAGAAGCAGTTAAGGGAGAGAGGAGAGGCAGTGGCTTTGGTTTCTCTTTCAGAGAGCTTCTCAGGCCTTTGCACCAGCGATGCTCCACCACCAGGGTCCATGGTAGCTGGGCTCTCAGAGGCTGCTGCTGCTGCTGCGCGTTGCATCAGGAGAGTGGCCCATGGAGTGATGGCTGCTGGGCACTAGGCATGATGACAGCTCTGGTCATATTCCCACTTACTCCCCATTTCTTTAAGGCACCAGTCGGGCCCCAGTCTCCATCTCGTCCTCAGAGACCCTTCCACACTTCTTTGAAATGAGCATTTGTTGTTCTTTTTGAACCACGGAAAATAATTTGTCGAAATACGGGAAACAGTGGGTAGGTATGCAGTAGTTAACAGGCCGCTAGGGTGACAAACATTCACATGGCTGTGTTTTCACACCAGGTCCTTGCACACACATGCTAGCCAGAGAAAGTCTAGATTTGTTGTTGTCGTTTGACAAAGTGTAACTATGTAGCTCTGGCTGTCCTTGCCTCTGCCTTTTGAGTGCTGGGCTTAAAGGCAGGCACTACCACGCTGGTTGAAAGTTCAGATCTTTGTTTTCTTTCACTCATGGTATACCCCAGGCGTTTCCTCATTCACAGAGTGTCATGGGTGTTTCCACGCCCGTGAAACACTTTCAGGAAAGGTAAGTTCTAATGACTTCGCCATGTTCCAATATGTGCATGTGGCACAGTTATCCAGTGCCTATTAGTAGATACACAAGTATTTTCAACATTGTCTGTATTATAAGTAGTTTTGAAACAAATATTTATATGCATCAACACAGCTGTGTTAATTTGTCTCCATCACACCATTAAGGTTTCTAATGAAACACTGCCAATATGCTCGAGGGCTTTCATTTTAAGTGTGTTTTTTATTTATAAAGCCCCTATGTAGTTTAAAAAATATTGTGAAGTTAAGAGGGATATTAAATAATTGTGGAGATTCTAACTACTTCCCTAAAGGTTATTTCTGATACTATTCTTCATATTATTTCTATTAGGTCTTTTCCTATGCAAGCACACACCTGAAACTGTGTATGTATTTGCTGATTTCTTTTCCATTTCCTCTTCCTTTCCTCATCCCTCCTTTATTTTTAGTTCTTTTTTTAGTATTTTCTGAGGGCCAGGCATTAGATAGCCATGCCTGGAAACTTTCAGTAGCCAGTACCATGTACATAGAAGACAAAATACATAAGAAATGCAGATTGATACCACCCACTAAGCCATGGCAGCTGTGTCTCCTTTTCCCACTGATGGGAAATTTGGGTCCCAAAGACAATAGCACATCCAGTCTTCAGATTATGGCGCAATATCCCACAATGCACTTGCAAGGGCTCGGGCACCACAAAGCCATCATTGGCTGATTAAAAGACAGTGGTTGAAGCTGATTTTCTTTATTGAGGCAAAGCATGTGTAAGATAAAAGTGACCTTTTTGGAACCATCACCACCATCTCGAATCAAACACATCTTCACCACTCATAAAATCCAACCACTCAGCAAACAGTCGCCCCTCAACCTCCACTCTGGTTGCATCCCTTGAAGACCACTTATCTATTTTTTCTGCCCACAGGCTTGCTCATTCTCCACATTTTGTGCATATAGGCTCATGACATCATTAGCTTTTTTTTTCCCTTAGTGAAATACATTCAAGTTCATCACCACTGTAGCATATAGCAACACTTCATTTCTTCTTCCTCTTCTTTTTTTAACAGCTGAATCATATTCCATTTGTGCTGGCTAATTAATGTCTGCTTGACATAGGTTAGAGTCATCAGAGACAAGGAAACCTCAATTAAGAAAGTGCTTCCATAGGATCATTCTGTAGGCAAGCCTGTGAGGCATTTTCTTAATTAGTGATTGAGGGAGGAGAGCCAAGGTCATCGTGGGTGGTGTCATCCCTGGGCTGAGCAAGTCTATAAGCAGTAAGGCAGTAAGCAGCACCCCTCCATGGCCTCTGCGTCAGCTCTCGCCTCCAGGTTCCTTCCCTGCTCAAACTCCTGTCCAGACTTCCTTTAATGATGGACTACTGTGTGGAAGTGTAAATCAAATAAACCCTTTCCTTCTCAAGTTGCTTTCAAGTTGTCATGGTGTTTCATCACAGCAATAGAAACCCTAAGATATCATGGATAGAAGTAGAAATCAAACTAAGATACCAAACATTTCTTACCAATCCATCAATTGGTAGGTGGCTGTAGGTGGTTGCAATGTTGTGAATAATAGTAAAAAAAATCTGTTTGAACACTTGTTTTTAAACTCTTTTGACTGTACTTTTGTAGTTTCAAAAAAATTATTGAGGCATAAGGCAAATATTCTTTAAGGATGCTTAAACTATTCTTGTGTATGTGGTTATGATAGTTACCAGCTGAATAAATATTTAGATCTGTTTACTTTGTTTATTCTGAATATTTAGGGAATTACTTTCTGAATTTAATTTTAATTCAAGATCAGCTTTGGATAGAGATTCTTGGCTCATGTTTTGTTTCCTTGAGGACCCTAAATAGGTCATTTCATGCTTTCTAGTATGAAGTGTGGTAGTTAACATTTACTGAGTGATTTATTTTACCTAAGAAGTGATTTGGTCTCTTTCTGCAGCTTTTATTAATGTTGTTATTTTTCTTTTTCCATTTTCATTTATGTGTGCAGAGTGTGCGTGTATGTGTGTGTATGTTTGTATGTGTGTGGACTGCACATGCATGTGGAGACCCATGGCTGATGTTGGAAATTATTCTTCATCATACTTCCACCTTATTCACAGAGACAGGGTCTCTCAATCAAACCCAGAGCTCACTGACATGGCTAGTCTAGCTGGCCAGCTTGCCCTGGGGTTCCCTGTCTCTGACTGAGGATAGAATTGCCGTCTGGCTTCCATGCCCACTGGCATTTTTAATGGGTTTGCCAGTCTGAACTCTGGCTCCCATTATTGCACGGCAAGTGCTTTAGCCACTGAGAGATCTCCCCAGTCCCTGAATTACTATTATTTAAAGTCTTTTGGGAGTAACGTTGCCTGAAACCATGTCTCCCAAACCCAAGTTTGATCCCTGTATCCCATAGGTTGGTGGGAGAGAACCGACTCTGGGCAAATTGTTCTCTGGGCTCCACATGTGCCTCTAACAAGTACTTATGAGCTCACAAAAATAGATGAATGAAGGGGGGGGGGGAGGGAAGAGAGAGCGAGAGCGAGAGACAGACAGACAGAGAAGTCTTTTGGGTTGATTTTCTTGAATTTGTCTTTGGGGTCGGGTGTGTAGTTGAGGCAGGATCTGGCTTTGAACTTGTTATTTTGCCTTGACCTCCCCAGCAGCTGGGGTAACAGGCATGTGTTACCGTAAGTGGCTCTTGGGCTTATTCTGTACAGACTTGTAATATATAACTATTATTCAGTCACAGTTTTCTAAATTTCCTTTTGTCTGTTTTGAAATATTAGACAAGAGTTTTCTGTTCTCTTTGTCCCACTTTCCATGGCTGTGTACATCTGACCTGCCTTTGTTGGGTGAAAATTGTTATTTTCTCACGATGTTGGGTGATATTTGACTCCTTTGCTGCTGTTACTTGTCTTTAATTGAGATTTCCTGTGCCGTTAGGTAGAAAGTCAGGCTGGGATAACCTCCCAAGCTTCCATTTCACAGTGCTCTGGGGTCTCTAGCTTCAGACCTTCCTCCCTTTTCCATTTTGTGTCTACACCCTGTCTTCTGTCCCTGTTGCTTTGTCCCGTGAAGATTCTGTTCTCCACTCAGGTGTGGCCTCACCTGAGGGCTTTGGTTTTCTAGACTTGGGAAGTCTAGGAATAAGATCTTAGCATGAGGCCCTCCCTCACTTGTCGTGTGGTCCCCTGCATTCTCCTAGATACAGCCATCTGCAAATTCTGCCAGTGCAGACCGATGCATTCAGGCTGGCCTGCCTTGATTCCCTATGAGCCTTGAGCCTTCATTGGTGGTCTTGTGGAAAGCATAGGAGGAGGGAGGTTAGTTGGGGGAGGAAGGTCACTATGGGTGTGTGCTTGGGGTTATCTTGTCTTGGACTCATTTTTGTCTCTTTCTGCTTCCTGCAGTCCCTTTGGTGAGCTTTGTTCCACCGTGGTGCTCTGCTTCTCATGAGCTCACTGTCAACATAGTTGGGCTCCTGGACTAAATCTCTGAAATCATGAACAGAGCAAATTTTTCTATAAGTTGTCCATGTCGGGCGTATTGTCACAGGGACAGAAAGTAACAAGTGCTGTCAAGTTCCCTGGAAATGTACGCTGCCAAGTGATATCCCCCTTCTCCCCTCCCCACAGTGTCCTTGGAGTGCTCTTTACAATGTCACCAGTCTATGCATCCCATCCATGGAAAGTCAGCCTGTTCCCAGGGAAGCCCTTTCTTCCCTCTGCTCCCAGGTCCAAGAAACTCCACCCACGAATGCCTCTTGAACTCCCGTTGAGGCTCTAATACTCTGCCTGGGCCCATAAAACAGGAAGTGTATCAGGTTCTTTGAGCCTTCTCCTCTTGATTGAGGGGAGGGGACTCCTCCTCTTGGGGTTGGATGTGGAAGAGCACAAGCCCCAACATATACTCATCAGAACTTTTCATTACATCTTCCTCAACCCACAACATAATTAAAAAAATAGAGCATTTATGTATTTAATTTGTATGTGTATGTGTGTGATGTTCATGTGTGAGAATGTGCATATGTATGTGTGTGAGAGTGCATGTGTGGTAGTTAGAGGTTAACCTCACCTGTTCCTCAGTAGCCTTCCATCTTGAGTTTTGAGATGGGTCTCTCATTGGGATCTGGGGCATACTAATTTGCTAGCCACTGAGCCCTGAAGACCCTCCTGCCTCCACCTTTCAGGGCTTGGATTAGCGGTGTGTACCAGCATGACTGGCTTTAAAAAAGGGTTTTCTTTATTTTTAATTGTGTGTATGTGTGTGTGAGTGTGTGGTGTGTGTGTGTGTGTGTGTGTGTGTGTGCAGGTGCCTGCAGAGTTCTGAAGGGCTCATCAGATCACCTGAAGCTGGAGTTGAAGGTGATTGTGACTACTTGGCATGGATGATGGCATCCAAACTTCAATTGCAGAAGAGCAGTAGGCACGGTTAACCTATGGCTACACAGCAAGCACAAGACACAAAATGGCTAAGGTCTGTCAGTCCAGCACCACAATGCTTTGCCGCGCCCTGTAGAGATCATGCTGTAGTTAAGCTAAGATAAGGAGGTGTTGGCCCAAATCCAAGAAATAAGAATTATTTTAATATCCTGCTCTTAAGTCATCCAATAAATATTTGCTTGGTGGCTAACTTGTGTAGGATTATATTAATCTCCTTTGTTGGGTAAACAAAGTGGATGATAAGGACACTGTCCTGGAATTAACACAGCAGGAAAACTTTGGGGACTCAAACAAGGTCACCTCCTCAATTGTCTCATAAGCAAAGCTCAGTGGGAGGTAAAGAGTTTGAAGTGACTCCTGGGACAGGAGTGGATATACAAATTTCTATGACATCACATGTGTAGTTAGAGAGGCCTGGAGGGAGCAGTTGGTGGGAGTCTTGACCGAAACCCAGTGGCAGAGAGAAGAACCTTGGGAACCATAAAATGAAGTCAAGTTGCAGAAGAAGGGAATGACATAGATAAAATACCTGTTAATACTTCCTCTGGAATTAAAAACAGGGTGTGATGACAAGTGCTGTCATCTTGAGAGCCTCTAGAATCACCTGGGAGATGGGCCTCTGGGCTTGCCTTTAGGGGTTTTTTCACAATTAGGTTAATTGAAGTGGGAAGACCACCTACTGTGGGTAGTGACATTCCACAGGAAGGGCATCTGGAGCTGAGCAGCAGCTTGATTCTCCCCTCTCTGCTTCCTGATTGTGGATGCCATGGGGCCAGCCACTTTACGACTCTGCAGCCATGATGCACTGCATAGAACAGACCCTCTTCTCCCTTATGTGGCTTTTGTCAGAGTATTTTATCACAGAAAGGGGGAAGAAACCAAGACCCAGACTCAAATTCTTGTACACCAATCATGGCATATTCACAATGGCCAACTGGTAGAAACAACCTATGTGTTCATCAACAGGTGATGGGAGTAGTATATCTTTAGAGGGGACTATTGTTAAGTTTTAAAAAGGAGTAAAATCTGGATTAAAAAAAAAAACTACTTCTGGACCCACCCACCTGTTGTCCCTTTGAGAACCCTGGTTTGAGATTAGCTAATTGAAGAAGAAACCCACAGACAGCACACTTGGCCCAACAGGCATTTTAGAAGAGTGCCATGGTGGTCTGAGTGTGGAATGTCCCCCATAGGCACATGTGTTTGTTCCCTTGATCTCCAGACGGTGGTGCTGTTTTTGAAGGTTGCAGAGCCCTGTTAGGAGGTATGGCGTTTGCTGCAGGAAGTGGCTCACTGTGGGGGAGGGCCTCGGGTTATTATAGCCTAGACCATACTTCTGGTCTGCTGTGTTTCCTGACTGCAGATGCAATGTCTCCAGCTGCCTCATACTCCTGCCTCCATGCTGTCCTCCCCCACCTCCCACACCCGACTGCACCCTCAGACAGTAAACTGAAGTAAATTCTCTTTCCTTTGAGTTGCTTCTTGTTGGGCATTTGGTAACAAGAGAAGCAACTAACATAGTGGCCTTATCCAGGAGCTGGCCCCCAATGGTGCCATGGCGGCATGTCCTAGTTTGAGCAGGTATACCATGATGCAGCATTTTCTCCTGGGTATCAAATGTCAGAATTATATAGCATCCATCTCACAGAGATGAGCGTGTTGCAAAAAATGCATCTCTGGTCTGTTTATTGTCCCTGAGAAATAGGAGTCATTTAGGTCCTGGTGGTGAATTCCTTGAACACGATTTAAAATGACACGATCAGGCCACAAGAGGGCAGTGCGTCGTGCAAAGGAAGGTATTGCTGATGGGAGGATTTCAAGGTAAATAGGAAGACACTGCGGTGGGGTTTTCTCTTAAATTATATTTATATGTTTCACCAACTATAGCCATGAACACAGCAGTGAATGCGGGTATATATGCTTTTGAGGGGGGGAGGGGGAGCTAGGGAGGAGGGACCAATGAACAAAAAACCCCGAAAGCTCCAGATTTGCTTTTGGAGTGTCTTTGATGAGGAAGAGAGGCCACCTGGGAGTTTCATGACTGGGTATGAGCTTGAACTCGACTGGACAGCAGTCATCTCTTAAAGACGTTCTCAGTTGCCTTCATCAGTCTCCTGGACAGCCACGACATCTGCAGGACCATTTGCAGGTCAGGCCCTCCCCGCTTTCCTGACAATCAGATTATCCGAGCTAGACTCAGGTGCCGCTTAACCAAGTTAGGTACAGAATAATTTAAAGTCTCAGCACTCAGGATTTGAAAATCTGCCGCAGGCATGACAGGCTAAAGGCTGATTTATGCTTTATTTGACTTGGAGAGTTAAAGGAAGAAGAACTGAGAGCCCGAGTCTTGGGTAAAATTAGTATGGAGGCCTCTCGGAGAGGGTTTTTATATTCCCCAAATCTCATGATCTTACAGGCTCTGCGTTTATCACCAGGACAGCATTTTAATATCTATTTTGGTTACTGTTAATAAAAAAGGTTACTGTATGCGTAAAATACTCCATGCAGGGGGACTGGGTGCCTCTGAGGTTCTGCTCACCACTCATCTGTGACCCACCTACCCATCTACCTATGTATCTACTCATCTACCCATTCACACATCCGTCCACTTACCCACTCTCCTGAATATCCTACATATAACCACCTATCCCTCTTACCACCCACCCACTTATATATCCACTTACTCACCAGTCTCCCTTAATATTTGTCCATCTCTTTGTCCACCCTTTCATCCCTCCCTTTATCCACCACTTATATCCTCCCTGTATCCACTCATCCACCCATTCACATGTCTAACCCCTGACCTGTAGTCGCCTGTGACCACCAATAGTAACCACCTGCACAAGGGTCTGGGAATTAAAAGAGACAGAGAACACGAAGAAGTGACACCAAGACAGTATTCTGATCAAAGTGCCATCTTTATTACAGAGTAAACCACTTATATAGGTTTCCAAGTAAACAGATCCAAGCAAAACTGGAAACTTAACGAAGCAAAACAGGAGGCTTTAACTGAGCAAACAGGGTGTGTCTGCTGAAAACAATAAGAATAGCGAGCCAGTATGACTTGTACACACATGACCATCTCAGGTCCAATGGAATGGCTACCTCACTGACCTATCCACTGATATATCTGTATGCTCATATAATTAATCCCTCTATCCCTCTACCATCTATCTATCTACCATCTACCTCTCCCTCAATTCATCTACCATCCATTTATCTACAACCCATTCACCCATTCTTCCATCCACCACCCATCCTGCCATCCATACATATATTCATCCCCTACCATCCATCCACCCATCCATTCCCCACCATCCACCCATCCACCCACTCATACATCCATCCCCTACCATTCATCCATTCCCCACCATCTACCTACCCATCCATCCATCCACCTGTTCATCCACTCACTTCTCTCAACAACCTCCTGAAAACTTTTCTAGTCTGATAACTATTCTCTAGTCATGTTTCCAGGACAGCATCTGTGTAGTAGTCTCCCCATTGGTCTTTGACTCCAGCCTTCTGCCTAAAACATTTTGGGGCTACACTACAGGATGGTGGCCTTTTTATACTTCAGAGCCCTCATTTGAAGCATCCAGGGCTGTAAAATCTATTTCTGTGGATTACTATAAATGGGATCATTATTCAGCCAATCATTATTTATGGAGCAAGTGTATGTGTGTGCATGCAGGCATGTGTGCCTGGCTGGCCAGTGAGCTCGAGAACTCTCCTGCCTTCACCCCCATGTCTTTTTTTTCCCTGATGGGTGCTGGACCAACTCAGGTCCAAACACTTGTCGGACATGGGCTTTCTCAGCTGAGCCACCTCCTCAGTCCCTGTTGAACTTTTAGCTCACGTGTCAGTATCAGCTACAGGTACCAGAGTTCCACTGCAACAAGCCCCTCCCCTGTGGGAGAGGCAGGCAGTGACAGGACTGGGTGCACTTGCAAGCTGTGATAAATATTCATGAGGGTGTGCTGTGCACAACATCACCAGGGCTGCGGTGGCAACAGGAAAGTGTCTCTCTAACAACAGGTGTCGTATGAATAGCTGTTAGTATTGTCATATAATGAGTCTTCTAAAACCTTTCCACAGCAATTATTGCTGAGACTTTATTGAGCAGTTTATGTGACCCAGCCATTATGTCGAGTACCACAAGATGAATGTGGTAGATGTAGATGCTGAGGCTGGCTCTCTCTGTCTCCTAGGAAATATCCCAATAGGCAGCTGGGTATTTAGACTTCTCTTTTCCCCAGGCAGGGTTTCACTTTGTAGTCCAGACTGGCGTGATCCTTTTGCCAGCCTCTGATGTGCTGGGATGACAGGCGCGTCAGCTTTACCCAGGGCTTGTGATCTGGAGCAGCCGCTGCTGCTGCTTTTGCTAGCCCCCCTTCTATTGCCCTCTAAACTCTCATTTTCAGAGCCTCTTCTTGTATGGGGCTCTCCTTTAGCAGGGTGCCCTGTTCCTCCTGTTCTTGGGCTGGGTGATGTGTTTTGTTCTAGGCTGGTGGCAGCTGCTCTATCACACTGCCCATCCCACGGCACTGCTAACATCTACAGACATGTGCTGTTTTGTAAAGAATGCTGTATTTCTGAGAGCCTTGGTTTCCTTCTAACCCCAGGATCCTGCCCAACACCACCTGTCTGAGGTGCTCAGTAAATGAACTCCTGCAGGTGTTCCGTGTGAATGGCTTCTCTCAGTAGGGAAGACATGCTTAGTCATCATCGACAGGTTGAACAGATTAGAAAGAGGGATTCTTTGGGACCCAGTGTGACCTGTTAGTTACTACTCAGCTGCTTGCTCTTGCTAGATGGCACAGACAGCACTGAGTTTATTCCCAAGGTCTGTCTAGACTGCATCCTTCTTCCATCTTCTCCAGGGTCGGTGATACTTTTGTGGGCATTCTTCAGGACCATCTGAGAGCAAGAGATGGCTGCTGTGAGCATGGTGACTGTCTCAGTTGGCTTTCTGTTGCTGAGATAAACAGCATGACCAAAGCAACTTGGGGAGGGAAGGGTTTATTATCCTTTACAGACTACAGTCCATCAAGTATTAAACTTCGTAGTAACACAGTTGTACAACTACCATGAAAATCTAATTCTAGAACATTTTTGTTAATTAACTCCCAAAGAAACCGCATATTTATTCTCAAACACACCTATCCCATACTCTATATATTCATTTTCTGCATCTGGGTTTGACACTTGTAGACATTTTATGGGAATGGAATCAAGATCTTTCGTTACTGGCTTATTTCATTTAGCATAGTGCTTCATACTATAGCACAAATAAGTACTTTGTTCCTTTTGAGGGATGACTAATATTTTATTGATAGACCACATTTGGCTTGTGAATGTGTCAGAGGAGTGATATCCCCAACTTTATTTTTTAAGGTGCTGAGTTTTGCATACATCTTACTCCTTTCCTGGAGAGTCCTGTCTGTTGTGTTCAAGTGGCTCTCCGTCATTCCTAGGGTCGTTGGCTACTGGTCCTCAGGAAAAAGGGAGCAGAAGCCATGGACTTGGGGTGCGGTAGTCCATGAGTCCATGAGCACAGATGGAGATAACCTTCTGGGACTAGCTGTGGGGATGCAGATCAATTTTATTTGGGGTGAATGAGGGCTATATAGGACTCTGGGGAGGAGGTGGGCATATTCAGGGTGGGCAAATGTCATTGGCTGAAGGGCTAAGGTACTGAGATGCCTCATTAGCATGGGGAGGCATTTCAGGAATCCCAGATGCTTGCTGAACAGGTTCTTATGGGGAGAAAGGGAGTTGGATCTGTGATTTCCCTTAGGACTAGTGACATTCTTCAGGTAGAGGGTGTGGGGATCCAGGATCCCCAGGCAGAGAAGAGGAAGCCTGCTGACAAAAGGACTCCTTTATTTTGCACCCAGCTCAGGGCTTTTTGGCAATGGCAGACTTTGGCCTAAGCAGCAGAGTTTCCTGACATGTGTTTCTGATAAGCATGGTTCCTGGAGCAGAGCTGGTGTCCTAGTGGTTGGCTTTGAGCAGAAAAACATATCCATCCATGTATGTTGTGATAGACGGTGCCAGCTAGGTATCGGCTGCTCTCCTAGGCCCCCATTCACATGATGCAACAAAATGGTGCTACTTCAGGTTAAAGAAAACACTGTTAAATACTTTGGAATGCTTCTTTTAGCTAGTCTATGTGTGTCTACAAACTTCCAATTTACCTCCCTGAGGGCTGGGAAGCTGGCTTAGCCAGCAAAAGCACTGGCTGTGCAAGCCCGAAGGCCAGAGTTCCATTCTTGAAACTCACTTAAAAAGCTAGACTTGGTGTCTTGCCTATGTCATCCCAGTACTCCCAGCTAAGATGGGGGAAGAGATAGGAGGAGGACTGGCTGGAAGTTCATGAATGTAGCACAATTCAAGAGAGACTGCCTCAAAATAACATGGGAGGAAAGAACTGACTCACAAAATGTTGTGCTCTGATGTGTATATACACACACATAGACACATGTACATTCATGCACACAAACATACACACATGCACACATGTTCCTGTTCACATGCACATGCACACAGGCATGCACTCACACATTAAATAAGTAAATAAATCCCAAATCATCACCGTGGCTTGTTTGCTAATTATCTTGGACAGTCCCATGGTTAATCTTGGCTGCCAACTTGATGGGACCTATAAATTCCTCTGAGACGAGCCTCTGGACATGGCCCTAAAGAGTTTATCTAGATCAAGTTCAATGAGGTGGGAAGTCCCATCATGCCGTGAGCTGGAGCCCAGACTGAACATTCATCCCTCTCTGCCTCCTCACTACAGATGCTATATGATTAGTGGTCTGAAGCTACCACTGTCGTTCCTTCCTCACCATGGGGGGCTTCAAACAGTGAGGCCAAAATAACCCTTCCTTCCCTAGGTTACACTGTCCAGACATTTTGTGCAACAGGGACTGTGGGGCCTGGGTACCATGGAATGGGAGGGGATCCAGTCCAGAGCAGGAGGTGGGTCAAATCATGTGCAACCCCGGAAATGTCAGCCCTAGCAGTGGGGACCACTCCCTTCCATGCCAGGCATGTCTCACGGCAGATAGCCTTTCAGCTCCATCTCTGTTACCCTTGGGATAGTCATGTAGCCTGGTGGGCAGGTTACTGGTTAAACTTCTCTGCTTATAAGGTAATGTCCAGCAAGCACTTGGAATTGCTCTTCGGGCAATTAAGGCATTCCCAGCTCCTTAGCTCCAGCCAATGATAGATGCTCACCCAGAAAGCCTCTGCCCACTCCCTGAAGGTTTAAATAACCTTTGTACTCTGAAATTAAATGAGCCTACCTCAGGACAGTCTGTTTGTGCCCAAGCTCACCAGTTACCTCAGGTCTCCACCCTCTTCCACCCTAGCAATTCTCGCTTCCTGCTCCCTCCCCTAGGGTCTCAAAGAGCAGGGGAAGCAGAGCCTAAAAAAAAAAAACAAGGGAAGAAAGTAAACAATACAGTCTTGTTTAAGATGAGGCTGGTGTGGGGTGTAGACACTGGCACAGAGTACAAACGTGTTTACTGAATATCTATTCTGAATGCTTAACCTATAAACTTGGGGGAAGGCTACATCTCAGGCCGTAACTCTCTTCTTTCTGTTTTGGGGACCTACAAGTGTTGAGTTTCTTTCTTTTTTTTCTTTTTAAATATATTTATTTGTACTTGCTGTGTATAACCGTTTTGTATGCTTGCACGTATGTGCACAGTGTGTGTTGGGAACTGAGCCACGGTCCTCTCCGAGAGCAGTAACTGTTCCTAACTTCTGAGCCAACTCACCAGCTCCCTCCCTTTTTTTTTGCCTTACTGTGCCCTTGTTTCTTCTACCATCTGCAACATGGGGCCGGGTTGTTTAACCAACTCATTATTTGATGGATGCTGCACTGGCTGTTGTTCAAATCAAAGGGGGCTCTTTCCAAAGGCCACGGTGTGCAGAGGCTGGTTTGGAACCCTAGAGGCAGACGCTCAGCACTGCCATCTCCCACTCCATCAGGGCAGTTCAGAACCCAGATGGTAGCCTCCAGAGGGACACTGCTAGCACAGATTTGCTTCCAGCAGGCGGATGGCTCTGGCTTCAGGAAACAGAGTAGATTCCAGAGGAAGCCGGAGAGAGCAGGTCTTGTTCCAGGAAGGGGTGTTGCCTCAGATGCTCTCACAGAAAAAAAAATGGAGAAGCAGCAGATGGGGAATGTTGGCCAGGAAATGATGGTGCTTGTGCAATTAAAATATCAAATAAAAAAGTAATCGGAACAGGGTGTTTGGTAGTAGGCTTCTGATGGTTTAGACCAGGCCGAGTGAGCCAGAAAAATCAAAGATGCATCATCGCAGGCACAGAGGAGAGAGATGGTCATGAAAGTTTCTCTCACCTAAAATAGCTTTTCTCTCTTCGTCCTTTCAAAGAGCTGAAGCATTGATGTAGCTTTGACAGGTCTGGAACTATTTATAACCACCATTGAAGGAAACTTTAAAAAACCATGCAAAGTCAAGAACAATTTCTCCTGCTTAGGTTCCTCAGTTTCGAAGCTGTATGAGTTCTACCAGGCCTTGGGAATCTGCTCAGTTTCTTGCCAAGGGGAAGATGGATTGTGGATTCCTGAGTGATAAGGGCTGGAGGAGAGAGAGTAGCCAGTTAGCCCTTCACATATTTATTTTGCCTTTGAGAGAGGGTATCTGGTGGCTCAGAAAGTCTTGTCTTCCTCAGAAATCTGGTTCCTGAATAGAAATGGAAAGTCATGTGGATGTGTTCAACAGTAAAATTTCATAGACCCCAGAGCATCATAGGATTGGATTGAGGTCAGGCCGCCATTTTTCTGTGTTTCACATACTTTCCTCTCCCATGATCCTCTGCTTCTTCCCATTTTCTTCTCTCTTTGTAAGAAGGAACCAAACTGAAGCCATTTTGAATAAAACGTCCATTCTGAATAGGAGTCAAACAAATTTTAAGCTCCCAAGACTTCCCTGGGTGACTGACATCCTGGTTGGCAAAGTGAGACATGATTGCTGGTCAAGTTGCCCTGCCACAGTTGAGTAAACCAACCAATGAGAACAGGAAATTGTACCACATAGAAAAATGTCTCTAGGACAGCCCCCTACCACTCAATCCTGATTGGTGGAAAAATGCAAGTGTAACTTGGCGTAGATGTTTGTGATTTTCAAGCTTAAAATCGCCACAGCATTCTGGTTTGGGCTCACAGTTCAGCTCACAGTTCAGGAGAGTCTGTTCTGTGTCTCTGATCCATTAGTAGTAGCTTGATCACAATAACTTTTTGTTTTCTGTATTGACTTGTTGTTTGAGTTGTGTTGGATCTAAGTGGACTTTATAACACTTTGATTTTATTGTGGCTTTCGACAGTTGGAGAGCCAATATCAGACAGCCTCCAAGACTCTGTGAGTTCTCTCATGATAACTTCTGTCTCTGTGGAGTTGGGGGAGGTCTCACTTCTCACCAGCTGAGAACTTGTGTAAGGCTTAGGTCCCTCCATTTGTTCACAAGGTTTTTATGTGACGTGATCATTCACTAGGAGTGCTTCCATGAGAGAAAGCCATGTGATGTGACCCCCAGAGGACTTTCTCTAAGTTTTTATCAGCATGTGTTAATTAGGCATAATAATGGGCTTCATTACCTCATACACGTCTATAAGGCATTTTGATTACATTAACTACCAATCCCCTCTTGAGTCCCCCTCCCACTTTCTTTGGTTTTTTATCTTCTTCTCAACTAGCACCGCACCAAACTTGTGTGTGTATGTGTGTGCAGATATACATGTATGTGGGAGTATGCCTGCCTGTGTGTGTATTTGTGAGTATGGAGGCTAGAGGAAAACCTTAGCTAACACTCTTTAGGTGCTATCCTCATTGTTTTTTGAGATACAGTATGTGATTGGTTTGAATGAGAATGTCCCCCACAGGCTCATATGTTTGAGTATTTGGTTTCTAGCTGGCAAAACTGTTTGGGAAGGATTAGGGGGTGTGGCCTTGTTAGAGAAAGTGGGCCACTGGTGGTACACTTTGAGGTTGCAAAAGCCACATGCTATTCCCAGTGTACCCCTCTGTCTTCTGGTTGTTGAAGATAGAAGCTCTCAGCTGACCCTGATGCTGTGCTTTTGCTCCACAATCATTAATTGCTTTCTTTCACACGTTGCCTCAGCCACGGTGTCCTATCAACAGTGGAAAAATGACACAGGGTCTCTCATTGGCCTGGAACTCACTCATTTGGTTAGTCTGGCTGGCCAATGAGCCCTAGGGATCCACATTGCTTCCCCAACTCCGGAAGTAAAAGTTTATATAACCTTGCCTATGGTAAATCAAAATTTTTTAAAAAAATTATTCTTTGTGGCTGGAGAGATATATTAACTGCTGTCCACTCTGACAAGGCTGAGCGCATCACTACTCTATGGCTATAAACATGTGTATATAGAAGGCAGTCTGACACCATGTACATTTAATAGAATGGGAGTAGTGAGCAACCCCCTCCTCCCCAGATCTCGTGGACGTCCCAACCATGGCTTTTGACCAGGTTTACAATGCAGGGCATGGGATTCATACTTGTGGACCAGGCTTCAAATCCCACCGGAAAGTGGCTGGTTACCCCTATATAACGGTCATGCCACTTCTGCACCTTTCCTGGCAGGTCAATATTGATGATGGGCAGGGTCCACCCCGGGTGAGACTATTGATGACGTTTCTCCCCCAGGATGCCTGAGTTGCACCTTTTAGCACTATGAAAGCTAGCAGACAGGCAGGATGCTTCAAGCTCAGCTTGATTTTGCCACACTCTGCATCCAGAATGTGTGGTGCTTTTAGCAATTAGTCTTACCACCTAGCTTTTTTTTTCTTCTTCAATAAACATGGATTCTGAGGATGGAACTCAGGTCTTTGTGCTTGTAGGACAGGCTTTACCCACAGAGCCATCTCCCCACCCTGAGTGTTTGTTGTAGATGGTCATTTCAGACTGGCATATTTCTCTCTGTTCTTGTGGTGGTGGATGATGGTTTCCTAATCCTTTTATGTTTCTGGGCGTTTTTGGTGGTTGTTGGGTTGACATGAAGAGGCTGTGCAGAGCTTTGCAGTGGCTGGCTGTTGCTCTGAGGACCTGTTTTAGGAAGTGGTATTAAAGTGGGGTCAAGGGAACTTGTGGGTAGTTTTCCAGGCCTCATGGGCAACTGTTGCCAGGAAACCAAGGACACATGAGAAGGTGAGTGGCCAGTCCTGAGGGTGGGAAGCAGCGAGCTGGGAGAGGCTTTCCAACCTCAGACTTGAGTTGAACCTCTCGCTGCTATTGATTAGCTCTGAGACCCCTGAAAGTGAGCCAGCCTCTGAAGAGCTTATCAGTGACAGCGTGATAGTAATTACAACATGCATGCACACGTTCGTTCTGTGTGTGCTCATGTGTGTTCAGGCATGTGAGCGTGGAGGCCAGAGGACTTCTGTGCTGTCATTCCTTAGATTTGGTCCACCTTATTTTTTCATTTTATTTTTTTGAGATAAGGGTTTCACTGGCCTATAACTCAACAAAGACGCTAAGCTAGCCAAGTGGTAAGTCTACAATTAGCCTGAATCTCTTCCCCAGTGCTGGAATTATAAGCAAATAGTTTTTTTAAAATATGGGTTCTAGGCCCAGAACTCAGGTCCTTAGGCCTGATAAGCGCTTCACTGCCTGAGCCACCTCCCAGCCCCATAGTAGTTCTCCTTCTCTTTGCTTTTGTTTCAGATTCAGAAAATTATTATTTTAAAACGACAACCATGTGTGTATGTGTGTCTGTGTGGCGATGTATGCTCATGCAGATGTGCTTGGGGACCCGAGTCACTGAATGTACTGAAATTGGAGTCCCAGGCAATTTTAAGCTCCTGGATGTAGGTTCTGGGAATGAAACTTGAGTCCTTTGATAGAGCAGTAAGAGTTCTCAACCACTGAGCCATCTCTCTAGCCACAGCACTGGGTTTTAAATCACAGGAGAGTCTAGAAAACTATAGGTACACACACACACACACACACACACACACACACACACACTGAGCGCGCAACCAGTGGTAGCTATGATCTTGCTCTCACTATTTGGAGGCAGGCTTCTCCTATATTTCCCAGGAGAACTTCTGGACACCTTACTGCCTTGCAGGCATTTCCTCACTGGCCCAGATTCTGGCACACAGGGAATCTGCAGTCTTGACTTCGTGGGGCGGGGAAGACACTTGTGTACAACATGCACTGTGGAGATGAAGCACTCTCCAAATGGAGTCACGCCAGGGGAGGGGGGTGGAGAGGAGAGCCAGAGGTTAAGCGCCAGACCCTGCATTTTCACATCACAGCCTGGCTGCTGTGTGCTGTCTTAGCTGTGACTATCTTTTCTCCTTTTGTCCAGCGGGGACAGCATTGGTGCCAGCCTCTAAAGGTTAACGGAGACACCCTTGGCAAGATGCCTGGCCTGCACTTCACCCTGAGTGATGGTGTTTTGTGATTATCCAATTAGCATATGCAAAGCATTTCCATTTCTGGGTGACTTTACACTCCACAGTTTCCTACCTATTTTTTTTTTTAAGCCGATGCATTATATATTTAACCCGCTACTGATTATCTTTACAGTGCCTCACACAGGGGAGGCAGAAAGGAGCTCCTGATATAACCATTATTCTCCAGGCATCTATATTTCAGTGAGGGAATTCAAACACTGGACAAAGAATGACAGGTGAGTTAAGAACAATGGCAAAAGACAAAAAAATCCAAAAAACTGCGGGCAAGGGGCAAGATCCAAGGAAACAAAACAGTGTGTGTGTGTGTGTGTGTGTGTGTGTGTGTGTGTGTGAGAGAGAGAGAGAGAGAGAGAGAGAGAGAGAGAGAGAGAGAGAGAGAGAGAGAGAGAGAGAGAGAGAGAGACATGCACACACACGCGCGCACACACACACACACACAGAGCAGAGCTCCTCCGGGGTCGACTAAGATCCAAGCAGGAGTCATGGGATGAGGAGTGAACATAATAAGTAGAAGAGACAGCTTGTGCAAAGGTCCAATAGCTGCAGAAAATGTGGTATCATCTTGCTAATACATGTAATCATGTATGTAAGTGGAAAATACGGTTAGAGAAAATAATTGCCTTTATTTATTTTTCTTTTGGAACGGCTCCCTGCCAAAGACCCCATGCTCAGAAGGTGCATGCAGGAGTTCTGTGTAGGAAGTAGTCTTTAATAGCAGTGTAGGGGTGGGCTTGTGAGACCATTCGGGTAGTGTAGAGAGCTGGTGCTCTGTCACACACATGGCCACATGTATGTGTTA
Organism: Pachyuromys duprasi; assembly: GCA_028658305.1. Classification (NCBI taxonomy): domain Eukaryota; kingdom Metazoa; phylum Chordata; class Mammalia; order Rodentia; family Muridae; genus Pachyuromys; species Pachyuromys duprasi. The sequence continues at coordinate 110,461,250 of CM053766.1, forward strand.
TGAGAATTCCTTTCCTGGGGAGATGTAAACAGCATCTTCCTTCTTCTCAAGGTCTCAGTGACAAACCAAAGTCTGATTCCACCAAACTCCAACTGTGCTGGCTTGTAGAGCAGGGGTGGACGGCTGCGCCCAGGAGTGAGGTCGCTGATGATAAGCAGCCACACTGCAAAGTCTTCACTGGGTGTGAATAACAGCTTCTCCAAAGCCCTGTAGGCGGAGCTCCTCTTAGTTAATGACCTCCCAACACTGGGGTCTGCCAATGCTTCCCAAGGCCACACAGAATTAAGGCAGAGTTGCATACAAGTGGCTGGAAGGAGCAGCTGGAAGCACCGGGAGACTTTCTCAACACCCTTCTTCTAGCAGGGAGTTGAAACACCCAACAAGCCGGGTATAGTGGTGCACACATGTAATCCCCGGCGCTCGAGGAGGCAGAGGCAGGTGGATCAGATCACTGAGTTCCAGGCCAGCCTGGTCTACAAAGTAAGTTCGGGACAGCCTATTCTACATGGAGAAACCCTGTCTCGAAAAATCCAAGAAAGAAAGAAAACAGAAAGAAACACCCAGCAGCGCCATCCCAGGGACCCCTCATAAACAGGCCTCAAGGATCTGATGAAGATACTGGCTTCTTCCCTCAGAGGATAATATGCTATGACAGTAGGCAACTGGTGGGCTCTGGAGGCTGATGTAACACACACCTAGGTTGTCCCACCGCATGGGTGATGGACCTGGCCACCCATTCCCCATCTCTTATTATTGTCTGAGGGTGGTTTCCTGGGGCATTCCCCACCCTCGCACCCCTCCCCCCCTTCCATCCTGCCATGCAGATGTGGGCTCTAGTTACTAAGATAGTCCTTGTAGCGGATGTCAGCTTTTGAGTCTGGGCCAATATGGTAACAGCATGGGAGCCGGGCAGGGTGCCAGAGCACCTGGCATATACACCAGCTCCACTTGGTGCTAGAAGTTCTTGATGTCATCCAGGACCAGCTGTGGAGGCCTTACCAGCTAGTGTAAAGAATTTGGGAGCCTATGCTTGGAAGAATCACTGCTTTAAAATGATTCTATTTTACCTTTAATTATGTGTGTACATGTGTATAATGGGGCCTGTGGAAGCCAGAAACACCGGATGCCCTGGAGCTGGAGTCATAGGCAGTTGTGAGCTGCCCACCATGGTTGCTGGGAACTGAACTTGAGTCTTCTGCAAGATCAGTACATGCTCTTAACTGCTCAGCCATCCCTTTGTTCTGTACTTACTGCTGGGCTGTCAGCAGAATTGAGACACAATCCAACCTGCAACTTAGAAAGGTCACGTTGGTCACTGGGTGGGGAGCTAGTGGGCCCACATGACTGAGCATTTGGGAGGTAGCTGAGGCTCTTCAGGCAGGAGGAGATGGTGGTGGCTGAGAGCTGGCAGGATATGGATAGAGGGAAGGAAAAGTTGAGGAGAACATTAGGAGCCAGAATGAGCTAGATTCAATGAGAGTCTGACTATAGGGAAGGTAGATGTGTTTTTCCATAAAGGCTTCCTTATGTTAAATTAGATGCAGGTGTCCCCGAGCCTTGGCAAATGGGGCTGTAATTTTACAGCCGCAACACCCCTCCTTACATGATAAAGTTCTGTCATCTGCTGCAGTCTGGCTGCCCACCCTTTGAGGTGCCTTCCAGGCAGCTGGGGCCAGTATAAAATAAATAGCCCCTGGTTCACCCTTGCCAGCTCTCCTTCGGCCTTGCCCACCCTGCTGTGCCTAGCAAGGGTTGGCTCCAAGTACCAGCTTCTGAACCAGCATTATTGTCAAGGAATGTGGAAGCTGCCAGTTGATGGAGCAAGGGGCGGAGCGAGCCTTCCATTTGCCATCTGTAGAGCCAGCGAGAGCTGCTTGCATGGCAGCTGGGGCCAACTCTGTGTGACACAGTGAGATGTGCTCCAGCCAAGATGGCAACCAGGGTCATCTGTTGGCTTATGCGTGTGTCCACTGGGGCCACCGTCTTCTTTTGACTTTAGGGTCGAAAGGCCAAGGGTTGGGGAAGGGCTTATGGTGAGTTGATTTGCCTCCAATTGCACCTCCTCTGCTGGATCCTGCAGGGCACAGAATGCTGTCACATGCCCTAGACAGCTTAAGAGTTGCACTAGCCCTTGCTAAAGATCATTATTAAAAAAAAAGAAAAGAAAAGAAAAGAAAAAAATCACACTATTAAGCATTTTCAGCAGTGGACACTTTATCTGGAATTCGGATCTTCAAGCTGTCAGAGTCTGAAGGGATTACTCACAAAGATTTATTCTTGGGAAATTTATTTTCTCAAGTAAAGCCAGTTCCCACCCAATCCTGCACTCTAATCAGGAGGACCCTAAGAAAGCAGCTGTTGTTATTTCTCAGACTCTACTTTTTGCCTTAGGTGATTGGCTCGGAAATAGATTCTCCAAACCGTGGTTGACCAGTTAGGAAGTTCCCTGGGGAGTCTGGATTGAGAACTGAGAAAGAAGCTTGTAGTGGTGACTTGTCCGCCTTGCTGTAGCAATACACTGGACACACCCAGTTTAAAGAGGAAATGGTTGTTTTTTGTTTTTTGTTTTGGCTCAGTTCTGGGGTGTGTGTGTGTGCATTTGCAAGGAAGCTATTGGGTGGCTAGGTTGTGTCAATAGTCGGGAGGCACAGAACAGCACATACCTGTGCTCAGCTTGCCACTCCACTTTATTTGGGCGGTGACCCCCATGCATGGGTTGGTGCTATTCAGATTTAGGATTGTCCTCCTCAATGAGGACATGCCCAGAGATTCCTTTCCATGTTTAAATCCCATCCAAGGTGACAATCAAGATTCAAAATGTTATAAAGTGCTGGATTTGTGATGTGTGAAAGAAGACAGGTAACCAGGAGAAGGAAGAGAAGAAAGAGGAGGAGGAGGAGGGAAGGAAGATGAGGAGGAGAATGGGGCTTGAAAATTAACCGGTATTCAAATCCTGAGACAGAATGTCTTGAAGAACAAACTCAGGCTGGAAAAGGAGACCAAACACTCCTCTCAAGCTTCTCCTGGAGCCTCTGTTTCTCATTTGTCACATAAAGGGATCCACGTAAGTGATCTACCAGGTCTAGTGTTTTCATTCATTGATTGATTCATTCTCATTCATTCATTCATTCATTCATTCATTCATTCATTCATTCATTCATTCATTCATATTTTTGAGCTTTTAAAATGTTTTCATTCTCTCTCTCCTACCTGAGTAATCATCTCCCTGCTTTCAGGAGACAGATTAAAAAACCCTCAACCCTTTGCTGGTCATCCTCCCTGCTTTCTCCTCTTTTCTCTCACTCTCCAATGTGCCTCACCTTCCTGAAGGACTGGCGGGTCCTTGATCACGGGCTGCCCCACATGCCTCTGCACTGTCCCCATCTCCGTCCATCTGAAGCACTCTTCTCACAGCACCTTCTGCCCACCATCAGCCCAGACGTGTGTTCGCCATCCAAACAGACTTCTGTTCCTCTTGCAAGTCCTTCGTGCCATTCCTTTTATGCAGACCCAGCGACCTGGCCTTCCATGGAGTCCCCGAAGTCCCATTAAAACCACATTGCTCACTTAGCTTAGGGGATCAAGCCTAGAGTTTTGGCTGCTTGGGTCACAAGTTCAAGGCCAGTATGAGCCAAAAGAGTGAGTTCAAAATGAGCTTGGGCAGCTTAATTGACCCAGTGTCTTCAAATTAAAAAAAAATGTGAGAGGAGGTCTGAGGATGCAGTTCAGTCAGTGTCCTTGTCTAGCAGGAACAAGGTCTTAGGTCAAAAGGAAACATCTACACAAGCAAGTCATACCACCTTATTGGGGCTAGCAGGGGCCCTTGCCACTGTAGCCCCTGGAATAGTAGTAGGGGGCCACATCTGCCATGTTTAAGGCTTCCTGAACAGTGGGCACATGCATGTGGAAGATCTCAAGAGCTGCAGGTGTCTAGGCATTTGTTTATTACATTTATTTATATGTATATGATGTATGTGTGTGAGAAAACACCTGCCACAGCATCCATATGGAGGCAAGGGGACAACTTGCGGAAGGTGGTTCTATCTTCCCAGCATATGGGTCCAGGGATCTAACTTGGGATGTTGGGTTTGGTAGAGGGCCTGTACCTGCTGGAACTTCTGGCCAGCCTCTGTTTAGATTCAAGGACAAATGGCGGACTCAGGAGACACTCTCCGTGGTATAATCACAAGTTTCCTCTGCTGTTGTCTGCTTTCTTCATTTTCCAGCTACGGTAGCAATTTTCCCATCAGTTTCAAGAACCCATGCTGCCCATGAGTGGCAGGCTAGTGTGTCAATGCACTAACACCCCTGTCTTCCACCAATGGCCCTCAGGAGCTGGTATGTATTAAACATTGTAGATCTGGGGCTGGAGAAATGGTTCAGTAGTTGAGAGCACTGGCTGCTCTTCCAGAGGCCCTGTGTCTGGTTTCCAGCACCTCATGGTGGCTAGCAGTCATCTGTAACTCCAGTCACAGAGGATCTGATGACCTCTCCTGGGCTCTGCGGGCACTGCACACTCATGGTGCACAGCCACACATGCAGGCAAACCCATACAGAAGAAAAACAAATCTTAAAAACAAAAGAAACCCAGAACTAAAGCTTCTTTGTACCTTTCACCTTGAACATGTTAAGTCGAGATCCAAGGGGTGAATAAGAGGGAAAAGGCTTTTTTTTTTTGGTATGACCTTGAGCTTCTGATCATCCTACCTTCCCCCTCTTTAGCGCTGGGATTATAAGCATGTGCCACTATAATAGTTTGTGAGGGGCTGGGGATCAGTCTCAGAGCTTCATGCTTGCTAGACAAGCACTTCACCAACCTTAGTCCCTTCCACCCTTTCAATGTACCAGTTTCACTCATTTCCCTGGCCAACTCCCCAGCATGCAATGTTCCAGTCAAACCCCAGCTTGTGAGCTCCTGTTTTCTTTAAGATAGGAGTCTGAATGCATCAGGTGACCAAACAAAGCCATAAAGCCAATTAGTTGTATTGATGAGCAGTGTGTATGGGTTCCTGCAGATCAATTCATAAATATTATAAATTGAAACTATTTCTAAACAATGCCCTGTGACTAATGGCTTGGGTTGTAGTGGATTTTCCCAGTCTGTTGAGTACCTAATTGTGCTCAGCTTCAGTGAGTGTTTTTGTGACCTGAGTCCTGCAGCTTCAAGGTCAAAGAGCCGTATTTCTATCTGCTGGACTGGGGGACAGCAATCCTGGTCTTTCACTTAAAAGTTATTTATTAGCATGTATTTATTATACTCAGTAGGTTTCATTATGACATTTCCGTACCTGTGTATAATGAAGTTCATCATATTCATCATTACCCTCTCCCTTTCCCCTCTCACTGATTCTTTTCCTCTTCTCAACTAGTTGCCTTCCTCCCCCTTTAGCAAATGGGTGAGGGGTTGTTTAGAACATCCTACAGATGGCGCCACCATTGAAGAACTGTCTCCTTTCCCTATGACATGAACTATCTGTAAATCCTCAAGGAGGGCCTGGGCCTCATGAGCCCCTCCTTATGCTATGACAGGATGTTAATGGACAGTATCTTGGTAACCAGAGATGCCATGAACTGAAGAGTGTAATGCTTCGTCTAACCCAGCAGATACCTCCCCACATACTCCACCCTTATTCCAGCTCTTACATTCTTTCCAATCCAGCTTCTATTATGCTCCCTGGGCCTTGGAGAGGGCGCTAAATGCCCCACTATGATGGAGCGTTTAACAGTCACTTGTCCTCAGCACGTGGCTGTTTTTTCTCCCGCTAACTAGTGTCCTAGTGGTTGGCAGTGCTGTTCCATCCCCACTGACGGGAAGTACTGTACAATCTGAGTTCTGTCTGTGCTACCAGAGGACTGTCATCCATTTATTTCCATGTGTTCTGTGCTGTACCATGCACAGTGAATAGAGCAATGGATTGGTTCAGTCTAGGCCAAGTCTACAGAAATGCAAATTTCTTAGCTTTGGAAACGCAGACTGGTAAGTAACACCTTTCTTTTTCTTTCTTTTTTTTCCAACTCTACAAAATATACTCAATATAATCAAGAGAGGGCACTCTCCCTATAGCCACTCAGTGACTGCAAGTTGATGGATGCCATCCATCTCTGCTGTAGGGAAGTTGGTAACTGGAGAGTTTCCACGCCAACTTGGCCATGCATTTGCCCAGAAGTGACACGCACGAGCCCGAGAGACAGAATCAGTGACACGGTGCCAATTAACTGCTGTCCTTGGAGAGCTCATACTGTTGAAGAAGTCAAGGATCAAACAAATTATTGCATAAATAATTACTTAACAATGGGGATTATGACTACAAAGAAAACCCCGGGATGCTATGAAAGTGTAAGCGGGAGACTGATGCCTTCTAGTGGGGTCTGGGAACTTTCCCAAGGGGAGGGTTGGAGCAGAAGAGTCCTGAGGGGTGTGCGGAAACTGATCAGGTGCTGGGAGGGAAGACCACACCGGTCATGACAAAGACAGCTCCTGCAAGAGTGTGGATACCGAGGGTGAGGAACAGATTGAGACAGCAATGCCACTTACTCCACAAAGGCTGCCTGTGTGGTTGAGTTTCTGCTGCACAGTGAGGGTGCTGAGCCTAACACACTCATGGATCTTTTAGTTGGCCTGGAACACACTAGCCAGCACATGCTTGGGCATACTGGAAGTTGCGTGTGCCCCTGCAGCTCACACCTTTGAGCACACAGTGCTACATCTTCCAGAAATGACTGCCCACTTAGCTTGGTAGCTCCGGTCTGGGAGAACCTTCACTTGCTTGTAGGATACTGGTTCCCAACCTTCCTACAGTTCCTCTTGTTGTGGTGACCCCCAACTATAAAATTATTTCATTGCTACTTCATAACTGCACTTTCCCTACTGTTATGAATCGTAATTGTAAATATCTGATATGCAGGGTAGCTGATATGCAACTTTCCACCACCAAAGGGATCATGACCCACAGACTGAGAAACACTATTTTAGGATGATCTTCCTGTGTCTAGTTAATGATTCATTGGGTCCCCCAGGTCCCAGCTCATCAGTAAGTGACAGACAACATTTGGCTGAGCAAAGCTTTTGAAAGTGATTTAATGCAGTGGAATGTTCTGGAAATGGAATCCAGAACCAATAGCAGACTGAGGCGGTTAGCAGCCTTGGGAGGGTCTCCAAATGTAGCCTCCCTTTAGCAGAAACTGGGGCTTCTCTGGGCAGCCTGGCAAATGATAAGTGTTCGACATACTGTGGTACCAGCTACAGTCTAAGCTACCCGGAATGCAGGGAGTTACAGGGCCTTGATAGGCACTGGTTTTCTTTCTTATCTCTGTGGTGGGTAGGATAATATTTTCCCAACAAAAGTATTCACATCTCAACTGCTGAAACTTGTGAATATGTCATGTGACAAAAGGGAGAGATAATGTGAAGCAGAGGGTCTTGCTCTTGAGCTGGGATGGTTTATAAGCACCTGTTGACCTTCCTGAATTGGGTCCCATGGTGACCACACCAACCTCCAAGTTGCTATGTAGTAGAGGATGATGTTGAATTTCTAATTCTTCTGCCACCACATCACAGATGCTTATGGCTCTTATGAATTGGGACAGACTACCAATGGCACCAGCCCAATACAGGCTACACAGCACAGGTCACTGCTATTACCTTAGTTACTTATCTCAGTGAATGCTCCAATATTCCCATATATATATATGTATATATATATATCCTCATATCTATATAATCTTATATACCTGTATCTACATATCTATATCTAATATCTACATATAATCCTATGGATATCATCTATGTCTATCTATAGCTTTCTATCTATGCTCACATCCACGTAGTGAGAATTTGGCCTCTGAAGGTATATCAACAGCTTAGAGTCACACAGATGGCAGGCGTGTGGTAGGATAGCTTTGAAGCTTGTCCAAACACATTTGGATCTGAAATCATCACTTGTTCCTTTGCCTTCAGAAGGAGCCATTTTTAGAGAGCCTGGAAATGTTCACACAGACCCTGAACTTTCAAACGCTGCTGTGTACATGACTGGGCGCTCAGCTGTCCTTCCTGGTGCAGGAAGCCGGTGTCTTTGTGGGTGTTCGTCCTGGCATAGTTTTATGTTAGCACAAGCTAGATTCATCTGAAAGGAGGGAACCTCATTTGAGAAAATGTCTCCATAAAATCCAGCTGTGGGACATTTTCTTAATTAGTGGTTGATGTCCACCCATTGTGGGTGGAGACATTCCCTGGGCTGGTGGTCCTAGGTTCTGTAAGAAAGCAGTCTGAGCAAGCCAGTGAGCAGCACCTCTCCACGGTCTCTGCATCAGCTCCTGCCCCCAGGATCCTGCCTTGTTTGAGTTGCTGCCCTGACTTCCTTTGATAATGAGCACTGATGGGGAAGTGTGAGCCAATAAACTCTTTCCTTCTCAGCTTGCTTTTGGTCATGGTGTTTCATCACAGCAATAGAAACCCCGATTAGGACAGTGTTGGTATGTGTGGAAGGAGACTGTAGTTTTGTTCTGTGTATAATTTCTTCATGACAGCATGGTTTTTGGAAGTTCAATTTTCTTCTCTGGAAATGGATAGGAATAAACCTTCCCATGGCTTTTTAAATTTTGGTCCTTTCCATGTATGCAATTCTCCATTGGAAAGAAGGCAGATGAAATAATTTGGAGATTGCGCCTAGCTGGAGCCCATAACCAAATTTAGCTGGAAATACAACAAACTGATCTTGCTCTTGTGAGTGTGGGATCCTGCTGTGTGAATATTCACAGGGTTGGGAAAATCAGCTATTGAACAAATAGGCATAATCAGAACACATGCAAACCCAAAGCCACTGTGCCCTTTTCAAGTGCGTTTTGCTAATTTCTTTTGGTAAGTGGGATGGAATATTGTTTTGTATATTTATTAATGGCAAAAGTTCACAGATGTTCATTTTTGGAAGTGTGGAAAACGCAGAGAAAGGGTGGCCATCTTGACCTTTACCTACAATTGCAGTAATGCTTTAGTTTGTTTTTTTGTTTGTTTGTCATAACTCTGACCTTAATGACATCATTTAACTTGGGACCCATTTTTTCCCACTTAGTGTCACTTATGTCAGAGTGTCCTGGTTAGCTTATTTTTCAACTTGAGATAGTCTCGAGTCATCTGAGAAGGGAGTCTCAACTGAGGGACCACCTAGATCAGATTGGCTTGTAGGCTTAACTATGGGGGATTATCTTAATTGATGGTTGATATGGGAGGGCCCAGCCCACTGTGGGCGTCACCATTCCCTGGGGAGGTGGTCCTGGGTTGTATAAGAAAGCTAACTGAGCATGAGTATGTGAGAGAGCCAGCAAACAGTGTTTCTTCATGGTTTTTGCTTCAAGTTTCTGCTTGAGTTTTTGCCCTGACTTCTCTCAGTGATAAATTGTGACCTCCAAAGTATAAGGCAAATAACCCCTTTACTCCTCTAAGTTGCTTTTGGCCAGAGTTTTGTATCACAACAACAGAAAGGAACCTGGAGCACATTTCCCACCATAATTAAAGACAACTTAAAAGTATACAGTGCTCCGAGTCATAAGCTTTGTCTGCAGTATCTACTGATGAGGTTGGGGACCTGGTCCTACCACTTGCTAGCTGTGTGTTCTCAAGTTATCATCTCACCCTATGGTCCCAACTCTTGGGGTCCCCTCAGACTGGCTCTATCCTCCACCATAGGTCTGGGCTCCGAGGTATGGCTGGTAATGGTAACGTGGAGACATTTTTGGCTGTCACAACTGGGGTAAAGAGATGGCTGCTGTCATTGACATTGATAAGCATCCTTCAGTGCACATACCAGTGCCCAAAGACTGTGTGACAAAGATTTGGCTAGTCCTAAGTGCCAGAGAACCAAGGTTAAGCCTAACTTGATGCCTCTGAGTTTCAGGGTTAGTGTGAGAGGTGAGTGGCAGTACCTCTAATATGCTTGGCAAGGTGAACTGAGGGCTCTTCCTGGATCCAGGGCACCAGCATTTTCACTGTTTTATGTCCCTCCTTTGAATGACTTTTCTTTGCCCATAACCGATATGGCTACCTTGACCTGGCTTTCAATTTAGAAACTCATCCTGAGAAGAAGAATATGGGAGCAAGGCTGGAGAAGAAAGGGATGGGGAGCATGTCTACTGTTGCCTTCCTTAGGATAATTTGGCATAGTTGGTAGTACTAGTAGGGTGAGGGAGAACTTTGAGGCTAGGATCCAAAGAGTCTTATAATTTTTTTCCAAGCAGGATATACAAACTCAGAGGGACCCTCAGTGATCTCTCTGTCCAGCACTGTTTGTGTGTGGGTTGGGGGAAGGGGAATTGACAAGCTGGGAAGCTTCTTGGAGGCAGAGTCCAGTGTGGGAGTCAGGAGCCCTGTGCTCTGAAGTCACCATTTCACTCTTTCGCCCATGTCTGTCCTGGTATTCCCAGTGTCTTTTCAAAAATGAGCTCTTGGAGTCACTCCTCTCAGATCGGCTTCTGTCTTTGGGGTCCCAGGGTAATCCAGCCATTTTGCATCAGGACAAATTTGAAGTTCCAAGTCTGAGTCACCTGAGTCTCTCTTTGCCCCCATCCCCTCTCCTTTTTTCTCCTTTTTAATGGAAGCGAGGTGCACACAGCATTCATTTTTATGGAACAGCGTACTAGGGAATTAGTGGTGTACCATATTTGTATGTGTGTGTGTGTGTGTGGAGACTGGAGGTCAATGCTAGGTGTTTTCATTGATTATTGATTGCTCATTACCCTTTCGTGTTTTATATTTTAAGTTGCAGATGTTGGTGCAAGTGCCTGCACCACCAGCAAAGGACTTCAGAGTTGGAGCTACAGGTGGTTGTGAGCTGCCTGATGTGGGTGCTGGGAACTGCACTGCGGTCCTCTGCTAGACATGCAAGTGTTCTTAAGTGCTGAGCCACCTCCAGCTCTCAGCCTCTCTCTCCTTTTTGGGACAGGTCTCTCAGGGAATCTTCGGCTCACTGATTCAGCTAGGCTGGCTGGCCAATGAGCTCCAGAGATCTGCATGTCTGTATACCTCCCCAGCCCCCCCCCCCCCGGGATTATAGATGGACACTACCATACTGGCTTTTTATGTGGGAACTGGAGACCTGAAATCAGGTTCTCATATTTTTTGAGGCAAAAATTCACTGACTGATCCTTCTCTTCAGCCCCCCCAGTTTTAATAAATACTTGTTCTGACATGTCAGAATGTGACTTATTTAACAGATCCCCTTTGGGTGGGCATTTAGGTTATTTCTGGTCTTTTGTGATTATTTTAGAATGGCTTTGATGAACATCCTTGCAGCTAAATTCATCATTGGAACACATTTTTTTTAAGGGGCAGCTTTGCTGGTCAAAGGTTCTGCTCATTTACAAAGTCTGATGTTTCAGCACAGTAACACTTAAGAAAAGAAGACAGGAAACATTGTATCTTCATTACAGAGCCAGGGAATGCTTCAGAGTTTGGACATGACCGCCAGCTGCTGCTCCCATCATGTTCCCAACCTGCTGTGGCCTCATCCCAAGCAGATGCTGTTCCACTCATCAGCCTACTGGACGCCATTGTCTGTGTGCCAGGTCTCCGCTGCTGGACCAAAGGGCAGGTGGAGCTAAGCCCTCTTCAATAGGTATGTGCCAGAGCAGTCAGCTCCTAGCCTTGGGCAATTAATCATATATAGAAAGATTTAGGTTCATGGACAGTGGCTTATTTATAGTTCATTGCTCTCTTCAGCCCCAGGTACATCTTGCAATAAATAGTATCTGAATCATGAGAAGAGTGCAGCCATTTGGTTTCTGGCTTGTGCTGTCCTGGATGGGGCTGGCTTTAGCTTTTGTAGCCTTGGGTTTATATTAGAAGGAAGGTGAAAGGTCCAGGAGCCTGGGAATGATTTCGTCAATCTTGAGCCACTGGAAGACCCTATCTGGCAGCACTGATCTGCCCAGACTTCAAAAGGGCAGAGGGAAGTTGACGATGAAGCGGTGAACTTCACTTGACTTAACATAACAGGTGAGACCAGTAGGGTTTGCATGGAGAGTTCTGCCACCACCAAATCAATCAGTCAATCAACTAATCATCAACCAGTTGTTGATCAATCAGCTAATTAACTAGTGGCAGACATTGACCGTGAACCAGGAAATGAGACTGCACTGACCTGTGTTGCAGAGACACTCTGCTGTGAAGACAGAGCCCAGCATACAGCACGCATGTCAGCAGCATGCATGTAAGGGTGAGCTCTTGGGCCCACATCTGTGGGTAAAAGGATCTACACAGGATCAGGCAGAGTCGGGTGAGAGCTGCTGCACCTAATTGGAGCCTCAGCCAAGCTTTTGGGGGAATCCTGAAGCTGGGTGATCCCTCAGGGGTATCCTAGTTGGTACATCACTAAGTATGAGCCACACATCACTGGATGTGGGCATCCCTGAGAAGCGACTGTGGCCTAAACAGCTCTCTGCAGCTGCGGCAATCCTCACAGGGGAGTGAGAGCCAAGGGCAGCATATAGGGGAGAAGTCTCATGGTCCTGATGGAGGGACTGCATGGTGTATCTCTTTGTCCAACTGCATGGTGTATCTCTTTGTCCAACATGGTGTTTGGCAGTGCTCACACTGTTGGGTGGGTTTGCTTCAAAGCAGGACCTGAGACCAGGATTTGAGAGTAGCTAGTTTATTTAGAAACTGGTTCCAGTAAACAGGAATGTGAGAACCGGGGCCTGGGGAGATGGTTCAGTTGGCAAAGTTTTTGGAGCACAAGCTTGAGTGACTTGAGCCTGAATCCCCAACTACTACCTAAAACACCAGGCATGGTAGTGAGCTCCTGTGATCTCAGCACTGGGGAGACAGAGACAGGCAGATAGATACCTGGGGCTCAATGACTAGCCATTGAGCCAAAATAGTAAGATTCCGGTCCAGTGAGAAACATTGTGTCAAAAAGTAAGGTAGAGAGTGGCATCAATCTAAGTCTCCATGTACACACATACACACACATACACACACAAACACACACACAACATATATACATGGACACACACAACATATGTACATGCACACACAACATATGTACATGCACATACCACATGCACACATATGTATCACACACATGTATAAAAGAATGGGGAGAATGAGACAAGGAAAGACAAAGATGATAAACGGTTCATTATCAAACCGGTCCATGCTGAGGAAGCTGGGCGGTGTGGTTCCGAACCAGCCACTGAGGGTTGGGTGAGATGGGTTCACATTGACGCCTGTGCCACGTGGGCTGAAGGTTCCTGGGCCCAGGGTTGCTGCTGGAGCCTGGACCCTCTGTACTTGAAGAGTGCACCTGTGAAAGCTCTTTCTGTACCTCTGGGAAAAGCTCAGAGGCAGCGCCAGGGAGATGGCTTGAGGTGGAGTAGTGCCAGGACACAGGCGCTGTTGTCATGGAAGAGGTGGAACACCGCAGAGGATCCTGTGGCAGGGCCTGTGGGTGTTAATTTTTTTGAAAAGTAGTCTGCAACAGAAATAATGAGGAAATTAATCTTACAGGTGATAAGATCCCTTACGAAGATAACCAGGCTCCAGGCTGTTTCATTCTCTGTAAGCATTTACTGAAAACGAAGAACTTAGAAATCCAACCTTTTCCTTCTAAAACAGACTCACCAAGCAACCAACCTCCTAACTAACTAACTAACTAACTAACTAACTAACTAACTAACTAACTGTATTCTACTAAGTGCCGGGTGCAATTTTAAGACCATCAAAATCCTCCTAAGAGGGGCTGAGGAAATGGTTCAGCTGATAAACCATGAGAACACAAGTTTGGATCCCCAGCACCCACATAAACACCTAGCATTCAGGAGGCAGAGACAGAGGCAGGGGAGAAGCAGGCTAGCTAGAGTAGCTGAATTAGTGAGTGCTGGCTTCAGGGAAAGACCTTATCTCAGTAAGTAAAGGGGGTATACCTGATGCAGACTGCTAGCCTCTGCATCCGTGTGCATGTCACACACGTGCACACACAAACACACACACCACATGCCCACATACATCTGTGCACACTTGAGCCCACACATGTTAAATACACACACTCACATATGTATGCATACCACGGACACACGCAGACACATACTTCCGAAAGGCCATCCTGTATCTTCTGCTTTACCCAAGTTCCCAGTTGTATGTTCTGCCCAACCTTTCTTCTTGGGTCCTAGAAGATGAGCCTGGCTTTGACTTTGCTTCTGAGTTTGAGGTTGTCACAACCTCGAACTTCTTCAGGTCACTGTTTCACCTTTAACTGTGTCATCAACTGGGGTGTCCTGCCCACCCAGCATCGTGGGTGATAGGATTCTCTTTTTCATCACATCTCAGCTTCCCTTGAGGAATCCCCTCCTCCCCCCCGAATTTTTTATTATATTTATTTATTTACATTAATCAATCAATCAATCAACTAATTGTGTGTATGTGCAGTACATGTGAGTGTGTGCCATGGGACATGTGCGGTGGCCAGAGGACACCCTGAAGAAGTAGGTTCTCTCCTACTCTGTGGGTTGGAGAGAAGGAGCTCTATCATCCACCTAACCCACCCTTCTATAGCATTTTTTGATCTCTGCCTTCCCCCCCACTTTTCTCCTATGTGAGGTTCATTTGTCCTGAAGACTATGTAGTTAAAATCAGGAATTGATCATCACCCAGTGGGTACTCCCAATCTAATATTTGAATAATGACTTTCCAGGCTTCTCAGATCTACCTCCACTTGAATGGCTGTGTCTGAAACCACAGTAAACTCACTGTCCTTCTGTCTCTAGTCCTCTTCTGTCAGTTATTTACAGTCAGTCCACCCATCATTAGCTACTTAGGCTTTATGGCCTCAGGATGCTGGCATCCCCATCTGTTTTCTTGCTGTGATGAACACCAGAGATATAGTAGTTTGTGATGATTAGAAGTTTATGTGGCTCCACTTTGCTTGCTAGACACAGAGACATCAGTCTTCACCTAACCAAGAGACCTCCTCCCTGTTACCTAGCTTCCTTTGTGTGGGAGAGGCTATGCTGGCTGCTGGGAGAGAAAAATCATCAATGGTCTTACCCAACTCTAGACCCTGCACGTCAGGCAAGATGTGCCCACTGGTGTGACGCTGGCAGGGCTGTTTATGGGGTAAATAACTGCTCTCATGGTAGAACTGTAGACATGCTCCACTGGAGGGAACTTACTGCTGGTGCTATAAACACAATCAAAACCTTTGGCTAAGGCGATCACAGGCCCTAGGGGAGAAACTGCCAAAGTTGCTTTTCTAAATAGGGTTGTCAAACAGCTTCTAATTATTTGTGGTTACATGCATAGCCGTGGGCTGCTCTCAACCTTGGTGAGAGACACTTTTTGTAATGGGAAGCTGCGAATCTAGAGACTCCTAACTGCTTAAAGGGATGACACTGAGGGCTCAGCAGTCGAGGGGGCATTTATGTCAATTCCTTCCCCACCAGTGCTCAGAGAACATCTCTGAAGAAGGGGCAGAAAGAATGTAAAAACCAAACTCACAGCAGCTGTGGTTGCCTGCACAAGACCTATACAAGATCAGGACAGTTAGGTATTCCAGCATGGATCAGGGAGGTGCTCCAAGACTCCACTGTTAGTTGAGGAGCCATTTACAGCTGGTGGCTGCTTGCAAAGTCACTCTTCTCTAGGGGAATGGCAGCTAGGAAACTCATGTCTCAGTGGATGACCCCACACTGTGTGAGTACAGTAGCACTAATTAGACTCCGTGTGTTACAAGAATAAAAGGAGAGAGGACATGAAAGTTGGGAGGGAGATGTGTTGTGAGGGTAGCATGGGGGTGAGTTGGAGGGAGGAAATACGGGGCAAATATGATAAATACACATTGTATATATGTACAAAAGCTAGAAAGATTAAAAATTTAAAAGTCTGTGTAGCTCATGCTTCTGAGAAGGCTGAGAAGTCTGTCCTTTGTCAGGGTCTTCTTGTTGCATGCAATCAGGGCAGAGCCTATCCTGTGACGACACAGAGCTTTAGAAAGCACTGACAGCACTGTGGGAGCCCCACCCTTCTGACCGCTTCTAAGCCTTGTAACTTCTCCAAGGCTCCGCCTCCAAATACCACAGACATAGTCTTTTGGGGACTGTGTTTCTAACACATGAATTCTGGGGACCATGCTTCTCTGAACTCCAGTCTCAGACCTCTTCCCCAAAGCTGGAAATTCTTGTCCCCATTTCTTGTCTCAGCTCAAATCTATGAAACTTAAACTTCAGCAAAGACCTTCCCTTGTCTGAACTCCTTTATGCTTCATTCTGCCCAGGCAATTCATGTGAATTGTATGTTAAAACAAAACAAAACAGGACAGAAGAACAGAGACAATTAAACCCACCCATTCATGATATTATTTCCTGTTGGTTACTGTTAATGTTTTGGCACATAAAAACAACTGTGAAAAGAGAAAAAGTCACATTGGTATGTGGTTTATACCATTTTTTACTAAACATGACATCATGGCTTTTTTTCATCATAATTATACTTCTGAGTGATTAGAAATAATTTATATTTTATTTAGTTTTTTTAAAAAATATGTATACATGTGTAGGTGTGTGTGTGTGTGTGTGTGTGTAGGGCCTGTGTACATGGGATGTACTTGCTGGCAGAGGCCAGAAGAGTGTACTGCATCCTTTGGAGTCATTGCAAGCTGCCCAGTGTAGATATTGGCAACTAAATTGGGGGTTTTTGGAAAAGCAGGAAGCACCACCTCTCCTGACTCCTGAAAGTAATTTCTGTTTAGAAAAGTCTTGCCTATAAAAGTAGCATATATTGTCCTGGACAAAAAAATCAGACAAGAATAAGCAAGAAACTCTCCTTCTCTCTTCCCTCATTTTTCTTGCTAGGGGAAAGTTTTGGTATTTTAGAGAAGGCATTTTTTGACATTCCTTATCCTGGCTTTCTGAATTGATTTTTTTTTTACATTGATTTATATAATCTCAGAGCTCAGGGCAGCTAGAGGTTTTAAGCTTGCTCTGTAGAAGCTGTTCCTAAGTTTCCCTGGGGCTGACCACTCTTAATAATTCCTATGAGCATTCTAATGGCTAATGCGATCTTTCTTCTTAAGGCTGGAAAGCTCTATTTATATTTATTTATTTATTTATTTATTTTTCATTATATTTTACTTTGTATTAAAATGTCTTCTGTCCTTTCCTATACAATCCAGGCTTTCTTTATGGAAGGGAGTGGGGGAAGGGTGGAGTAAAGAAAAAAAAGAAGAACTAGTCTAAACAGAAGGGTTTGAGTCTTCTTTGACAAACTCTCCAATCTCTGTGTCCCTTGAGCCACTCACTGGAGCCAGATCTTGGTTGCTTGGGCCACTCCTTAATCCCTTCTGAGACTCAGTTTCTTCAACTGAGAAATGGGGATAACAGAACTCAGCTCTGAGGTACTGTGGGACAGTGAGTGAAGGTGGAGCGCCCAGCTTTTTCTCCTTTTGATGTGCAATGGTGCCTGACTTCCTCCAGCAGGGTCCTGCCTCCCACCTTTTTCCCCCTCCCAGTGATGCTCTCACGTTACGAAACTGCCAAGTGACTAAACTGATGATGACGTCAGAACCATCAGGATCCAATCTTCACAGGCACTCAGAGCACTTTGCCAACCTCCTCGGTGTTTCCTACCCAATAATGACAAGCAAACCATCCCAGTTACCATTAGGTAGCCCAGGGTCTGGGAAATGTCTCTGGGGACAAGAACCAAGCTTTGTCTGTGATGGGTGTTTGCTATTTGCCAGTGTCAATGGGGCTCAGCAATGGCGGGAAGAACGGAGGAGCAGGCGTGGCTCAAAGGTGAGGGAAGGCACTGAGGTTGTAGGGTGCTGCAAGAGTGTCACCTGACAGTCTCCAGCCCTAGCCACTCTTAACTGGGTGACCTTGAGCGAGCTGTCAAGGCCTTGTTTCCTCCTGCGCAAAATGGGCTTAGTAGTGAGCCACGAGGAGGCACACTATTCCCTGCCTCAGTTATTCAGCCCCTACCCAGGGCCACCCACCTTTCCCTCCTTTTGTTCTTTAATAACCTCGGGCAACAGGAGTGATATTCTCCCCCCACCTCCATCCAGCAGGAGAGCATGGTGGAGACACAGAGGGGAGAGCTGCCTTGTCTAACTCGCCCACCCAGAATGCGCCCTGGTGTCCTGTGGATCCAGAGCCTGGGATCTCGTGTGAGATAATGGGCCTATTTATAGAGCTTCCTGTTCAGCAATGCTTCCTCCTCTAATCTTTACAATAACCTCTGTTTAATTGACTGGCCCTAAAAGTCAGCCAGTGGCTGTGTGGGTTCTCTGTTCCCACAGGTGGGAGTTGCAGCATAGAGCTGGGGTGGGGGCTGGGATAGCACTCAACACTACACTGTTCAAAATAGTGGTTCCAGGGCCTAGGATGGAGCCTAATGATGGTGTGCTGTCCTAGCCGGTGACCCTGGGTCCCACCCCAGCTAGATAGAACTCCAAAAGCTGATGTTTGGTTGGGGCCATCGAGATGGCTTGGCTAGTCTCAGGTCACTTGCCACCAAATCTGATAACCTGAAGTTGGGTCTGGAGGATTCATATGGCTTGGAAAGAGATCCTGAATCACTCTTGTGCCTTACACACACACACACACACACACACACACACACACACACACACACACACAATGATGATGGGTAGAACTGAAACAGATTTAAAAAAATTGTTAATGTATGTTTTACGCAAATATATATGTGCGTGTGTATACATTCGAGGGTGTATGTGTACATGCCTGCTCCAGTGTGCATGTACGTAGGTGCATGTGAAGGGCAGAGGACAGTCTTAAACGTCATCCTGAGGAGCTGCATCCCCTGCCTTGAGCCTGGCTTTCACTGGCCTGGAGCTCACCAGTTAGGCGAGGTTGGCTGGGCAGTGAGCCCCAGAGTCCCAATGCTTGGATTACAAGCATAAGCCACCACACCATCAAATTCTGGTCCTCTCACGCTTGCTGGCAACAGTTTTCTGAGAGAGCTACTCTGAAGCCCTTCTCCATTCACAGACAAGGAGAGTGAAAATCAAGCTCACAGATGACAAGTCAGAGCCCACTGTCCCAGAGAGGAAACCTGATCTCTTCATTCCCAGACATTTTGAGGCTTCTGGAGCTCTGTGGGAAGAGGGGGGAGTGTTTCCTTGGAGCAGTTTGATGTTCACCATGGGCTTTGCCAGGCTTTGGTCCCTCAGCTTCTCTCTCTCAAAACTCTGTTATGGAGCCCTGTCCCTTCTCCCAAGGGCAGGGCTCCCTCAGAGTCGGGAAGGCTGAGTGGATTCCTTGCAAGAGGTCGCTGTTTTTATGACAATCCTCTGCTCTTGGGTCCTCACATCAGCAGACTTGAGTTCAGCCTCTTACCCGCTGGGGAGAGAGTTGGCTGAGCCGCTCAGGCTGTGGAAATATCACCAGCGATGTGATTATGAGCAACTTGAGGACAAGATTGCACACAGCACTCTTCAAGCCCGGTCAGGTATTGATTGGGATAAGCGTGGGAGAGAAATGAGAATGGGTGGTCTGCTTTCTCCACTAGACATCCATGTATGTGTGCCCATCCCTGGCGTGTGCAAAGCCCTGGAGCTTTGGTCTAGTTGCCTAATACCAAAGCCTTAAACCCAGCATACAGTAGGTGCTCAAGAAAGGAACCTGCCTCCCAGCACACAAGTGGGTTTGGATAATAAACTTACAGGGTAGGTGGGATTAAGTGAGGAAGGACGAAATCATGATTCGTGGTTGGTGATGATGTAATGGGGTGAGGGGCCAAATGGGGAGGGCTGGACACAAGGCGGGATAAACCAGCCAGCAGCCGCTGGGGCTGAAATCTCTCACCAGCTCGCTACAGCTGTGCTCGCTGCTAATCACTTCCAGGCTAAGCAACCCCAAGGTGAAATCCATATTGCTGTCTTCAGGAGCTGGGGATGGATCCCAGAGCCTTGTACACTCCAGGGAAGTGCTCTGCCTCTGAGCCAACGCCAGCATGCTACAGCTGGACTCACGGGTGTAATCTTAGCATTTGGAGGCTGAGGCAGGAAGATTGCCATGAGTTCAAGGCCAGCCTGGAGTTTTTCTGGCTAACTTGGGCTACAAATACAATCTCCCCCCCTCCCCCATATCCATCATGTCATAGATGAAAAATTCCATACCTGACTCATGGGCTATAAGAATATAAAGGCAGGATGAAAGGACAGCACATAGTTACCTCTCAGCTGTGGACATAGATGAAATTTCTGTACAGATTTGGTTCCCATCCTGTGAGACATATATGCAAATATCAAAATCTGAAAAAAAAAAAGAACCAACCAAAAAACAACCCAACAACAGAAAATAAATTTCTGATACTCAGGCATTTTGGCTAATGGCCATTCGGTTACTATTAACTGAGGAAGCCTTCATGCACTATCTTCTTGTAGCATCTCTACTTTCCAAAAGGAGACACTGAATTTCCAAGTGCGGATGCCCTGATCTGCCCTCTCCCAGAATCTGCAAGGCCGCAGCTCCTAATGCCCACATGAACTTGTGGCAGGTGGGGTCTGCCCGAGGCCCGCTGTCACCCCAGCTTGGGTGGCGAGGGCCCAGCTGGCATCTTTGCTGCTCTTCGGCCCTCAGGCATCGAGCTCGGCACACACTCCTGCTCCCATTTGAACCCGGCTGCTGTTTCTGCAAGCTTCCATTTTTAGCTCCCTGGACTGGAACGCAGTGTTCAACGCACCGTAAACCCGCAATGTCAGTTTGATTAGGGAGAGGCGCATGTGGACTCCTGCTCGCGCCTCCCGGGGTCTAATAATAGCGCTGGATTCTCTCTCCTCTCTCCTTCCAAAACATTCCTATGCAATGTCCCATTTAAGCTCCCAGGGCTCCGGGGAGGTAGCCGGCTGGTGGCTATTGAGTGAAAGGGCTTCTAGAACTATTCAGGGCTGTTAAATGTGAAAGGGTTATTGTCATCGCTATTTTAAAAGGGAAACAGAACTGGAAGGCTGGGAGCGAGGTGCTAAAGAGAGCTGGTGTCTAAATGAACACATGCCCTTGCCACCCATATAAATTGCATCCTCGAACTGGCTTTTAATTTTTTTTTTATGAGTAAGAAAAAGGCTCAGAGAAAACAAGTATCTGGTCCAAGGTCACAAAGCTCCCAGGTGGTAACTATGGGCTAGACCCAGGCGTTACCTAGGAGGCCTCTGGACCCTCTGCTGTGTCACTAAATGGGTGTTCTGGAAATGAAGGTCAGTAAGATCTTGGTACTCTTGGCTTCCAGACTCAGCATCCCGCGTCTGTCCTTGGGATCTTTACTCTAGGACGTTATAAACTGGAGAGGTTCATTCCAATCGGATGTGGGCACCCCTCACCCACCAAACATTCAGAAAATAGCAAATTCTTGTTTGCTTTTCCTTCAACTCCTACCATTCATTCACTCACTCTTCCATCCGTTTGTCCAGCGCCATGATTTCAGGTAAAACCCCTGTGTGACCCCGAGTAAGTGACATCAAGATATCACCCGTCTGAGCCCCAGCCTCCTCATCTATAGAATGGGAATAACAATGAATCCAGTTTCATAGGGTCATTGTGAGATGTGTGGATGTGGAAAACGAAAATACTTGCGTGCCAAAGAGTAGAGATCAACTTCTGGTCAGATTAAAGGTCGGATATATGACGTGGTCGCCTATACTGTCTTCATGCTTCTCAGCTCTGTTTCTGTTCACGTCTCTCCTGGGTGAAAATGAACCCCAAGGCTCAAGACTTTAGCAGGGTCTCAGCATCGCAGGACCTCCCTTTCTTAAGACCCAAGGCAAAATTCAGGAGCTCAAGTGCCATTGGACAAACTTGGATCACGTGCTTATCCTTCAGCCAATGCCTGGGGGCCTTGAGTAGTGACAAATAAGCTGATTGGCTAGACCCCAGATAGTCTCTTTAAATGCAGGGAGTAGAAGTAGGAGGAGGATGTGGGTCTTGATAGGAGAAGCAGAATGGGTACTGTGCAGGTGTGTTATGCGTCTTGGGCAAGAGCTAGACATAAGGCCTTATTTCCAAGTGATTTATTTATTAAGAGGTCCTCATAGGGTTGGCTTTGCAGTCAAGACACCCTGGCTTCCACCCCCAGCGTTGCAGAAAACCAAGCATGGGAGGAACATGCCTATCCATCCCAACCCTCAGGAGGTGGAGGCAGGAGGAGCAGAAGCTTAAGATTAACCTTGGCTACATAGGAAGTTAGAGGGCAGCATGGGCTATATCTGGGCTATGTGAATATATGAAACTCTTTTCTCTGTGTGTGTCCGCACATACCCCACATATATGCATGCATGTATGCATGTATATACATATGTATATTTATATACACACATATATATATGTATATGTATTCTTATAAGAAAAACTAGTAGGGAATAGAGGAGGCAAGACAAGGAGAAGGAAGTGGCAAAGTGCTTCTATTACAGGTAAAATGTTATTACAGTTTTAGCCTGGCCTTGTAGGGTGTTCTGAGTGTAAATTACACTTCAGTTCATGTCCCACTTTTCAACAAGGCAACTGGGGATTTTTATCCACAAGCTAGTCACTGACAGGGATGACTTTCCACTGTATTCCCAGAGTATGTATATTCTCCAGAACTTTTGGGTCTCTGCATGAGGGATGCAGCCCTTTTTGCTCAAGGGTGATGCTCCGAGGCTCACAACTGCATGTCTTCCACAGCTGAATCACATGGGAGCTTAGTGGTGTGCAGAGGTGGTGAGGGGTGTCCAAGAGGCTCTGGATGTCCCACCAGAAAAGTCCTCTAGGATATGGGAACTCAGTCATTTCAGGTAAAGAAGGTAAAGGAGGAATGAAGATGAGACAAGGGGTTGGGAAGAATGGAAGCCACTGAGGAAGTGGGCACAGGAGATGAACTTGATCCTGATCAGGAAGGAGAAGCAGACACAGGGCAGGGCACAGTCCTGCTGCCTCCCCCAAATGTCACTCAAAGTATCTATCATTGTCTTGTACATACCTCTGCAGAAGCAACTGAGCAGGTGTGTGAGGGGCAGAGGTGGCTGGGAATCTGGCTCAGCCCCACCTCCTCAATCCCAGTAGATGAATGAGGTTGGCATGAACCCTCTGAGCGCTGGGAGATGTGGGTACCTCCACATACCAAGATGCTCCAGATGTTGGAGACCTGGAAGTCTGTAAGCCCCTTGGGTTTCCTCTCTGCCCTCCTGCCATCCTCCTATTACTTTCCTGTCAAGATCAGCTGCTATCTCCATGCCTCAGTTTCCCCTTTGTCACTACAAGTTCTCTGCATTTAAGCATCTACAGAGGGTATGGAGAGGCAGAGAGAAGAGAGCAAAGGAGTGCAGTGGTCCAAGCCAGCAGCTCCACTCTCAATGTCAAGGCTGCTTGATTTGCTAAGTATCTGAAGGGGAGGGAGGTGGGTCAGATCAAGCAAAAGGAGAGTCCTTGCTGCCTTGCAGGCTCTGTGCTCTGTGTGCCACGAGTATTAACCACTTTTCTAGCCACTGTGATGAAATTCATGACAGGGGCAACTTAAAGGAGGAAGGGTTTGGTAGCATAGTTTGAGCCTATGCTCCATTGTGGCTGCAGGAACATGAGGCATTGGGTCACACTGCAGCTGTAGTCAGGAACAGACTGAGAGGAGGGAGGAGGAAGGAGAGGGGAAGGGAAGGAAAGGGGGGGAAGGGAGAGAGGAATGCTGGTGCTCAGCTTCCTATTTCCTTTTTATCCAGTCTAGATTCCTCCTCTCAGGGACTGTGTTGGCCACAGTTAGCATGCATCTCTCCACCTCAGTTACCCTAAACCAGAAACTCTCTTTCAGACAGCCCCAGAGGAATGTGTTCTGGGTGATTCTGGATCCTGCAAAGTTGACAAACGTTATTTACCATCACAAGAAATATCATCTCAATACATCCTGTTCAGCAGTCACAGCACCGGGCACTTTCGGGTGTGTTTGGGAACTCATAACAGAACATGGCATGATAGCCTGAGGGGAGAATGTATTGGCTCAGGAAGCAGTAAGCCTAGGGAAGAGAGATACTGTTGGGCAAAGGTTGGAATCTTGTCATGTTAAGTCGTGTCTTTTCCCATCTTTGCCTTCAGCCCTCTTCCTGGTTCTTTACTTTCAAGTACCTTCCTCCACAGATGGCTAGTGAGGTCGAAGGCTGTTAGTGACATGATGGGCCCCCTCATAGATTTAGAGAGGTTCTCTTTCTCAGTGGTTCACTCTGTGACTGGGCCCCCAGTTCAGATCCTCTTGTGACTCTGGACCAATGACTGAGGCCAGGAACCTTGGGAATGCTTTGATTTGTCAAGCTTTGGTCCACATATGGAGCTGTGGGTTGAGTTAACCTCATCTGAAACAACATGGTGTGAGAATGAGGCAGCTGTGGAACTCCCAAGAAAAGTAAATGTATGTATTTTTGCCAGATGAGGGAGACCTATTGTGGGTTTTCGTATTATTCTCCACTTACAGATAAAAAAACAAGTTTAGAAAGATGTACTCTTTTTCTCAAGGTCACATGTCTAATAAGTGATAGGGTGTTGATGGGAAACTAGCTCTGAAGGCAGGCCAGAGCTTTGGACCACTGCCCCAGCTTACTGCTTTGATGCAAGAGTATGTTCCAGGAGTCTCCAATGTGGAGGGGCATTCCTCTACGTCGTACCAGTTGGTCATGCTCCATTTATTAAGAATGATAAAAACGGGCTGTGGGAACATATGGCTATAACACCAGTACAGGGGCAAGACTGAAGCAGGTGGATCCTGAGGGCACTCTGGCCACAATCTAGAGGACACAGTAAGGTGTTGGCTAGGTGAGAGACCATCTCAAAAAAATAAGGTGTAGCTGGGGCGTGGTGGGGAGCACTTGGGAAGACAGAGACAGGCGGATATCTGTGAGTTCGAGGCCAGCCTGGTCTACAAAGTGAGTCCAGGACAGCTAAGGCTACACAAAGAAACCCTGTCTTAGGAGAGAGAGAGAGAGAGAGAGAGAGAGAGAGAGAGAGAGAGAGAGAGAGAGAGAGAGAGAGAGAGAGAGAGAGAGAAGACACCTCACATTGACTTCTTGTCTCCACATGTGCATACAAGGCTGAGTGCACCCTCCCCCCCCCCCACAATAAAAACGGAAGCAAGCCTGGGGTCAAGATTTGAAGGAATGGAGTCTACTTCCAGACTGCCCGATGTTAGATATGATTTTTGAAAAAAAAGATGCAAACTGGAGCCTCAGTTTCCTTGTCTGTGTCTAGCCTAGAGTGTCACACCCTTTGTCTACATTGCAGGGGAAGCAGTAGAATGAGAAAGCGCCTTTCCCCATGATGCTCTTCTGCTGGGCATACCTTTCCCCATGGACTGAATGAAGTGTCTCTGGCAGTTTTTGTTAACTTGACACAAGTCTACACACATGGGAGGATGGAATCTCGGTTGAGGAATACCGTCCATCAATTGATGAGTGGGCATATCTGTGGGGCATTTTCTCAACTGATGATTGATGTAGGATGGCCCAGCCCACTATGGGTGGTGCCATTCCCTAGGCAGGTAGACCTGGGCTGCATAAGAAAGGCTGATGAGCAAGCCAGTAACCAGTGTTCCGCCACGGTCTTTGCTTAAGTTCCTGCCTCCAGGTTCCTGCTTTGAGTTCCTACCCTCAATGACATATAAGCCACAGATGCCCTTTCCTCCCTGGGTTGGTTTTGGCCAGTGTTTTATTGCAGCAATAGACAGCCATCAGGACAGTCCCTAACTTGAGCTATTGTGGTGGCATGGCCTATTTTCTCCCTGTTTTAGTCTGAGTGTGTGCCATAAGCCTGGTAAAGTCTACCCATTGGAGAGTAACACTGTGAATAACATGGACAAATGTCTTGCCCCCTCCTGGAATAAGCTAAGTAATGGAAAGCGAACCTCAAAGAGATTATTACTGGAAGTCTGGTGGCCTGAAGAAGCTGTCAACAGGAGATTAGGAGAGACTGAGAATTCCTGTGAGGTGTGAGGTAAGGAACAACTGAGCTTGCTCTGTGTCTCTGAAAAGCTTAGCAGGGGATTCTTTGTAGAAAATAATGACGCATGAGTCATAAAGACAGGCTACACAGGGGGTCCCAGTGGCCTGGGGATGTCATGTTTGCCGGTCATATCCTGAACTGCGGTCCCAGGGCTCTCTTGGATGTTGTCCTAAAGCCACCTGTTATTGCTTCTTATTTTTCTGTCTCCAAAAAGTTCAAATTCAGGACTAAGTTTGGCTCCAGGAGAGCACTGAGAGGGCCAACTTGATTAACGCTTCATAGGATCAGATCAGAGACTGAGACACAGGAGCTTAAAGAATGGATTAACTTTAAAGAACAACCAACAAAGAAACCAGAGCTGGCTGGGTCTACAGATGGCAGAGAATTCTCAAACTCAGAAGAGTCCCAGGCCAGAGATAAAGTCAAGAGGAGCTTTTGTAAGATCCTCTGCTGAGATTCCAGACAGACCAGGGCAAAGCGCTCTGGACCTTATGTTTGTATCCTATGCTTCCTTCTAAGGAAGGGAAAGCCAAAAGATATTAGAGCTCCCAGTCATCTCATGAACAGCAAAGTAACCAACTGGTAGAAACAGGATTAAGTCTTTTGGACAAATAGGCCCTGGTCTCCTTTGGGGTCCTAATGTGTAGGTGAAGGGCCTCCTTTTTAATCACTTAGAACAAGGCATCTTTTTCTTTTCTTTTTTTTCTCCCACTAGTGTCTCTGGCTTTCCTTCTGGGATTTCTTTCATATTCTCTTTTGCTTTTCCTCTACAGAGTCCTGGTTATTGTTAACTTTTAAAGAGTCTCCAATAACTGCTACCTATTTATAATTTCAAATCCTTTTTAACTTCTGAAGTTTCTTTTTAACATCTGGGACCAACCACTTAACAAAAAGCCGTGTTGGTTGCTTGCTGGTTTTCTGGCATGTCTGCAGAGAAGCACCCGGTAAGCCTCACCCTCAGAGACACTCCAGGAATCCAGTGGGTGATGCTTGGGGCTTTTGAATGACCTCATTTACCTTAGACAGTGATAGGTGCGTTTTTCTGAAAGCTTCCTTCAAGCTTCCTAAAAAGGATTTAGTGAAAACTATCCAGAGCCCTCTTACTGTGGTCAGGGTTGGGATCCCAGTCAGGTAAGACAGAAAGGAAAATCCATTCTATCTAGGCAGAAACACACACAGAGATACACAGGAAAGCCAACTAGGGGTGGCTACCACACATTCATAGACCTGAACAGTCCAGGAGAGTCTGGTGACATTTCACATGGATGTAGGACCGTGGGTCAGCAGCCATGTTCATCTTCTTTGTGTCCTAAACAAAAGGTGCCTTACCAGACTTAGTTGCAGGGATAACAGACCAGGTGACTTTCAGTTTTGTTCCCTACTGGTGTGCAGGTGTCAGGCTCCTCTGAGGTGTTAGGCAACAGTTGATCAGAGGGAGTCCTGGGGCCCTGGGACATCTCAGGTTGTGCATCCTCTAGAAGTCCCTTGACCACCATACTCTTCCTGTTCTGAGGCACTCTGAGATTCCTGGTGTCTCTGAGATCCCTTGCTGGGGCCTCCAGAAACATTGTGAGGTATCTACCAGAGAAGACTTCCCAGAGATGAGTTTAAGCCAATAGGATGTGTTTGTTAGCCTTCGGGTTCCTACATCGGGTGTTTGGGACTCCAGTGCAGTCCCAAGGCTTTCTCAGCCTGTAGACACAAAACCAAACCACATCTCTGTTATCAAGAATAGTGAGCCAGAAGCCATCAGAATGATGGACTTTGATCAATTAGGTCTTTGTTCTCATTTTGGCAGGTGTTACAACAGGTAACATCATTGTTTACTTTGGGCCTTTGTCTAGACATAAACTGGCCCTTATGGCTTCTGTTTTCGTATGTGTGTGTGTGTGTGTGTTTTGGAAACCAGAGTTTGTGTCTTCCTCTGTCATTATCTGTTCTACTGCCTTGATATCCAACACTGAACTAGAAGTTTGACATTTTGACTATTGACTGGCCAGAGAACTTTCAGGGTCCCCTGCCCACCCCAATACTGGGGGTTACAGGCATGCATAGCCACTCCCAGTTTAGGTGACCATTGGGTATTTGAACTTAGGACCTAATGCTTATAGAAGAAGTGCTATTGCACATTGAGCTATCACCCCAGACCCCAGGAACTGCATCTTAAAATTTCTTCATTCAGAGATTTAGTAATCAGGAAAGATGGTAGACTAATGTGATAGATATCTGTCTTATGCCTCATCTTCAGTCATTCTGGAGCTTGGATCACCCCTCTGGTCAGATGGTCAGCCGAATCTCTAACACTCTTGATGTCTGTGTTTCTCTCTTTATCATCCCTCCTGTTCTTCTACCTTCTATGAATATTTGAGCTTAGGCAGTTCTTGAAACACTGAGCCATGTTAGTTTCTGCTGTTACCAACCTTCAGCTTCCCCCAGGGACACCTGAGCTGGGGTGGAGCTAACTCAGAACAAACAGAGCATAGATGTTAAACTACCAATAACAGGTCTGCAGATTTCTCTTTACAACATGGAACACAAGTATGTCTTTATAATGTAGAATATGGAGCAGGAGGGGGCTGCTGTCCGCCCCTCCTGTCCATTATCAGTTCTGATACAATTGGCTGATGGCAGTCTCTGCTATTTCAATGGTTAGTTTTACTTGTCGACTTGACACAACTTAGTATCACCTGGGAGAAGGGCCTCTGAAAATCTCTGAGAGGGATTATCTTAATCATGCTAATGAGCCTTTAAAGCCCCACCCACCGTGGGCGGCATCTTTCCCTGTGCTTGGGTCCTAGACTGAATAGAGAGGAGAAAGCGAGCTGAGCACATATATATATATATTAGTTCATTTGCTCTTTCTCTCTTCTTGACTGTGGGTGTCTTGTATCTTCCCCCCGGAATGACCTGCAGCCTGGAATTGTGAGCCCGATGATCTTTGGGCCGTTGCATTGCTTTTGTTAGGGTATTTCACAGTTGTCAATGAAATGAATACAATTGTCCACTCCTGTTGTAAGAAATGGGGTTGGGGTGTTAAGAAAATGACTACACAGTTCAAAGTATTTTGGGTGGGACAAAGCTTTATTTCTGCAGAAGAGTTTGTAGCCACACCAAGTAAACACACTCAGTGTGATCCCACTGAGTTTTTCTTCCTAATGAAAAAAGGGGACTGTGCCTCACATTGATTGGCTTTGCTTTTTTACCTGGTTGGCTAATTAGAAACACTGCAGTTTTTAGGGAGAAACAACTTGAGCATCCATTTTGGTTTTAAGGAGTGCTGACCCTAGAGCAATTTCTCCAAGCAACTTCTTTATGGCATTTTTCATGGCGTTTTGCTTCATTTAACCCTTCAATAAAAAAGACAGCACATTTCTGTTTTTATTTTTCACCTCACCAGGGAAACCAACCAAGTTTGCCCAGCATATCAGATGGGCTGGTCCACAAGATGACCGAAAGCCATCCCATCACCATGCCATAACTGTGACACACCATGTCTCAGAATGATGATTTGTCAGCCCCTAGATGTGACCAACCTTGTCTATCTGAGGTTAGGAGTGAGTGCCCAGCACCGCAGCAGCCTTGGCTATCAGCACTGAGCCTTCTTATTGCAGGGACTCAGATGAAGGTAGATGGAGGTGACAAGCCAGGGCAGAAACCCCAGCAAAGGAAGCGACTGCCGGAGTGGAGAGCGGAGGCCCCGGGACACAGCCTGACTTCTGGGCAGCAGTGCTCGGAAATGCCTTATTAATCCATTGGGGGGAAAGAAATCAAAATTTGCATTTCAGAGTGTGGCTGCTCTAGCCAGGAAACTGAGAAGGGCTGCTGAGGCTCCCAGGAGAGCACCCTGCTGGCCATGGAGGACTGACACATCCCGTGGGGCTAGCTGGCAGAGTCTGATCACAGCTGTTCCTTGCCTGAGCTCTCAGGCAAGCCTTGTACATGAAGAGCATAGTCCTGGCCTCACTTGCTCCTCAGAGAGAGCCAAGAAGTTAATAAATGTCAGACTCACAGAAAGCATCCAAGAGGGCTTATGATTTAAAACAAAATGTCATTTCCCCAAATTATCTCAGTTTTTAAAAAACTTTTATTTTATTTCTTTTTCTTTCTTTCTTTCTTTTTTTTTTGAGACAAGATTGGCCTGGAACGAAGCAAGCAAGGATGACCTTAAACTGATCATCTTGCTTCCACCTCAGGAGTGCAGGGATTGCAGACATGAGCCATCTTATCTGATGGCTTATGAGATGCTGGGGTAGAACCTAGGCGTCCATTCTACCAACTGAGCTACAGCTAAAGCCTCTTAATTTTTTCCTTTAAGCCACGAACCAAACAGCAGAATCTTGCCGTGTATCCGAGGCTGCTTTTGACCTCCCTGTGGCTGGGATCACAGGCGAGTTCATTATACCCAGCTTGTAGGATGCTTCGATCCAGCCATCCTTTGACAAATGGAAAACAGATCTTTGAAGGGACTCCTTGGTATATCCTGCATGGATAGTATTGTGACAATTCCTGGCAAAACCAAACATAAGTGTTTTCTGTGGCGAACAACTACCCTCAGTTTCTAGAGTGCTTCTTAGTTTGCTTCTAAGACTTGAATGGGCAGATGAAGAATCTGGAAGTGTAACCAGGCTTTTTGGCTACTTTATTGGGTTCATATATCTATCTCCCTACTCCACCCCAATACCCTCCAATCCCCCAACACTAGGTAGGCAGGCAGGAAGGATATAGAGAAAATGGGGCATAGATCTCTTTTAGACTAATTCCTGTGATTAGGGGTATTGAGTTCCTCAGGGGCAAATTTGACCTTCACTGACAGGATAACCATTTTGTTCTAATCTCTTTGTACATGACCACTTGACAAACTGCAACAAACCACAGCAGCAGGGGGAGCAGCAGTCAACTCTTTGGCGCACCCCCTTGGTCCCTCTTGGGGCTCTAATATTTATAAGAGCCCCCAGAATTCCAAATGTAAACTATCCTCAGCTGGAAAAATCACGTTCCACCTAGAGCATGAGGCAAATCATAATTAGCTGCAGTGGATAATCTGAAGCAGCCCCATATCCCACACCTGGGATACAAAGCTAGAGTACTTGTCTAGCATGCACAAAACCCTGGGTTCTATTCCAGCCCTGCAAGCAAACAAATGAAAAAGCACACAAATATACACAAAGAGAATATGGGTTCTGCTCTAGCAGGTCTAGGACAGAGCTTGGGACTCTGCATCTGTTTTCAGCCCCCATCCAATGCAACTGCGGGTCTTCTGACCACACTGAGCAGTTGGACCATGAAGAATTATTTACTCAATATATTTTTTCTGTGTCTTACATAGGCTGTGACTGGAAGTTAAAAAAAAAGCCTATTCTGTGTTACAAGCTCTCTTTCACACACACACACATACAAACATACCTAGAACAAAACAATACTGCTTAATACACCCCAATATTTTATATTCTGTTGTGAACAGAAAACAAAACAGAACACTCCAGTGTTGACCATAGAGGCATGAGAATGATTTCATTCTTTTTCATCTGTGATTCTCAAGCCCCAACTGCAAAAAAGAGTGTTCTTACACAGTGCAGACTTGGAGACTTCCAGCTTCACAGATGCATTGCTGGTAACAACTGAATTTGACAAACAAAACAAAACCAATAACCTGAAATGCCTATACGTAGGAGAACATATCAATAGATTTGTGATAGAGGCCCACAGAACAACAAAAATGAGCATAATTTGAGCTCCTGGGTGTTAAAGTTATTCTTATAAAACTGTGTTTGTTTCTCAGTTTCTCTCTTAACCCAGTTACCACAGAAATGACTGTGACTCTTTTATATTTGGTTAATAATAAGATTTAGAACACAATACCTGAGCAGGTACCACTCTATTCTTAACCCTCTAAGCTAATCTGGTTTCTTCCCAGTGTACACCCTAGAGATAGTTGCACTTTATAGCTTTCCTGCTCTCTCTGTCTCTTCTGGTATCTCCTGGACTTCTCCCAGAGCTAAATTCTCTCTTCCTCTCTTAACTCCTCCTCCCCTGGTTGGTCCTGTTTTCTCCCCTGCTCAGTGATTGGTTGTAAGGTGCTTTATTGGCATATCAGGGGACAACTAGGGAGTAGTGTTTACACAACATTGAGACAGGAGATACTCAGAATAAGGATTGCAACCAGTTATGGGGGGCGGTACAGAAATCAGTATTTGAATTACAAAATAACCTTATGTTTACACCTAGGATCTGGAATAGCGATGCCAATGAGCACCTGTTTCTGAAGCAATGCCAAATAGACCACGAACTTCAGTTACATTCACATTCACAGACTAGCTTTTGGATGTCATGGGAGGCTAAAATTGGACCCACACTGGGGGCAAAATTCTGCCCTTCCCACCCTTTCCTCTGGATATTTTTTGGTTACTACAGGGATTCTTCACCTCAGCACTGACACGTGGTTGGGTAGTTTTTTGTCGTGGGGTCTTTCCTGTGCCTGCAATGGGCTTTAGCATCATCCCTGGCCTCTATCCATGAGATGCTAAAAATGTCTGCAGTTATTGCCAGGAATTTCCCAGATAAAGATGCAAGATCACAAACAACCTTCAGTTAAACAGAAACAGTGGATAATTTTTCAGCATGTTGAAGAGATTCAGGGAATTTACTTATATTAACACTTGTTCATTGCTAATCTGGGCACCTGGTTGTCATTTTGCCGCTTGTGCTCTCTCCCTCCAGGGGAGTGCACACTACCCTCCGCTTAACCACCATTACACATGTCTTATTGTTGAAGTTCTTCTGAATGTCTCCACCATGCTGATAGACTGTCCACAACTGACTGCATTTATACCTTGCAGTGTACCTGGCAGATGCTCTAATGATCTCCAGTAAGTCAGCAGTAGGGCTGGGATTTGAACCTAGATCCATGTCTTCACAAAGACTTCAAGTTGGTATGCAGTGAATGATTCTTGATAATTGTGAGAGCATCCTAATGGATCAGGGGAAAATGTCACACTGATGTTCGGGCTTCACCAAACCTGAAAACCTGAATTCAATCTCTGGGACCTGTGTGGTAGAAAGGAGGGAACCGACTCCTGCAAGTTGTCCTCTGATGACCACATGGGTGCAATGGCATGTGTACATACACTCCCTGCTTTCACAAACAAACAAAGAAGCAAATAAATGTAAAAACAGTAAGAGAAGAAATGCTCACTGAGTGGATAAATGAATGGATGAAGGTCTAATGGATGCAAAGAGTAATCGAGTCATTTTTTTTTCCAACACAGGTGTAAATCCAGCTGTGAGCCCTGTCATGGCTGGACCACGGATGGTGGATGAGTGCTCTGTTCCAATGAGAGTGTGCTTGTCTCTCTGAAGGATGAGGACAATAACATTCCTTACGACACTGCTGAGGCTTCTTTCACACCATTTCTAAAATGCCTCCAAAACCACATTAAAAACAAGGTGAAAGTACCTTGGGCTGTTGGCATTCATAATTTATTCCTGCCCAGGCATGGTGGTGCACACTGATCTCAGGAGCCAGGGGAAGAGGTAGAAAGGTTGTGAGTTCGAGGCCAGCTAGGCTATATAATACAAACCTATCTAAAATAACAACAACAACACAGAGAAACAAACCAAAATGATCATTTTAGAGATGTTTCTCAGTGTAGGAAGAGGTCACACCTAATTTTGAGATAATTAAACCCCACATAAGGATGATACAGTCTGTGATTAGAACAAAATGAGCACAGTCTCATCTCTGCTGGGCCATTCCATCTTCCTCCCACTCAGAGGCACTGCCTGGTTCCAGGAACATCTGCTGTTGAGACAAGAACTTTCTGTGTTTCTATCATTTAAGACAATTATGTCAACTGAAACCTTCCTGGAGCCTTATCCAAACCCATGAGATAGTCAGGAAGGCCACAAGGTCATTTGCATAATCAGCAGTTGATTTACATATATTTTGCATACATGCTACCTTGTGCTGTGCCATTATGTATTACTTGATTTTTGGAAAGCGTTTGCATTCATTTTTATATGATAGAATAATAAGCAGAGGTCTCAAGCCATCGCAGGGATGCAGTCTCCAGAGCCAGAATGAGAGGCCAGTTGTTAGCAGCTACTGTGTACTTACTGGATCTGAACTTTGGCTAGGGTCCCGTTGCTGGCAGTCATGTGACTGGTCTGGAGCTGGAAGTAGCCTTGTCAGGAACTGTTGGGCCTCCCTGGGTGACTGTAAGGTGCAGCCAAGGTCGACGGCCACTTATTTTAACCTGGCAACAAACTGTGCACAAGTATTCCCTACCTCATGCTGAAGGTGGAAGCCGAAGCTTAGAGGATGGGGAAGCTGCTCATTGTTTTTCCAACTTGAAGAGACGAACATTTCCACACATTTATACACCAGATTCTACAAGCAGCCTGTATATTCAGCTCTTAAAATGGTCTTAAAACACTTTTATTTTTGTGTGTGTGTATGTATGTGCATGCACATGTGTAACTGTGTTCATATGTGCACATACATGAATGTGTTCACGTGTGCATGTATGTGTGTGCATTTGCATGCCTATATATGTGTATGTGCATGTGTGTGTGTGTATGTATTCCATGGTGCACTCATGGGGTCAGAGGACAACTTTGTGGGGTTGATTGCTTCTTTCCTTCCACTTCTATGTGGGTTCTGGGTTCTAATTCAGGTTGTTAGGCTTACTCAGCAAGTGCCTTTATCCACTGAGTCATCTTGTTAGCCCCTGAAATGACTCTTAAAAAAAGAGATCAATGGAACTTTCTCAGAGGTGAACAGGCAGAGATGTGGAAAATGCACGACTTTCCTGAGGTGCGTTTACTGACAAGATCGCCTTCAACGCAGAAGCCTTTGCCGGAGGAGTCAGGATTCGAACATGTGATATCGAAACTTCGGCTCAAACCTCTGATTTCTACAGAATCCATCCTGGATGATCCCTGAGTGTTCTCTCTTGTTTCGGGGCTCCCCTGGGCTGGCAGTGGGATGAGCTGTAAGAGATCATCTAGAGGGCACTGAGGATTGGTGGGTGGCGTGGAGCCAGTGTCACTGAGCATTAGACCTGCTAGGAGACAAGGGACAGGAGTTTGTGTCTGGAAAGCCACTTCTTTCCCCTTCTCCCTGCCTGCCTCTCTGCCTACCTGCATGTCTTCCTCTCTCCCCCCTTTTTTCCTCCCTCCTTGCATCCTTCCCTTCTCCCTTTCCTCCCTTCCCCCATTTCTTTCTGTTCCTTCAGTATTTATTGAGCTCTGGGTCAGAGACACAGCAGACTTGGTTGGTGTCTTAGCCCCCATCACTGTCCAGTCACTGGCAGAGTTTTGAAGGAACCTACAGCGTTTGGCTTTTGCTTTTTGCTTTCCAAATGGGAGGTGATGGGAGAATAAGGACATCATTTGTAAGTGTCTTTTTTTTTTTTTTTTTTTTTTAGTTTCTCTCTCTCTCTTCATCTGGTCAGCAGCAAGAAGAAGCAAAAGCCAAAGCCATCACATTTCCCCAGCCAAGAAAGCTCCTGAAATGGAGAGTTATGGCGCTACGCCAGTCAAATATAAATCCAGTCATTCAGTCCTTCCCAAACCCCTGCCAGGAGTATGTCTCCAGTGTGGATGGTGGAGATGTGGTAAAACACGAAGCAAAACCCTTTTATTGGTGGCAACCTGAGTGACAAAAAGCAGCTGGTTCTGATGGATTCGAAGGACTGTGCTCTCTCGGCTGAGGAAACTGACAGTGCAGAGCCTGGGGGGATTTATGGGACAGTGGAACAATGTAGCTCATCAAATGGAGGAGAGGAAGTGTTATGGCAATGGACAATAGCCGATAGGAAGTGTATGGTTGCTATTCAGCCCAGAAAAGAAGGCCAATGAATGGATGCTTTACCAGAGAGCATAGAGGATCTAACTTAGAGTTTCCAGCACTGGCTGTTGGGAGAACCGAGTAGGGGTAGGAACTGGACAAGGCTTCTCCTCCGGGAAAGACTGATAGGTGTTGAGGAGGGAGCAGTCCACAGGCAGCTAAAGTTGAGCACGTCCTCCATTGCATTCCTTTTAAGCAAGTTCACCATCAGGTCCCAGAGGTTCTAAAATATCCTGCAATGGTGGTATATCTGCCTGACTTTGCATGACACAGCATCTTCCAAACTCACATGGCAATGAGCTGAAGTTCTTCCTTGGATAACATCCAGGGTTAGCATGCTAGAATTGAGTGTTTTTGTGTGTTTGTGTGATGTTTAAGTCACTACCCCTTAAACTTGAACTATTGTCCCCTGTCTAACTTAAGCATAGCATCATTGTTAGAGAGGCTGACTGGAAAATCCAAGAGTCCCTTTCCTTCCTAGAGCCTTCAATGGCTCCTCATTATCATCAGGATTTGTTCTGAGTGCTTTCCTATGCCTTTGTCATATAGCTTTCAATGTGGCTTCTACCTGCTCTTCGGCTTCTTCACTGTGTCCAACTAAATGGAATGTTTAAAAGTTTCTGTACATTCTCTCACAGTTCTGTACATTTCCTGTGTATGTATGTTGTGTATGTCTTCCTACATATGGTATTATCTACTTTTATATTGTTGTGATAAAACCCCACAACCAAGGCAACTTATAAAAGAAAATGTTTAATTTGTTCGCAGTTCCAGAGGGCTCTAGAGTCCTTGATGGTGGGGTAAAGGCATGGTGGCAGGAGCATCTCAATCTCAAATCTTGATGCACAAGCAGGAGGCAGAGAATTAACCACGAGTGGCATGAATCTATTGAAACCACAAAGCCTACTGCTGTGACCCTCCTTTTCCAATGAGGCCACACCTCCTAATCCTTTCCAAACAGTTCCATTGCCAGGAACCAATTATCAAGTGTATGAGCCTATGAGGGCCATTCTCATTCAAATCTCCACAGGGTATATGTGAACATGTATGTACGTGCATGTGGAAGCCAGAGACTGACATT
The DNA here is from genome assembly GCA_028658305.1 of Pachyuromys duprasi. Classification (NCBI taxonomy): domain Eukaryota; kingdom Metazoa; phylum Chordata; class Mammalia; order Rodentia; family Muridae; genus Pachyuromys; species Pachyuromys duprasi. The sequence continues at coordinate 110,498,131 of CM053766.1, forward strand.
GCACATCTCCTTCTATACCTGAAACTTGATGCTTGGCTAGGCTGGATAGCCAGCAAGCTCCATGGAGCCTCCTTTTGGCCTTCCCAGCACCAGAATATAAGACATGCTGTGGTGCCTAGCTTTTCTACATGGGTTCTGGGAATTGAACTCAGGTCCTCTGCTTAAACTGACTGAGCCATCATCCCAGCCTTCACCCCTGATGCTTTTACCTCTCCCTTTTGTGTTTTACCTTTGGGTCTTGGGTGGCAGTTTGGCTGGAGGGATCTCCTGACCTCCAGTGCACAAGGTAGTCAGAAGACAGATGGCTCTTTTGTGTTGTGATCTCTCTAGATTTTTAAGCCCCTACCACAGACATTCTTTGTCTCCCTTTCCTGGCAAGGGTTGGATTCTATGGTGACTGATCTTCCTGTTTTTCATTTTGGCTCCACTGCTTCATGTAATGCTAGAGAGAACTATCAATGCCCAGTAAATTCGCACTAGGTAAAAGGGATGTGTGGATAAAAGGAACTTTCTAGATCTTTATCAAATGCAGGCTACTGACAGTCCTTCCACATTTGGCCTCTTGACTCTGCATACCAACACCTTGATTTGAGAGCCATGAATACTCAGAGCTGGAAGGAACTCAGAAGGTCACTGCCACTTGTCTCTGGCTTTAGATCCAGTCCTACTTGGGGACTACTAATTCCAGGGATTACTAGAACTATGACAAAATCCCATAGCCAAAAGTAAGTTGGGGAGGAAATGGTTTATTTGGCTTATACTTCCGCATCACTATTCATCATCAAAGGAAGTCAGGACAGGAACTCAAGCAGGGCAGGAACCTGGAGGCAGGAGCTGATGCAGAGACCATGGAGGGGTGCTGCTTACTGGGTTGCTCCTGATGGCTTGCTCAGTCTGTTTTCTTATAGAACCCAGAACCACCAGTCCAGGGATGGTCCTACCCACAATGGGCTGAGCCCTCTACCATTAATCACCTAATTAAGAAAATGCACTATAAGCTTGCCTACAGCCTGATCTTATGGAGACATTTTCTCAACTGAGATTTTCTTCTCTCAGATAACTTTAGCTTGCATCAAGTTGACATAGAAACTAGCCAGCACAGAGGTCATCAATGGCTTAAGAGTCTCCTTTTAGAGACAATGAGGATGGATGCCATGGGTGGTGCCTAAGACAATGGTTCAATCAGCAAACCCTTGTTGGGAGTTCAGAGATACCCAAGACCAGTTATGGCCCTAAGGGTGCTATGGCCAAGGAGACATATTGGAGATAGACTCACAAAGTTCAGAGAATAAAAGTGCCTAAGTGCAGATTTTAGAGTTTGCTGCATGGGCATGAAGGGGTCAATTTACATGGGTCAGAGTCAGGGGATTGGGTGAATCCTGGGAAAAAGTAGCAGTTACCCTGGGATCTTCAAGATGGTGAGGAGTTTGACATCTAGGTATATGTGGAAGGATCTGAGGGATGAAGATGCTCAGAGAAGTCTGGGTAAGGAGGATATTGGGGTCTCATTTGGGGCCTGGAAGCCATATTCCAGTTGCGTTTTTACAGGGTCATGGTTAAGGCCAGATCCATTTGAATGCTTTGATAGACATACCAGCTAGAAAGAGTTCAAACATCATGAGGAAGTTTCCCTCCCTCTCTTCCTTTCTTTTTTCTTTTCAGTGTTTTGAGACTGGGTATTGTTATGAAGCCCAGGGTGAATTTGAAATCTCAGTTCTGCCTCAGCCTCATGAGTGCTGGCGTTGCAGGTGCACACCACACCATGCTCTGCCACACCCCGCCCCACCATAACCACACCACATCACACCATTCCATGCCACGCCATGCCATGTCACATCAGCCTTCCTTCATTTACTCCTTGAGTGTCTACTGATAAAGGATAAGCCTCTGAAAATGCCACCCCTTCCCTTTACATCAAATGACATCTCTGTCATTCACCAAGCAGCCACATATGGTGGCTTCTTTGTCTCTTATGAAACTATTTGTCTGTCCCTGCACCATGTCCCTCACTGCCTTGGTCACTCCAGGTTTACTTTAAGTCTTCCTATCTGGAAGAAGAACCCTTCCAACCTTGCTAACAATTAAGATTGTCTTAGCAGATCTCAGCCCTTCTCATTTCCATGGGAACAGCTGGACCAACTTGTCGACTGCAAGGGCAAAGCAACTGTTGACATTTTGGTTGAAATTTAATTCAGTTTATAGGTCAATCTGGGGAGAATAATTGCCCATGCATGCGGAGGCCAGAGGCTGACACTGGTTGTCTTCCTCAATCACTTTCTACCTTGATTTTTGGGACATCATCACTCATTGAACCTACAACCCAGGTGCGAGGTTGGCTGGTAAGTGAACTGTGGGGAGCAGCCTGCCTCAGCCTCCGGAGGAATGCTGCCATGCTCAGCTTTTTTGTAGGTGCTGGGGATCCGAACCCTGGTCCTCATGCTCAGGTGATCAACTGAGTCATCTCCTTAGCTTCAAGAATGACTTACTTTTACAGCATGGGCTTTTCCAATCCAGGATATCACCCCTGAATTCACTTTGGTCTTGAATTGGTTATAGTCCAGGAACCAGATTTACAAACCTGAACAATGAAATTTTAATTCAAAAATATGTTTACTAGTGCAATTATAGAAAGTTGAAGGACACTCAGAGGTATAAAATATGGGAATACAGAAGGCAGCTGTGGTAGGTGGACCGAAAACAAATGAAAATAGGTGGAAAGCTAAAGGGGACTCCTTCCTCTCGTTTCAGGTTGACCCAGAACTCTGTGGTTGGGGGTGGGGTGGCTGTCTAGAAACCTGGAGAGAGAAAGCAGGGAGGTGCTGGCCTCAGCTGGTTGGTTGTTCCTGGGTGATAGAGAAAGCTGCCAGAGGGTTTGTGCTCAAGAGCTGGCTGTACTTTCTACAGATCTGATGAGTCAAGGTGGTGATAATTCACATCTTCCTATGGGACTTTTCAATGTCCCACCATCACAGGTGATTTTGAAAACAGGCTACTCTTTATCAGAGTTATTTCTCCTTTGCAAAGATTAATCTGTAAGTGAGCACTGGAGTTTTTAAACATGCTTGCTTTTTCTGACTCTCTTGGGGGTGTGCATCATTTTCCTTCTGCTGTGATAGAGTGCCCTGACAATACACCAGGGAAGAAAGGCTGATGTGTCGTTCCAGGATGTGCAGTCCCTCAAGGCGAACCTATAATCTTCCTAAACAGCACCATCAACAGGGAGGCACACATTCAAACACGTGAGCCTGCGGGGGGATGTTTCTCGTTAGAACTAGAAACGTATGGTTCTGCCCGTTCTGTTTTGAATGCCATTCATGTGGTTTCCTTTAAATATGAAGCTCTTGTAATAAACTGGACACATTCATGGCAGAATCCATGTTACATGCTGTTGTGTTGGGTTCAATGCTCTGTTTAGATATTTTAATTTTTGCATTTGGGTCCATGAGAGAGAGAGAGAGTAACCTCTAACTTTTTTTTTCTGGTAATTTCCTCATCTGGTTTTAATATCTGCGTGTTTGCACCAAGGCTATGTTAGCTTCAAAGAGCTGAACTGAGAAGTATTTCATTGTTTTGTATTTTCTATTAGAGGTTGGAGAAGGTCATTCTGATTTCTTCCTTAAATACTTGGAATAATTAAGCAGTGAAAACCACTGGGTCTACAGATTTCTTTGTGGAAAAGTTAATTACAGGCTCAATTTTTAAAACTGATGCTGAAGAGTTCAGATGTTTTGTTTCTGTGTTAATTTTTCCCATAAAGTATGCCTTTCATTTGTGTCCTTCACCTAGAGTTTTGAATTCCATTGAGATAAAGTTTTTCTCTTTTTGAAAATAATTTTCTGTTATTGTTTTTTCAGTACTCAGAGGATCTTGCTTTGAATTTATCAATTTTCAAATAAACAATTTAGGTTTTGTTGATTTTTTTCTATTGTAAATTTGCTGTTTTTATTGATTTTGGCCCTTTATTATTTTTTCCTTCTTTGATTTGATGTGTACTTTTCTAAATGTTTCAGAGAGCTGTTTGTCTCTGATTTCTATTCTCTTCTAATTTGCCCATTGAGAATTGTGAGTTTGTATCTACCTAGAGACTAAGCTGTGTGCCACAGTTTCTGATGTATCTTATTTTTATTATCTTTTATTTAAAAGAATACACAATGCCCTCTAGATTACTATTAGCTCCCAAGCATAATTAAAAAATATTTTAACTGTCATTATTCATTTCTAACTTAACTGCACTGTGATAAAAATGCATTCTGATAACTTATTTGTCAATTTTCTTAACACCTTTTGACTCAAATTTTTATTATTGAGGTAAATATTTCCTGTGCATTTTAAAATTTGTGCTTTTGGATAGAGTAGATTTTTGTTTATCTCCTGTTTCACTAAAACTGACTTATTTTGGTAGCTATATCCAATCGTCAGTCAAACATTTATTATGTTTTTAATTTCAATGATGTATTTTTATGTTTTAAAATTTATAGTGAGTCTTTTGTAGGTTTCCTTTGTCTGGTTCAGTTATGTAAAGGTCAAGTTGATCAGATTCATTAACTGTGTTGTTTATTTCTTTTAAATCCTTGACATGTACTTGATCACCTCTAAAAAATAAATTCCCACTGGGCATGGTGGCACACACCAGCAATCTCAGCACTCTGGAGTCAGAGGCAGGTTGATCTTTGAGTTTGGTCTACAGAGTAAGTTCCAGGACAGGTCAGGCTACACAGAGAATTCCTGTTTTGAAACACACACACACACACACACACACACACACACACACAGGTTATGTCTAATTAAGAGACAGACAAAGTGACAAATCAGAGAAAGATTTGACAGAATAGGGTATTCCCAGCTCCGACAAGAGGAGAGAGAGAGGACTCAGGAGAGCTCAGAGGGAGAGAGGGGGACAGAGGGAGAGAGGGGGAGGCAGTTTTACCGGGAGAGTTTTACAGAGACAGTTTTAAGAGAGAACAAACTAGACAAGTTGACGATAGAATGAGCCAGAGAAAGAGAAGGAGTTGGAAGATTAGAACAGACTGCTAGAGTTAGTCTGAGGTCAAACAGAGCAATTCAGTCAGAAGTTGAGAGAAGCCAATTTAAATCAGTTAGCTTGGAGCACAGTTTGAGCCAGGCAGCTGAGTTGAACTAGTCAGCCATAGTCCAGAAAGAACTCGAGAGGGTGAGCTTATTCAGAAGTCTCAGAGGCTGAAAACATTCAAGGCCTAGATTAGATTGCATGGAGGGTAGAAGCTTCCAGGACTAAGTCAAGGTTAGCAGACTGAGGCAAAAAGCCTCTGAGATGAAAATTACATCTGGAGAATAAGAGATACATTTACAGGTGGGAAAATACTCAACTCTGATGGGCTTATCTGCCTTTCTCTTTATTTATACACTTTGAAAGTTAGCTGTTACAAGCATGCAAATATAAAATTGTTTTATCTTCTAGTGGACCAGCTCTTTCACTGAAAAATTCCTCTTCATATTCAGCTACACCATTGCTTTTGGGGTTACTTCCTTGGGCACTTTTGTTCAGTGTTTATCGTTTGCACTTTCAGGTTTCTGAGCCCTAATATTTAGCATGTGTCTCATGCAAGCAGCAGAGCTTGCTGTGTTATTCCAACATAGTCAGTCACAGCAGGTCTTCCAAGTGGAGTATTTAGTCCATTTATGTTTAATGTAATTACCGATTCATCCTAGTTTGCATCTGCCCACATTAGTGCCTTTTTATATCTCTCTCTCTGTTTCTTTTCTTTTCTTTTCTTTTCTTTTTGCTATAATTTGGGTCAACCAATTCTTAAAAGTCAAATGAGCATTTCTGTGACTAAGCCTGAATTACACATCTGTGCTAGTCTGAATGACAAATGGTCCCCATAGTCTTACACATAAATGCCTGATCCCTAGTTGGTGGAACTGTTTTGGGACAGATTAGTAAGTGTGGCCTGATGGAGAAGATGTGGTGTTGTTAGAGGAGGTGTGTCCCTAGGGGTGGGTTTGGAGGTTTCAAAACCCCACACCAATCCCAGTCTCCTCCCACCTCCTGCCTCAGGCTTGGGTATCAGCAAACTCTCAGCTACTGCTCCAGCACCATTCCTGCCTGCTGCCACGCTCCCTGTTACGACGGTGATGGGCTCACTCTATGAAGTTGTAGGCTCCAATAAAATCTTTCATAAGTTGCTTTGGGCATGATGTCTTTTCACAGCAATAGAAAAGTAACTAAGATACTGTCTTTTAGCAACTTCCTAAAAATTAAGATATGGTTCCTTTGTTTATTGGAGTCTAATACAAGCAAGCAATTAAAAATTATTGTAAACTAATTTATCTGGTTTTGTGCCATTTATATGAGTACATATTTTTCATTTAAATCTGTAGATATTTAAAGCCTCATTATAAATTACTACTGTTCTTTTCAATGTTAATTACATTTTTTTCATATGATTTTTCTATGGGGAATCCTTCTTGTGTCCTCTTTGTCTGCAGTCAACTTCTGTTTGTCTGCAGAAGTCTCTTTCATATTTATTTGCTATTGGTTTTGCAGGTGCTGTCTAATAATTTCCTCAGAGTTGAACCATTCTATCCTGAAGGAAGGATCCTTAAACATCAGGAAGTGAACAACACGTAAGTCTCTGGAAGACCCTGAAACTGACCAACTCACAAGAATCCTCCCTTCCCAAGGTTATATAAGCAGTACAGACTTTTAGATTCATTGAGCTGCTTCTGTTAAGTCATCACCCAGGCTGGGGTAGGCTTTCCAATGAGGCAGCTGTACTAGAGTCATCCATGTTACCATAACTGATTCTTCGCTCAGCCTCCTGCATAGGCTTAAGTAATCCCAACAAACTCATTGGTTTGCCAAACTGGATTTTGGTGTAATCACCGCTTTGTTCTCTCATTGGTGCCCATTTGTGTCACGTATCCCCAGGAAAGTCTCACCCAATAGTTAGTGACAAGTTATCACAGCTTTGTTAACCCACAGCCATCTCTCCTCTGGCTTAACGTTTAAGGACACCTTTTTACACATAGCAGTTTAGTTTGTGCAATGCTTCCCTTCATTGTCTTTCTGTGCCAAATTACATATTTTTATATCTTTCTATTCTTTTTCACCATAAACCTCTATAAACACAGTAAGCAGCAACTATGCTGCAGCCTGGATTTTACACTGTTCTGAGATTTCCTCCACCAAACACCTTTGTCCCCCAGCTTGGAGTTCAGCTTCACCTGAGTTTCCAGAGTATGTACAGAGCTCCGCCATATGGACTGCCAGAATGTGACATGCATGGCTTCTTGCCCAGTTCTTGGCAGAATTGTGTTCTTCTCTGAAACCTCATGAGCCAGTCTTCATGTCTCTCAGAAGTTGGGCCTCCTGAAACCCCACCAGAATGGCTCACGGAATGCATTCTAGGACTTTCTGTGCCTGAACCTCCAACAGCAAGCATCAGCCGATGCTTACCACACCAGCCCCACTCCTTGGTACCAAGTTCCTGCTTTTCATGTTACAGTGACAAAATGTCAAACAAAAGTGACTTTAGGAAGGGAAGGTTACTGGCTCATGGTTTGAAGTGGTATAGTCTAAATCACTGGAAAATGCAGTGTTATGTGTAGTCACGTCAATTGGTTGTTTTATTATTACATTTTGAACTGAGAGTCTTGCACATTTAAGGAAAAAATTACTAAAAAAAATTACACTGAACTACACTTAACTCACGATTTTTGAGAGGGACCCTAGCTATACTTCTCAGGCTGATCTCAAACTCTTTGGGCTCACATGGTCCTTATGCCCTTGACATCATTGAGTACTAGGATTCCAGGTCCATGCCAACACCCCTGGTTTTTTAGTGAAGTATTATTCACAATAGCCAAAGACAAAGAATCAAACCAAGTAATGGATGTGTGGTGTACCATGAACATAATAGTACATTAATCTGTGTAAAAAAGCTAAGCCATTCCATAATGCTTACACATTTCCAATACTGTGTTTTATACAATGACACGTGCACATTTTATTTGTCAATGGACTATAGATTTTAAAATGATCCTTGTCATGATAGGAGATGAAGAGAAAGGAATAAAGTGAGTATTTTCAAAGTGTTTACCAGTCACCTTATTAGTTCATAAGTCGCCTGATTTAAAGTCTCCAAGGTGTGTTGAAGTACTGTTTTGTATAAAGTGAATGTGATTTGAGCAATTAGGCTATTTTCCTCAAGTCGTACAGTAGGTGTCATCATCCTGAGACTCAAACTCAGATCTTCACATCTCAGAAGAAGCCTGACCCATATGCATCACTGAAGCACTTCTTTCCATTCCATAGCTTCTGTCCTTTTTTTGTTTCTATGATTAATTTCCAGTCCGATTGTTTGATAGTCATAGGAAGTACAAGATTCTACAGAATGGGCTCCTGAGCATCAGAAACTTATTGCTCACATCTGGAAGCCAGGAAGTGCAAGATCAAGGTGTTGACTGATTCAGTGTCTGGGGATGTAGTCCTGTTTCATAGAGGGAGCCTCATCACTGCGTCCTCATACAGAAGGAGCCAGCCATCGTGGCTTTGACAACCTTGTCTAAAATGACAGGCTTTCTTGTGTGTATGTGTGTGTGTGCGCACGCCACCCACCCATCAACAGACACTAAGGACATTACTCCCACTCGTGGGCTCTGTCCTCATGACTTAATTGTCTCTGAAAGACCCAGTCTCCACTGTTTCACATTGGGCATTAGATTTCCCACGTAAATTTTGGAAGATGTTCCAGTGATCAGACCTCTGGGAGTTAGATGAAGGGGATGTTTCTGGAGAGAGAAAAGAGGAAAAACGAAGAAGAGCTGCTGACCACTTCTTTCTGTTATCTCAGCACAAAATGACACTTCAATTTTTGTAACAGAACTCAGTGGGCCAGTCTAGAAACGCCGTTCCCCTCAAATGGCCAGTTGAAGGACATTACTTTGTCCAATGCACATTTGCTAATTTTAGTTAGAAAGAGGTCCTAATAGTTGCAGCAGAAACTGTTATTTGCTGAGGATCTACTGTGTGCTGTGCACTAAGACAGGCTCTTGGTTTATTTTTGTTTGTAGTTATCAGCACATTTTGGGGAAGTAGTCGTTAATTTTAAGCTTTTTGCACCTATTTATTCACATATTTCTATGTGTAGAGGCACTTGCATGCCACAATAGGTATATGAAGGTCAGTTAATTCTCTCCTTCCACCATGTGGGGTCCTGGGGATGCAGCCCAAGTTATCAGGCATGGCAGCAGGGGCCTTTACCCACTGAGCATCTGGCCTGGAAGTAGCTGTTTTTATTTCTATTGTTGCAGACCTGAAAACAGAGATGCAGGGAAGTGAAGAACTCTTCCCATTGCATTTAAGAACCAGAATTGGAACCCTTTTATGAACTTCCAGCAAAGACTGTTTATTTCTGCATGTACAACTTAATGTGCCAATCCTGCTTTGAGCCACACACAGAAGGAACCCGATAAATGTGATTTGTTTTCAGTGATACTGTAGTAGACTTCCCAGGAAAGAGCTGCAAAATAACATTAGTGGAGGCCTCTCTGTCTTGGCAGGAACTGTGATAAAGATCTCCAAAATGACCCTTTGGAAGATCCCCTGGAGTTCTCTGTCATCCAGTTTCCAAGTGTCAGGAACAGAGCGTGTCCTTTTTGCTTGCAGGCTACAGGCTGCCATTTGCTCTGAAATTTTCCTGGTCGCAAATGTTACTGATCTGACAGTTTATTTCCCAAGATATATTAGTTCCAAAGTGATATGATATGAATGTGCCACTCTAAGGAAATTGGCCTTGTGATTGGCCCTCTCCTGGGAAGATCACACTGTCCTGACGACAGTACTAATTTGTTGGAGAAGTGGCAAACACGATTAGCAGCCTCGCCTGGTGATTTTCCAGTCATGATGTTTGGGGGCCATTATTGGTTTAGCTGTAATTGAGCTTAAGATGATCTGAAAATGTCTAAGTCAGTGTGAAAGTCATTGACGGTTTTGGCTCCAGGGTGGGTATTCAGGAACCAGGTGGATTGGTGACATTTACATGTTTGGGGACTAGAGGTCATGTGCCAGGATGGTGATGGCTAGTCTCTCAGACACCGTGTTTTCACTCTGTGTCTTAGTCGGTGTTTTATTGCTGTGAAGAGACACCATGACCACAACTCTTACAAAAGGAAAGATGTAATTGGAGGCTTGGGTACAGTTCCTGAGGCTTAGTCTGCTATTACCAGTGTGGAGAGCATGGTGGCACCCAGGAGTGGTGCTGGAGAAGCAGCTGAGAGCTACTAGACTCTGGGCTTGGTGTAAGCTTTTGAAGCCCCCAAAGCCCCACTCCCAGGGGCACACTTCCTCCAACAAGGCCACACCTCCCAAACCTTCCATTCCTTTCAAATAGTGGCAGTCCCTGATGACTAGGCATTCAAAGAGAGGGGCCTATGGGATGCATTCTCATTCGAACTACCACACTCTGCCACCGGTAAAGAGATGGTTTCTGTGCTGTCCCCCAATGCTACAGCATTAGCCTTTGGTGCTCACTCCACAGGGCCTTCTTCTGCATGTCTTCTGCGAGTGTGACCAACCTGGCAAACACGAAGGTGGTCTCCAGAGACACTTCTGTTCCAATCAGACTATCAGACTAGTGAAACAATGGGCCCAGAGGAAATGGGAATTTCATGAGGTTCCCAAGAACCTCATGCTGAGAGAAGGAAAAGGCACCAACCAAAGAGGGAACTCAGCTCCTGGAAAGACTTCACATGGATCTACCACCTTTTCACCACCTTATGTCTCTCTTCCCAATGTGGCCACATTTTTCTGATCTGTACTGTTAGAATACCTGATTGGAAGTTAGATAAAAGGAATGTTTCTGGAGAGAGAATGGGTGGCTGAACATGGCTCCTTGGAGTACATACAGGCTGTGACCCTGAATTTGATAAAAGTGTCATTTATTTAGTGCATGGTAAGGTCATATTTATTTGTCATTATAACTGTCACCAGCTGTCACGACACACACCTGACAAGAAGTCTGCAGCCATGTGCAGGTGACCTCCTTCATTTGTTGACTCAGGGACCCATGTTCCTTCTATCCTGTGGCACCATCCTCCTGGGACACTCTTCTCCTCACACTGTTGTTTCTGTGTGGTCTAAGCCTTCCAAGCAATAGATTCTTACGGGATGTGATCCAGGAGGGTCGAGTAACTCACGGAAGACAGGAAGCCTCTTCCTACCAGTAGGCAATCCCGGACATTAAGTTCCCTCCTTTTTTATAATGGTCTCTGTTGCTGTTCTAGGATTATGATCTCGGAGGTTCGTTCCTTTCTGCCTCCCCATTTATGGAGGGTCTGCCGGCAAGGGAGGGAATAAAGACTCCAGGAGAGGGCATTGGATCCCTTAAAGCTGGAGTTACAGGTGGTTGTGAGCTGCCTGGGGTGGTTTCTGGAACTGAACTTGGGTCCTCTGCAAGCCACCTCTCCAGCCCCTCTTCTTGTTCTTACTGCTGCATTGCATACTTTGGCCTCACCAGCTGGAAAGCTTCAGGGCCATTCTCCTGTCTCCACTTCTTATTTCACCCTGGAAATGCCCATTATAGCTACAGGTCACTGTGTTCAGCTTTTTTTTTTTTTCTGGTGTGGGTTCTGAGCCTCAATCTCAGCTCACAAGGCCTGCATAGCAAGCAAATTTACCCACAGAACCATGGGACATCAGCCCAGATGATGTTTTCACTGAGCATCTTTGCAGCTGAGCTGGGGAGAAGCCTCCAACTTGGCAAACACGTGGCAGGCTTCTTGTTTAGGATGCATGAAAGTCCCTGGGGTGGAGAGTGATTAGGACAAGGTAAGGCATTCCCTCGGAGGCCACTGCCATGGCCAGGTGGAAACCTTTCATGTGACAATCCAATAGCACGTCACCATAACAGTCCTCCCTGGCACAGGGGCTTCTGTTGCAAGGGTCCCAAACAAAGCAGCTCTAGGTGGCAGCAGAGAATTGTGATGTCATCTATGGACCGAAAGAGGGAGGTTTCAGGTGAGCCACCTGTGTGGGAGTGGGAGGGGCGTGAAAATTTCCTCTCGGAGTCATTACACCTCATTAAGACCAGTTCTCAGCTACTGTGTCATTAGCAACCCAGTTCAGGGATAACGAGTGCCCTGGGAATTTGCAAATACGGTTTGGAGAGTACATTGGTTATTTAAAGAATGTCTCCTCAAAACAGTAACGGAAGAAGGATCTCAGTAAGTCTAGACCAGTTTTTTCAAAGTTGGTTAATTAGTGTGTTCTTGTGCCTGTGTGTGTGTGTGTGTGTATGCATCTGAGTGTCTGTGTTCCAGTGTATATGTCTGAGTGAGTGGCGTGCATGTGTGCCTGTGTGGCTGTGTGTGCCTGTGTGTGTGTGTGAATGTGTTTGTGTGTGTCTGAGTGTGTGTGGTGTCCTGGTGGGTGTGCTTGCCCATCTGTGTCTGAGCGAAAGCCAAAGGTTAACCTCAGGTGTCTTCTTCTATGACTTTCCTTCTCATTTTTCAAGCCTGGGTCCCTGACAGAACTTGAAGCTTCTTATGCTCTTGGGTAGGCTGGCAGGCCAATAACATAAAATAATTTTTTTTTTTACAATTAAGCTTAGTTTTTACAAAGAAGTAAAGTGTACACCTGGTGAGGTGAACATGACAGACTTTCCCCACTGGGTGGGCTCTGTAATAGTTAGTGAGCAGTCACCGTGTGGAGAACCCATCCCAGAATATCCGTGTGAGGAAGATACTGGTTTTCTCACATTGTTTCCAAGCTACACCTATTTTGTTTTTAAGAAATTTTAGATTGTTTTTTTGAAAGATGTATTTATCTGTATTTTATGTGTATAAGTGCTTTGCATACATGTATCCCTATGTACCACAGGCATGCGATGATCACGGAGAACAGAAGAGCATGCAAAATCCCCAGGACTTAGGAGAGGGTTGTGAGTACTGTGAGGGTGCTGGGGTTTGAACCTGGTCCTCTGCAAGCACAGAAAGTGTCTGAACTGCTGATCCATGTCCAGCCTCACTTCTTTTCATTTCACATTTCAGCCCTGCTGGGGTCAGAACCCAGGGTGTCCTGGGTGCTAGGAGAGCATTCTGCCACTGAGCTACCCCTCTTTGCTGTGCTTTGCGAGGCCCAGGGCTTCTCTCTTGGAATTCTGTTGCCCTTTTCTCTGTCTAGGGATGAGGAAGCACTGACTGGATTTATAAAAAGGATGTATGCTTATATGTTAATTAAGGGAAATCTGTAGTCTGTACTTCCCAAGCTGCGTTTTCAGAGCTGTTTGAGACTCAGACATACTCTCGGCTGATCTAAGTTCATTATTGCAGAGCATAAAGCTCTCGCTCAGTGTAGCTTTCATTAGCACAAAAACAGAACCAAGGGCTCTCCGGTTATCTGGGACCTTCTGGGCCTGACCCTTCTGTTCAAGGGTCTGAAATTCATATTTACAGCAAAGACACACAATGAGGCCTCGGTTGCCTTTTCTCGTCTGTGTTTCTGCCATTCCCATCATGTGGCTATCAAGTAACTCCCATATTTGGGTCCCAGATTGTCTGTGAGGTCATGAGGTAACAACTGCAGATGCATGGGACCCTGTCCCAAGTCTTATAAACAGGATACTGTTCAACCACACTAATGGTTAAACACTTTGCTTGGTAAAAGAATTGAAAAGTCACACCATTGACTCACACACGGGCATGTATCCGTTCCCCCAAGCTGGTCTGCTATTTCTTTTCTTTACTTTTAGTAAGCTTTTAGTTAGGTGTTGTTAAGCAATTTCCTGAGATACACCTGCATCTTGGAGAGAAGATCATAAAGGTACAGGATAGTCCAAAGGGTAGTGGAATATTCCACCTTGCAGGGAAGCACCTCACGTTCAGCATATAAACAGCTCAAGCCTTCAGGTAGTCCATGAAACTAACTAGATTCACTAGGTCTTTCTTTCTCCAAGCACTTATAAATGGCAGAAACTGAGAGATGCTCTCAGACCAGCTGAACCACCTGAAGATGGAAAACAGTGAACTACCTAGAAGAGGCTTACAGCAGCTGAGCTACTGGCAAGAGACGCTCTCCAACTTGAGCTTCCAGTAGGTGCCCGGTTTTCATGAACCCTCACTATGCTGGTCAGAGCTTTTGGAGATGTAGCCGTCTTTGAGTCCTGTAAGTAGCCCTTAACCCACATTCCTGTAAGCAGCCAAAGTTAAATTTATTGGGTCATCAATGAATTGGTCAGTCCAATGGGTCGGACTACGGTGGTATCTTTATTTTGGTCTGTGGTCAGGGCCCTAACCTGGGTGAGTAGATGTTTGTTGACATCTTACCAGGAATAGTGTTCCACAATGTTAGGATGCATAATAGCGGGTTTCTCGGTGTCATTTGTAGTCACATGTCTCATTAAAGTTTGCTCTGTTGTTTCTTTTGAGTCCACCTGGTGGTCCTACTTGTAAATCACAGTCCTCTTTGACAATTCTCTTTGGTGGTAACAAAGTGACTAAGTTAATACCTCTTATCCTGATTCCTTTTTCTGTTTACTTAGCTGGTTCTCAGACCCTGCCTCCTACTCCCAATAGCCATATCCATATTGGCAATACTTTGGGATTGACCCTGATCCTGAACATGGTCCAAATGTGTTAACCAAAATAATGTAAAATAACTAGAGGAAATAAGATAATTGTTCTGATGTCTTTGGAAAATAGTGCTCACCTCTGCAACAAGATGTTATAAGGTTACTCTAATACCCTTTAACACAGATGTAATTGTGGATTTTATGCCTTTTGTCTTTAAAAATACATACCTTTGAGCTTTGGTACCAAGAGACATTTTAGGCGTGCTAGCCTACTCTTGGTCTGACCATTATTAAAGGGCTCTTATATTCTTAATTGGACTAATTAGTGTGGTTCTTGGTAATTATCTCTTGCCGGTCACTTCAATAAGAAAGAAGGGCTCAGGAAAGCTGGTTCAAAACAAAATTCAAGCCATAGTTTTTGACAAAGAGAAGTAATGTCTCGTTGACAGACCTGGCACATGTATGATGGTGAATATGCTTGAAAATCTTCCTCAGTACTCAGGGACTTCACGAGGCTGATAGAAGTGATGTAAGAAAAAAAGCCACGGGTGACCAACAGGAAGAGTCTGCATCCATCACTGACTGAGGTTCTCAGGGGCAACTGAATGGCTGTCAAGGCAGCTGCTTTAGTTGATGGATATACCATTGTCATGGCAACTATTTTGATTGATAGATCAGTGCATTATAATGGCTATTCAATATTTTTATTATCACCTCAAGAAGAGTTAACAGTTGAAGGGAAAACGTGATAAAGGAAAACTACAGGGTGGGCACTTCAAAAGAGAAAAATTTCCACATCAAAAGATTCAGTTGGGCCTTTGGGAAACTTGGCAAAGCCTGAGGCTATTTTTTAAATGACCCTTTTGCTGCTGGGCGCTGAAGGCCATACCTGAAACGAAGGATTTTGTCAGAAAAATTACACCCCAAAACTCACTGCTTAATTCATTTTCTCATCTGAATAGGAATCCGTGCAGGGTTGAAATGGCAACCCGAAGTCTTGCCATTTTGATAAAGTTCCATTGCTTCTTTTTTTTTTTTTTTTAAAGTGATAGTCCTTTGAGTCAAGCCCGTTCTCACTTCCACAGCTTTCCATGGAAATACAATTTTGAAAGTGTCTCCTACTAGGCCGGTTTTCCTCCCAGGGATAGAAAGAAAAAAACAGGAGAGGAATGCCTTTCCTCCTCACAGGGCACAGGTGTTCTTCCCCACTTCCTGCCATTTTTGAGCTGTGTTTCTGCTTCTCTTTTTGCTTCCACACTTTTCCCTCTAGCTGGTCTCCCTCCCACACAACTTTGCTGCCCCAAAGCCACAGGGTTAGGGCAAGTGATTTCATAGGCTGGCTAAGGGATAGACTTAATTGAGTGTGAGCTGGACCAATCAGAGTCACAGTGAGAAATCTCAAAGGCTTGATTGGGCTGTCGTATGGACCAATCAAGGTCATCCTCAAGAATATCTAAGGACTGACTGGCCCTGAGCTGGACCAATCACTGTCTCACTGTAGAATCGCTAAGGATTGATTGGTTCATGAGTTCGGCCAATCAAAGCCTCTCTCAAGAATCTCTACCGACTCACTGTTCCTGAGAGGGACCAATCAGAATATCTCTGAAGAATCCTTGAAGCACCTGTAGTTGGATTTCATAAGACCCTATTTGTCGAATGAGGAGGTAAAGAAAGGGTAGCAAGGTAGCAATAGATCATAACAGCTCTGCAAAGCAGAGCGACATGAGGTGAGAGGCCTACCCTAGTGCTCTTCTACAACACACGTCAATCTACAACCCCCTCTTCTGGGGGCAACACCCGAGGCTTGCAATCTTGTGGGCATCCTGCGTCCCAGCTACAGCCGCTCACACTATCACGGTGCCTTAGCAATGCTGATGGGTTATATGCTAGGCTCAGTGGCAAACTTGGGCCACTGAGTATCACACTGTTGTTTAAACTAGGGGGAATGAGACCACAAATAGATATATACCACAAGAGGATATAGGTGTGAAGTTGCAAGCAGCTGCTGTCCTGTTGAAAAAGCAAAGCAGCTGAAGATCAGGGCTGAGAGAGAACAGTGGCTGGATCCCATCTTGCTTTCAGGATTCTGGGCATCTTTCTTTGCTTAAAGCTGTTTATGTTGCTTGTTACCTTAAAAGTAACAACCTACATCTCATATTTATTTGATTGTGATAGTGTGTTTTGTGATACCATTCCTGGGGAGATGTGAACAAACATCTACTCACCCCAGACAGGGGTCTGAAGACAGACCAAAGTATGGATACCACCAAAGTCCAACTTGGTGCACCAATGAGTTTTATTGGAGTTACTTACAGGAATATGGGTGAAGGGTTACTTACAGGAGAAGAAATAGTTCAAGGACAGCTTGAACTATTAGACCAAAGCCCACCCCAGCATGCATGACAGCTCATGAAAGCTAGACACCAGAGGCAGCTAGACATGTTGGAATGTGTGCTTTCCAGGGAGATCAGTTGGTCTGAGCATCTTAGCTTGACTGACAGTATCTTTCAGCAGCTGGGAGGGACCTGGTAAGTTTGGTCAGTTTCAGGGACTTCCTGCCTCTATGGTGTTTATTTCCTGAATTTTAATCAGAGTCCTTGAGGATGGATGTTTTTTCTCAGAGCAAATCACTACAATGCATAGCAATGAGAGGATTGTCTTTTTAGCTACAAGATATTTTTCTACCCATCATCCACTCTGGTTTTTCCAGTGACCTGTGATTTATACAAGGAAGATTATAACCTTGGACAATTTCCTGCTGATATCAGGGGCTGTAGTAATGCTCTGTGAAGTACTTAGAAGTGGAGGGTGTGGCCAGGTGTGGCAGTGCACCCCTGCCATCCCAGCACTCTGGAGACAGAAGCAGGAGGATCAGGAATTCAAGGTCATTTTTGGCTACAGAGCAAGTTTTAAGTCAGCCTCGGCTACATGAGACCTGGTCTTAATGAAGCAAAAAATGGAATTGGGTATATGGCTCAGTTGTCTAGCATGCCTGAAGTCCTGGGTTCCATCTTCAGCACTATATAAACCTACTGTGGTGGTCATGCCTGTAACCTCAGGACTCTGAAAGTACAGTGGTAGGTAGGATGAGAAGTCCAAGTTCATCATTAGCTACACAGCCCAGTTTGAGACCAGCCTGGGATAAATGATATCCGGTCACTAAATAAATAAAGGGGAAGAAAAAAAAACCCAACAACCACAGGGGGAGCTCACCTTCTGAGAACTAAATCCTGAAGTCAATATATTATGGATCAAAGCGAGGCAGCACAAAGTCACCTTGCTGGTGGCTCCCAGGCCTGCAAGGCTTGGCTGTCACTCAGCCGAATGCATTAGCATATTTCAGGAAAGACTGTGTCCACTCTGACCCATTGTAGAAGCACGGAGGACCAAAAGCTGCCATAAAAGCTTCTCCAGAAGACAGGAAGCTTGCTCTGAGTATTTCCTGTTGCAGTGTTGAGAGCAGATCTGGAGAAGTACTTTCCACAAGTCCATAGCTGCGGTGGGTGGCTCAATCTTCCATCATGAGGCAGGGTGTCATTCTCCTTCTTTCAACTTGGGACTTGCCCTCTGACTTATATTGAAAAGTGGAATGTGTTAGATTCTTGGGCAAGATAGCTGAGAAAAGTAAGTTGAGGAAGGATGGGTTTAATTTATTTCAACTATGAGGGTGCTGTTCATGATGCCAGCGAAGGCGTGCTGGCAGGGGTGTGTTGTGGTTGGTTGCTCTGTGCCCACAGGCAAAAATTCCAGAGCTGCCACTCAACTCATTTCCTCCTTCTATCCGGTCCAGGACCCCAGCCCATGAGATGGGTCTTTGCACATCAAATTGTCCTAATCTAGGTAATGCCTCTTGGGTACAACCAGAGGCTTGTCTCTTTAGGTGGTTGTGGATTCTGTCAAGTTGACAATGTTAGTCTCTGTTATGTAGAGTGACTGGAACTCAGCACTGTGGTATTCTTAAGGCTGTGTCTTAAAAGATACACAATGCCCACTCTGTGTCCTTGGTACAGAAAGTCTGCTCTGTAGGCTGAACTTCTACTCTGTGGCAAGCCTGTACCTACTCTGCAAGGGCAGCTGTTAGGATCCACAGTGCTGAGATTTAGAAACTGCTTACCACAGTATCTGGCTAGAACCCACGTTCCCTTGATCTCTGGCTATTTTTACTCCTATGGACATTGTGTCGTGACTGAAGTGGTCAGAGCTCCTGGGTCACCCAAAGCTCTTCAGGCTCCATTTATACACTCGGCGGTGATTCACTGAGTTTTCACTGGTGTGGTGACACTCCGGTCAGCATATGGGGAGGATGAAGGACAGATCCACCAGACATGCTTCCGGGTCCCAGGAGGCTGCCATCTGGATGAAGAGGCAAGATGAGGCCATCTACACCTCCTCTGGGGAAGGGTTTGCTGTCCAGCTGCAGAGACTATGTTAGGATACAGCCTCCCCTCCCCACCAGCTGTATTTTCTTTTCAGATCTCTCTTGACTTCAGAGAGATCACCTGCTCAAGTTCATGTCTGTTCTAGGGCAAACTGCACCCTGTGGCTAAGTCAGGGTTTGGGCACAGCCCAGGCATTCTAGCCTGAATCTGGACAGATGGACTGTGATGCGTGTGTGTCTGTATCTGTGTATGCCGTGTGTGTGCCCGTGTCCATAGGGCCAGGAAAGGGGATTGGAGTCCCTAGAACTGGAGTTGCACGCAGTTGTGAGGTGCTGGGAACCAAACTCAGGTCCTCTGGAAGGGCAGCCAGTGTACTTAACTGCTGATGGCTCTCTGCTTCTCAGCTATGGGTGTGAGGTAACTAACTGCCTCAGGCTCCTCCTGCCTCAATTTCCCACCGTGACTGAATCTGTACCCCTGAACTGTGAGCCCAGATCACCCTTTCTTACTCAAGTTGCTTTTTTTCCCCCAGGCGTTTTTATCAGAACAGGAAAAGTAGCCGAGACAGACATGGAGGCACCTGGAAGGTCACAGGTGAAGACAGTTGACACTTGTACCCCTAAGACTGACATGGTAGCAGGGGTTCAATGAGTCCTCGCCTGATGGAACCAGAATTGTTCCAGATGCCTCATCTCTCTCATTCTTTGAGTCTTTTGCTTGAATAGCACTGATTTAACTGTGCAGCGTCCCCATTTCCTTGTAGCATTTCATATTCTTCCATCGTCCTCTCTCCTCTGTCTCTCTGCAAGTTGGAGCACCCTAGACCTCTTGCAGCCCCTCAGGAGAAGGATAGGAGCTGGTAGCAGCTCCAACTAACATTCACCCCCCCCCCCCGCTGAGCTAAGAAGAAGCTGCATCAGGGAATGGGCAGAGGAGGTGTGAGAACAGGGGGCAGGGGGAAGCATGTGATTTCTCTCTCCCAAATAAATAATACTGATTAAGGCATCCCTGAGGCTGCAGGGCATGCTCCTTGGGTGGGCCTTATTGCTTTGATAAAGCTGGCAATATCTGGAAATCATCTCCGGTGCCTGAGAACTCCCTGCTCTGAATTGCTTGTGTCCGGGATAAATCGCCGCCTCTGTCTTGTTATATATAATTCAGAAGCAGTGGAGGCTGTGCGGATGCACATGGCTTTCCTGTCATGGTTTATTTCTCTGGGAGGGGCTGATTTCACTCACTGGCTTTTGGGTTCACCTGCAAATGGGTGGAGCCTTCTAGAGTTCTAGGCCATCTTAGAAGGTAGGTTTGGCTGGGAGGGCACTAGGGGTCACAAGACCCTCTTTGAGGTCACTAGCTGAGCTCTAGGCTTCAAAGGGATGATTTGAAGCATTCTCTCAGCAGTCTCTGGGGTTGATGCTGATGCTCCCAGTTAACTGATGAGATCATGAAGGCCAGGAATATTGAGACTTGCTCAGCCAACCAGCAAGGAGGTTTCCATATGCATGGGTGGGGATGGCAGAACACAGGTGGCAGTGAAATGGTAGCCTAGATGAGGAATTTACCTCCTTTAGGCCACTACCCTGTGGGGTGTAGGTAAGTTACCTGCCCCAAATAGTCAAAACAATGACTCAGGGTGCTGAGTGCCAGAGGCCAGGCACCCCCCTCAGGAACTGGGTGCCTAGGACTTAACTCAGGGAGGTCAGTAGACAGCCGGTTGCTCCCCCTTATGCCTCGGCCTTCAGAGCACCCTGATAGCAGGTGTAGGCCATGCCCTGCTCATGAGTTCTAAGACTCATGTTCTGACATACTAACATCTTTGAAAGTGGAGTGCTTCTCATGGCGGGAGATGCGCTGAGGTTGCTGGGGGCTAGCAGCAGCCAGGACCAGTGTGGCCTCAACAGAAAACAAGCCTGAGGCTACATTTTGAGAGTTCACAGGTCTGTGATGTTCTCTGTGGCACAGTGGGTAATACCTTGTAGGACAAAGTTAACCTTGGCAACTGCGATGTGAAAAATTACAATGTAGAGAACAGAAAGGATCGTTTAGAGTGTTCAGCCACACATGAGGATGAACTGGGGGCTGGATGTGGTGGCTAATGCTTGTAATTACAGCACCCCAAAGGCTGAAGCAGGAGGATTACTGCAAGTTCAAGGCAGGCCAGGGCTATGCAATTCATTGCAGCAGAATAATGATCTCCAGGGTTAAATAATGATCTCTGTTGTAAAAGTAACTTCTATTTGCCTGACACAGTTGTCTCTGAGGCTTACTGCCTGGACTGCTAACCCAGGCCTAGTCCTGGAAGCTTCTAGGCTCTGAACCATCTAATCTAGGCCTGGAAAGATTTTTGCCTCTGAGACTTATTGCTTGATAAGCTCACCCTTTCTAGTTCTCTCCGAACTCTGCACTGCCTAGTTCAATTCAGCTGTTTTGGCTCACATTCCTCTCCCAGCCGACTTGTTCAGTCTGGCTTTTCTCTCAGCCCCCGAATCTGCCTGGCCTCCAAGTAACGCAAGCAATCTGCTCTAATCTCCTGGCTCCTTCTCCTTCTCTGGCTCACTCAGTCTTCATGTGAGTTCTGTCTCTGCAACCCGTCTCTCTATTACTATCCCGGTAAAACTGCGTCTTTCCCCCTCTGCATGCCCTTTTCCTCTCTCTCCTCACGGGAGTTGGATAGATCCTATCCTGCCAACTCTGTCTCTGATTTGTCACCTTTTCTGCCGCTCACTTTCAAGCATGGGTGCTTCCTTCTAAAAACTAACTTCACCTTCATTGTTTGGGATTAAAGGCGTGTACAAACCATGCCTGGATCTAAGCTTTTCATTACCTGAAACTTGCTCTATGCCACGCTGGCCTTGAACTCAGATCTGCTTGCCTCTGTCTCCTGGCTGAAAGGTGTGTCTGTATTCCAGCCAGATCACACAGACCCGGAAGGTGTTTGGAAGTGATCTCCTGCCAGAACAGCCATGTTCTGAATTAACATTCCTCTACCCTCTGTACAAAAAAACCACTGTGGATGAGGTGGAGCTCAGTGGGCAGCATGCTTGCTGAGCATGTTCAAAGCTGTGGGTTTGACTCCAGCATGGCATAAACTGGAGATGACAGTACATACCCCTCATCCCAGAACTTTCCAGGTAAGCAGGAGGATCGTAAGTTCAAAGTCCTCTTCAGGCTCATAGTGAGTTTAAAGCTAGCCTGGATGAAAGGCAGGGAGTGAAGAAAGACGAGGTGTTTTGAAACATCCACTCACTGCACTTCACCTTTATTTTCTTTCCCCTGAAAGCGTGTGCAGAATGATATGTAATGTGATAAACAATGATGTCTAAATAAATCCAAACGCGCCTATTAAATGAGGGAAAATAAAATTCTATGTGATAAGAAAGCATTCTGACTGCCAGATATACACCAAGAATACTGCTCACAGACATCCACATAAAACATGCACACACATGTTTATAGCAGCCTCTCTCCCAAGTCAGAACTCAGAGGCACCCAAGCCCACCCTCAGAGGAGTGAGTGGAAACAAGACCAGAGTATCTGTCTGCAGAGAGCGTAGGTAGCCCGTCTCCGCCCCTGCCCTCTGCCTGTGTCACTCAGACTTTCTCCTAGGCGGGCTCTATCCCATGGAAGGAGTCAGCGCTGATACATGGAGCCTTCTATGAACTTTGAATGTTCCCTGAATGATACTTGGATGAACTTTGAATACATGGGGCTAAGCAGAAAGAGTCAGCCATAGAAGTCTGCTTTCTTTATGCTTCCATTCCTGTGAAAATCCTGACCAGGGAAATTGATGGAAAATGTGAATGAGCTCATGGTAAGAGGAAAGGGATAGGAGAGGGTACCTGGTGGGGACAGAACTTCCTCTTTGGTTGATGAAGATAAAAATGGTTTCCTGACTCTGTGGTTGTTCTAAAACCTACTGGACTGTGGGGCTGAGGGGACAGATCGACTGGAAAAATGGTTGCCTTGAGGGCTGAGTTTGACCCTCAGAACCTACAATTAAAAAGGACGGGCACGGTTGCACATGTTTGTAACTCCAGCTGTGGAGACGCAGAGATGGGCAGATCTCATTAAAAAACAAAACAAAACAAAAAACCTCTTGCACCAATGAGAGACCTTGTCTCATTAAAACAAGGTGGATGCACAGACACTTGTAAAAAAAATAAAACCCACTGCCTGCATTTTAGACTTGCAAACTGGGTCTCAATAAAGCCTTGACTACAATGGGAAAGCATGCGGTGGGTGCCTGGGGTCACGCTGGAAGAGATGCTTGGCTGAGCACACCATGTGAAGAGTAACCTCGTGGACTGTTATCTTCTTACGGAACTAAGAAGAACAATGAACTTGAGGGATATTATGTTAACAGATACTGGAAGATGATGGGGAGGAGGTCTCTTGTGGCGTAGGCTGGATTTGGATAAACCCGAAGCCCTATTCCCCTCTTCTACCTCCTGAGTGTTGCCATTACAAGTGTGAACCGACAAGTCTGGCTTATGTGGTGCTGGGTCTCAAATGCAAGACTTCGTGTATGTTAGGCAAGCAGGGAGTCCATGGAGCCACATCCCCAACCAAGACCCATGGTTGGATGGAAGAAGATTGGAGAGAAGGGCACTTTGACATTGTATATGAAATATGATTTGTTTTCCTGTTGGTACTTAAAAAATATATTTCCCCAAATCTTTAAATGAGCAAAGACAAACTTTATGATCCAATGGCGATGTTTTATTTAGTCTCTGAAGAAATACAGGGAAGAGCAGGAGCCCTGGGTTAAAGCATCTGGTTTCCATCCACGATGGGCAGCCTGGTTCTAACCAGCCATCACTGTCATGTGGATGCGACTTGGAGTGTGGAGCCTGCTGAGCTGTCCATAAAGAGGCAGGGAGCCTCAGGCCTGGGGCTCCCCCAGCCCTCTGATGAGGCACCCTGGGAAATTCAGCATTCAAAGGCATTTAGAACCAGCCAGGGCTGCCTGCAGTTCCCTGGACAACGCGTGTATGTGTGTGTGTGTGTGTGTATGTGTGTGTGTGTGTGTGTGTGGCGGGAGGGGAGGGGGCGGTTCCCGTGTAGTCCTGCCAGCGCATAGCTCTTCCTGGGGACCAGAGTCTGTCATGCAGGTCTCTTGCTAGAACTTTCCATCACTTCTGGAAATTCTCTTCGGCTGTGTTTGCTTCAGGGCCCGCCCTGCTCTTGCGGTGACAGCTGCTGTGAGAGAGTGTCCGGGGCACACGTTATAAAATGAGCAGTCATGGCCCCAGGAGGCCGATATCTCTTTCAAACTGCTCAGAGATGGCTGGGCTCAGCCTTCCGAGTCCGCCACCCCAAGCCCCACGCTCCCGGCTCTTTCCTTTTTCTGCATGGCTGATAGCCTGACCCTTCTACCATCATTTTTCTTTTCATTTCCAATGGTTTTCTCTATTTTTACAAAAGAGGTCTAACATATGCCACCATCAGCATAGATCTGAAGGACACAAGTGTGTGGATTTTAAGTCTGAGTGCACGCACACAGCCACCCCATCCCTTACCATCTAGCAGACACTTATTGTGCCTTTCAATCAGTCACCCCAAGGATACTGGGGTGTCCACAGATCTCCTCACCAAGGATTGTTTCTGCCTATACAGAGCTTCCTGTAAACAGAATCACTGTTATGACTCTGCAGTCTCCAAATCGTGCCAGGGAGGTTCATTCGTTTTGTTTTTTTCTGTGGCTAATGTCAGTCTTTCCCTCTTTGTTGCTGTGTAGTATTCCATGGTGTGAATTTAATACACTTTGTTTGTATGTTTTACGGTTGATGGGAATATGGCTTGACTGTTATAAATCATTATCTTGATATTTTTGCATGTGTTTTTTTTTTTTTAAACAGCCAAAGCTCCTGCCCGCTCCCTCCCCTCCTTTTTTGTACTGTTGTCCTGGCTTCTGGCTTTTTCCATCTGCATTCTTCATAGCTGGGCTTGTGAGACTGTGTGTGACTTCGTTACTTCAGAATCTTCTTTTTGTATTAGGTGACCCTCAAGCTCGTCACCCTCGAAGTCCCACGCAGTTTCGCTTCCACTGACCATTGGCTTTTATGAAATTTGGACCATCCTCTACGTGATATTTTAGCAGTCCCAGCTTTCCTTCTGTCCCTTGAATGTGCCAAACCTGGTCCTCACACGGCCCTCGGCACCGGCAGCTCCATCTCTCCAGGACTCTCTTCCCTAAACTCTCACCTGCACTCTCCCTTCTGACCGCCCATGTCCCTGACCTCTCTGTCGGGCACTGCCCCGATGCTGCTGGCGGTGTTCCCCCATGCCTCATGATCTACAGCCTCGTCCCTGGTACCCAGGTCAAAGGAAGTAGAGGAAAGAGACGGAGACAGTAGGCAACTAGACACATTTCTGGATGCACCTAAGATCACAAGGTGAGGTTAGAATAAAAATATTCCTGCTGGGGCTCATCCAGGTTCATCTTCTACCACTAGAAGTGTGGAAAATAGACTTGACCATCTGGGAAACCTTCTAACAGCACCAAACGGGAGGCAGGGTGGGAGCCACCTGTTATTTGCTGAGTGTCAAATGGGTCCTGGTGGTTCAGCCATTTTTCCAGGCTCATGTAGAGGGAAGACACTGCAGCTAAGTCCTCAGTCATTTTTCCAAATTGCATGCAAGTTCTACCTCCGTCAGACTTTTCCCTTACAGCAGATGCTGTTTCCCCATGGAAACATAGTACTTTCCTGCTTGCTTTGATGCACAGGTGTGGGCTGGGAGCGTCTCCCAGCTGCAGTATGGGGTCAGGGTGCAGAACTCCATCTTCGCGTGCTTTGCTCCCTGCCCAGGCTGAGCGGCTGCTAGGGATAAGTGGGCAGGTGGTGCGGTGTGGAGTGTGTTTCTCCAGCCATCCCTACTTAACATGCTACCACCATCAAAGACAGCTCCTTGCCCCTCTACGGCGTCCCTGTCTCTTCATGCCCCTCACACAGTAGAGTTCCCCAGAGGCCAGAATCTCCCTCTGTCTGTCTAAGATGAAAGTCAAAGCCAGCCCCTTCTGCTTAAAGGGCCAGCAGTTGCCACCACACTGTGACTTTGAAGAGCAGGTACCCATTCGGGGTCCTCATGCTATCTGACCCCAGCCTATCTTCCTCTACTGTGAGACACCCAGCGCTTCGTGGTCCACTTCAAGTTGAACAACAGGGCTCACAGAGAGGTCGAGTGTTGAATCAAAAGCTGCACAGCACAGGGAGAGAACAGAGAGGTCAAGAGGCTCCCCCAGTGCTGCTGAGAATAGATAGAGAATCGCAGGGCACCTGAGGGATGTGGTTTGAGACAGACCCAGGTCCACCTTCTCTGCGAGCTGCACTGCTCCCATCAAAACTTCCTGTGCTCTGCACCTCAGTCTTACCATCTGCAAATCGGGAATACAGAGGAAGCAACCACTGTCTGGGGTTATTAGAGAGCCACACATGCATGTATGTATGTAGGCATGTGCATGCTTCCTCAGACACCACTTACCTTGCATCTTTCACTGAATCTGGGACTTGCCAAGTTTGGCTAGACTGGTTGGCCAGTGGTCCCCGGGGATCTTGCCAAGTTTGGCTAGACTGGCTGGCTAGTGGTCCCTGGGGATCTGCTTGGCTCTGCCTCCTCAGTGCTGGATGGCAGGCTGCCCCTGAGCCCAGCTTCTATTTCATGGATACTGGGGGTGGAACTCGGGTGCTCATGCAAGCACCCACTGAGCCACCACACCAGCTGTTGTTATGAAGTTTACACGAGTCATTGTAGCTCAGCTACATTCAGTACAGTGTCTGGTATATATCACTCAGTGGGTGCTTTTCCTTCCTGTAGTGACTAGTCCCTGGAGGGCATGCCCAGTTTAGCTCTGACATTGGGCAGTTCCAAAGAGGATGTGTCAGACAGAACAGACAGAGGGGGACAGGGGCTAGATTTAGTCATTGTTGCCTAAAGTGTGGCCTGTGTAGTGCATGAGCATGCGCATGCACACACACACACACACACACACACACACACACACCTGGTAGGGGTCAGGCCACACTTCCCTTGGCTCATGTGTGTCTGAACCTTCACTGTCGCTTCCTTCCTTTTTTCTTTCTCTTCTTCTTTTGAGCAAAACATGGCACAATTAATTTAGAAGAGGAAAAAGAAGCACTTCACAGTTTGGAAAAGATACATTAAAGTTCCAGCCAGGTCTAATATGCTAAAACATTTATGTTAATGTGTTATAGAAATCG
This sequence comes from Pachyuromys duprasi, assembly GCA_028658305.1. Lineage (NCBI taxonomy): Eukaryota > Metazoa > Chordata > Mammalia > Rodentia > Muridae > Pachyuromys > Pachyuromys duprasi. The sequence goes on from CM053766.1 coordinate 110,525,278, forward strand.
ATCTGTTCTTTTGCCTGGCTTCATTAGCTTGTAGACGTGTAACATCTTATTTTTCCTGCCCTCTCTTCCTCCATCATCTAAAGATGTACAGTTGCGTATGGCTGGGAGGAAACCATGTTTGAGGCTAATTGCAGCAGCAGACACATTTAACATTTTCTGTGTGCAGTTGACTTTGTCAAGCCCTTTTATGAATGGACTCAGTAAATTCAAAACCCAACCTGGGGAGAAAAGAACTGTTTTAATTCCCGTTTGACAGGTGGGGAAACCAAGGCATGGCACCATCTCTGATTGGCTCATATCCATTCTTTCTGACTGAAGCCTCCCTTTGGCTTCTTGGGGCTGTGTTACACCCACTCTGTAGCTTCAAATAGAGGCCAAAGCTACACGCTTCTTGGTAGGCAAGACCTCACACGCAAGGCCTTTTTCGTCAGCAGTTGACAGGTGCTCAAAGAACCTTAGGTTTCTGAGGCCTAAATTTTGAATTAGGGGTGGGAAGCAGAGCAGTGGTTCAGGACCTGCTGGGTGTACACAGGCCTGGGTCTCTCCCTACCATCCCCACTGTAAACTGAGTGACCGCAGGTTTTCCTGACAGGAGTAGAGAAGCCCTGGAAGACCATGTCCAGTAGGTCTTCTCTTTTGGCAGCTTAACTCACCTACTCAGCGGTGGCAGATGAAGGAGCCCTCAGAAGGCAGCAGCTGTCAGCCAGCCCCTGTTCAAGCAGTCACACTGTCTCAGACACATAGTGCAGTTAGTTCCCAGATCTCCACTCCCCACATCTTTTGGGACTGGAAGCATTGGCAGCAAAGCTTCCTAATCATGGTGTGTGTGAAATTTAGAGTTCAGGGCCTGTGTCAGCTGTGATGAAAATCAAAAGCACAGTGGCTCTGAAGACCAGTGCACTCAGATGCTCCCATATACATGGGCATACATGGACAGAAGTGCAAGCACGTGGGCATGTGTGCATGTATGTGTGGCCACACACACTGACAAGACACATGTAGACATACGTATACACAAAATACATAGAGACACACAGACATAGGCACAAAGACAAATATATATAGACATACATACACACAAAGATGTATAGATATACACAGACATAGGCACAAATACACACACATATACACATATAAAGTAAATATACACAAACACACATATATACATATAAAGATACATACAGACACACAAATACACAGATGTATTCATGCAAAAATATGAATACACAGAAACAGACATACAGTATACATACACCTGCTTATAAAATATGTACACACAGACACATACAAACACACATGTATGTAGATATACAAAGACATATAGAAACACAGAGAAATATATAGATATATAGAGACATGTAGAGACCAAGACAAACACACACACACACACAAAGATATATAGATGCACAGACATAGAGACAGAAAGATGTAGTGACAGACACATTCAGATTCATACAAATAAACACAAACACAGATACATAATAGAAAGATGTGTAGATATACACAGACACACATGTATATGTGTAAAATGTATATTGATACAGACATACATATGCACATAAAATGTATAGAGATACACAGACATATATACAGACATGAACACATACATGTGGACACAAAATCACACATACAACCCTCTGCTCTGTTCATTATTACTGCTTCACAGCATTTGGTTCCCGAGTCCTGGGTACTGGCATATGGCTGCCCTCTGCCAGTGCCTGTTGGGTGAGAAAGGGCACCAGTGGCTTCGCTTTTCTCCCTCTGACCAGCCCCCGAATATTCTGGCATTTGTTTTCTGCTAGCCTAGCCGGGGCACGGAGGAACAGGAAATTGGAAGAAGTCTTATCTTTCCAATGGATGCCAAGCTACATAGCATGGCTGATGAGATCTTTCCTGATCCTGCCTCTGCCAATTTCTTAAACCTAACCCCCTCAGCCCGCACCCTTCAACCCCATTCTCAGCCTCACCCCTCAGCTCCACCCTCAACCCTACCACTAGACCCACCCCTCAGCCCTACCCACTTAGCCCCACCCTCAACCCATCATCAGGCCCACCCCTCAGCCCTATCTCCTCAGTTCCCCTGTGTACCCAACTCCATCTCATTCTGTGACCTTTTTCTTTTCCAAGTCACAGAATTCTCTCAGGATCTGATGGAAGTTAGGAGCCTCTTCTCTAATCTGTGTTCCAGCAATATTCTATGGAGAATTCCTGGCTTATTGATTGATTTCCAAGACATGTACAGGATCCAGGCTGGGGACCCTTGTATAGTCTCCTTACACAAGGTCACCTGGTTGGGGAAGCCCAGAACAGGGAAGACTCTTGCCCAGGGCTAGGAGAGAGAACCAAGGGCCCTAGAGTCCACATCTCAAATCAAAGCTTCCCCTTCTCATCCTATGCTGATGAATGAGTGCCATGTAATTGCTTGATACAACGAACAATTAACTCAGACATTCTCCTCAAGCCTTCCCATCCATCAAACCCTCAGGGCTGGCAGCTCTTTCAGATGCTCAAATGCCAGTGTTTCCCAGAGAACAGCATCCTTCCTTGTAGCTCAGCATTTCCCTGCTGGTTATAAATGGCAGGGATTAAAGCAGAGGACCTACCGGCTGGTCCATAAAGCATCCCCACCTAACTGAGAAGGCACATCCTTTACCCGAGACTGTCAGGGGAGCATTCGGAATAGGTTATCCATTTGGGCCATTGTGAATTCCCATGTCCAGAACTCTTAGGCCTGGGAGATGCAGCCAGCTTATTCTGTAATTACGCCCCACTATGTTCTGGTTCTGGAATATTCCCCAAAGCTCAGGCATTGAAGGTTTGGTACCCAGCACAGTGGTTTTCAGAGACAGGGCTGTGGAGAACCAATCTACTGATGAGCTGTTCAGAGCTGGGCATGCGTTGGAGGGAGTGTGTAACTGGGCCTATACCTTCAAAGGGTAGGTATGCTTTGTCCTCGGAGGAAGAGAGGAAGACAAAACAGGAGGGAGGGAGAGAGGAAGGGCAAAAAGGAGAGGAGAAAGAAGATAGGGAGAAGCAAGGGCTGAAAGGAGGGAGAGGTGCAGACCCAGACTTTGTTGTGTTTCCCATGAGTTTTCAAGTGTGGAGATCTAAGGGTGAAGAGACCTCATAAGTCCCGCAGATGCTCTGCCTTGCTCCTTTAAGTGTCAAGGGAACAAATGTCAGTGGTGGATTTGAGACACACAGCTGCAAAGGTTCCACAGAGAGAGGAAGTAGTGCATTAGGGTTCTGTTAAGGTACAGAACCTATCAATCATCTGTCTGTGTATCTGTGTATCTATCTATCTGTCTGTCTGTCTGTCTGTCTATCATTGATATATCTATAGCCTATTTGTCTATCAATTAGTCACTGATCTCTCTGTAATATATTTGCCTACCAATCTATATCTTAATATATACCATCTATTTATCTATAATCCTGTATGGGTTGTACTATCATTATACTGTCTTTGTATCTATAATCTATTTATCGATCATCTATCAATCAATCACCTGTCATCAATATATTATCTACATGTCATCCGTATACCCATCCAACAATTTATCATTTATCAATCACTTATCCTCCCACCCCTTGGAGGAAACCTGGAACAGGTAGTAAAACTGTTTCTGGCCCATTCCCAGACCTATGCTTGCCTGTATAGCTTCTTTATACAGCCCAGAATGATCACACTCTGACCAAGGATGACCACACCCAAAGGGAGCAGGTTCCAAGATGGGCGTGGGGGAGGGCTCAGGCAGCAGAGGATGTGCTGATGGGCTTTCCAAGAGAGGGTCATAGGTGGGTGCAGCAGCTCCTTCGCATCAAGACCTTCCCATGCAGAGCACCGAGCTGGTATGTGCAGGCAGGGAGGTGGCTGGGACAGGGGACCTGGAGGAGAAGTCTCCCAGTGCGTACAAGTGACAACTAGTGGCTTTATCTTAAGGTCTGGGAATATTTCTGTATCAGGCCAAACAGAGGTCAAGCATCGCATATCAAACTGGGTTTAAAAGTGTCTAGTTAAATTTTATTGCTGTTGGTTTATTTATCTAGTGTGTGTGGGGTTACAGGACATCTTACGGGGCTGCTATAATCTGTGTAGACAGATTAAGTTCGGTTCCTCATTCTTCCGAGGCAAGTTCTCTGCTGACTGAGCCATCTCCTCAGGCCCACACAGGAAACTTCCCCCACCCTTACGTTGGTTTATGTCAGGTGTGTGTCACGGTGGTAAAACTGTGGCACCAGATCTTCACCAATAGCTCACTCTTCGTGGGCTGTGGATCCTGCCTTGCAGGCTTGCCTCTGCATGGTGGGGTAACTCCTTCCCTGATTTTGAATGACGTCTCCTGAATCACTTGCCTCAGTGGCTAGTTAAAGCTACTACTTCTTTCCTTGGTAACATCTCACACATACTTATCCACCCCATGGGTCAATGTATCCATCTTCCTCACAGGTGTGTGGACTCCAAAAGGATGGAGGCCTTGTCTATGTGCACCCAACAGGCCTAGCCAGCTCTAGGTCCCCAGGTGATACTTATTGAATGAATAATGAGTGGACCAATGAACACAACACCCAGACATCCTGGACTGAGCATTTGACTTTGCACCATGTATATTTTGGATGCTAAAACTTCGTATAGCAAGGGAGCCCCAGGCTTCCTTCTACTGCTCTGAGTCTGGCAGCATGTCCCTGTTCTCTCGCTGAGAAATCACTTTCTGGGCATAGCTGGACAGGGAAGGACAGAGTGAGTAATGGAAGTTAGGCACCGTGTCGTGGACACAGGCCCCAGCTGACTTGGTAACAACAGAAAAACCAATGTGGCCCAGCTGTAGTCTGGCCTCTTGACATGCTTGCAAACAGGCCTCTGGTCATTTTTCCTGCGTGCTGAGGCATGTGGAACAGGCCAGTGATGGACAGAAAAGAAACCGGCAGAGACTCAACTTCCTCCCAATGCAGCCCTGGCTGGAGATAGCCTCAGCCCATGTCCTTTTTCTGGGACATGAGAATCCTCCACCTAGCCACTTCTTCTTCTTTTCATATTCAGGCTGATTTTGTGTGTGTGTGTGTGTATGTGTGTGTGTGTGTGTGTGTGAAACCCTTGATGAGGGGCTGGAGAGATGGCCTCAGCAGTTAAGAGAACATTTGGCTCTGGCAGAAGGCTGGAGTTAGATTCTCAGGACCCATGTTGTACAGCTCACAACTGCATGTAACTCTATTTCTCAGGGATATGATGCCCTCTTCTGGACTCTGTGGACTGCTACACTCACATGTGCACACACTCATGCACAGACATGCTCAAACACGTAATAAAAAAATAAAATCAAGTGTATTTTAAAAATGAAATGCTTGATGAGTCCAGAAGTGTTTCAGGCTTAGGATCAATTTTAGATCTTAGAAATTTTATATATTGTTAATAGGATATCTTGAGGGGGGATAGATCTAAATATGAAATTCACTTTCATTTCAAATGCACCTTATTTGAATGACATGAAAGCAAAAGTAATTTTGCCTGGTATCTGTAATGCTTTTGAAATAAAATTCTATGCTCTCAAATTTTCCACTTGTGGTGTCATATTGGCCCCGATTTTTACATTTCATAGTTTGGACATGCAGTTTAGGGATGTAGCCTGTAGGATATGTAATGATACAGTGTCAACTGTGACCCTCATTTCGGTTTTATACTGCAGCATGCTTCAAAATTGCAAAAGCCAGTGTGGATCTTAAACAGAAACTGCCTTCGGAGACTCTGTGCCCCCACCTGGTAGAACTAGGTGTGGTAACCCTCGGCAGACGCTTAACGTAGCCTAGGCAACAATGCCTGCTTTGTTAAGAGCAGTCATAAAAGCTCCAATGGACAGTCTCTGGTGTGTGTGTGTGTGTGTGTGTGTGTGAATGTTTGTGTATGCGTATGTATGTGTATGAGTGTGTGTGCCTGTCTGTGTGTTTATGTATCTGTGTGTGTGCGAGGGAGACAGTGTTTGTGTATATGTGTGTGTTCATGTGTATGTGTTTTTGTGAATGCGTGTATGTATATGTGTGTGTGTGTACATATTCATTGGTATTTGTGTGTGTGGTTGTATGAGTAGAGCCTGGAGGTAAAGCATTTGGTGTCCTCTCCTATCACTTTTGAGGCAGGGCCTCTCACTGCTGGCCAGTGAGTCCAGAGATCCTGTCTCCATGTCCGCTGCCCTTGGGATTGCAGGCACACACAGGCACACGCTACTGGGCCCAGACTTCATGTGAGTGCTGGGAATCAAACTCAGGTCCCCATGCTTCTTGCACAGCAAGCAGCTTACCTGCTGCGGCATCTCTCCAGCCCTTCAGTGCATATTCAGGGAGCTGTGCCTGCCCAGGTATGCAGACTTCTGCCATCCTGGACATGTGGGGATGAAGAAGGCAGATGAGGTAGTGTATGTGTGTGTGTGTGTGTGGTGCGTGTGCAAACTGCAGTGACCAGCTCCTTCTCAGCGGTCTGCATCTATAAATACCCGTGTATGAGCATTTCTTTCAGTTCTGTGCCCCAGATGCCTCACTCATCTCAGCTTAGACCAGACTCTCACACAGGAAATGAGGCTATTTCTGCTGACATCATCAAACAAGGTAATTTAGACCAGTCCTTCCATTTGACATATCCAATGGAATGTACACACACACACACACACACACACACACACACACACAGCCTTTTAGGATGACAGAGAGCTAATGAAAATTCGTCAAAACCTTGGATGCCAGAGGCCTAGGTTGTTGGTAGCAGTATCTGTCAGGCTGGGTTATGATGGGGAGATAGGAAGTCAAGTCTTTTCAAGGCCTTTCCAGGGCAAGAGCACAGGGAAGCACTCAGGGTTGGACAAGGGGAGGAGATGTGTGAACTTTCTAAAGTTTGGGTTGGATCTTAAAAGGCCAGATTCTAGAAAGAAGGCTGATGTGTGAGGAGCCAGGCTCTGGCACAGACCATAGCTCATCATTGATTGGTTTCAGCTTCCGAACTTGGGTTTGGGTGACTCCAGGTTGTTCATTCCTCAACCAACTTAAAAGAAACAACTGTCTAAGCTCTAATGGCTTCCACAGGAAGTTTGCTAAGGAATATCTGGTGTGCAGTTAAGGATTTATTTTATTTTTAAGTGTGTGAGTACAAGAGTGTCTATGTCTACGCATGTGAGTGCAGTACTTATGGGGCCAGAAAGGAGCAGCAGGGTCTCTGGAGTTACAGGTGGTCATGAGACACCTGATACAGGTGCTGGAAGCCAAACTCTTGTCTTCTGAAAGATCCATCTCTCCAATCCCAGTCTCATGTGCATTTAGACAACAATCAGGCACATGAGCAGCTGCGGCAAAAAACCAAACTAAAACAAAAAACAAAAACCCATGAAACCAATAAAAAAGCCCCAAACAAACAAAAACAAAAAGGTAAACAAACCACAAAAATAATAAATGTAGAAATAGCAGACTAATCAAACAGACCTGCAGGACTTCTAAATATTAGAGTTAGGAAAGAAAGACTTTCACTGTACCTGCCAACGTTAGAGAAATAAAAGCCAAAAGTGAGAATTTGGATAGAAAATTAGAAACAAGAAGAAGCAACTTAGAACTTTTGACATTAAGAACAATGGCTTCAGTTGAGGATTCAGCAGATGTGGCTGAGCATCAAATGAGACAGAGTCTGAGGAGAGACTTAGTGAAATGGAAGATGGCACTGAAGGAAATACTCTGAATCAAGACCAGAGAAGACCACCAGGTGGACCAGAGGCCACACCAACAAATATGGTGAGAAAGCATAGCCTGAGTCCCGAAAGGAGGAGAGAAAGAGAATTTGGTAGGAATCAGTGCTGGAAAACCCTCCGGAGATGACCCAAACCCAGCAAGCCATAGACTTAAGACATTCTGTAAACCCTGAACAGGATAAACACAAAGAAAGCTGCACCTGGGAACACTAGAGAATAAAATATAGGAAGTAAAACACAGAGAGAAATCGCTCTGTTTGCAGCCCCTGGGTAGCTGCTGCCCCCATTTTCACCCTGCAGGACCTGATAATAACCTGTTTCTTCAAAGCACTGCTCCTCAGGCTTGGCTGTGTGCCCCATATACTCTGAAAGATGCAGGGGCGAGGGGTGAAGGGTGAGTGGGGTAGGCTCTTCCGTAACTCACTTGGTCAGCTGCTGAGGTGAGACCTTCAAGTCAGCTTTCCCTTTAAAACACGATGGTGTTGACACTCTATTAGGTATCATCTTTGGACCCCAGTCACAACTTTGAAGCTTTATCCTTTTATTGCACATTTCGTTATGAAGGGGTGGGTTTTTTGGTTTTGAGTAGTGTCAGGGAGCCTCTCCTGCAAAGTAGCATTTGAGCACAACTCTGAAGAAAGTGATGGCAAGCCAGGCAGACAGCTGGCATGTGCTTGTGGAATTTGCCTCTTGCATTCTGTTCTAAGTATAACATTTAATTAAACACTACAAGTGAAATATGTGTTGAAAGAGAGGCCCTGTCTCCATGACTGTTGAGTTAAATGCTTTAGACTGACTCAAAAGAGATGAGTTTTGAAGAAATGCTGTCAAGTTAGGGGGTTGAAAACTTGAGAAATTATTTTAAATAATTCACAAATAACTCTGAGAGAGAGCCGTGCTCAGGTGACCCCACAACCAGCTTTCAGAGGGCTCTGCTCCGAGGAAGCCAGGGCTGGCTGTCAGAGGTGTGTCACGGTTTCGATGTGTGTGGGAAGACAGGAAGGAATCCCACAAGGTGTCTCTGCTCCAGATAGGACCTTCTCCCTAAACCAGGAGCTTGGCTGTCAAACCCCGTTGCTGTCTTCCCGTTTAAAAGAAACATTTATGGGACGGATACTGCTCTTCTAGCAGCTACATTGGCTTTCTTGATTAGCTCACCAGCTATGAGTTCCGATTTGGAGCATGGGCCACGCTGAGCATCCATGAGATGAAAGCTGTTTTTCTGAAAACCAATGTGTCCAGTGGCAAACAGTTCTCCTGTCAGAGTCCATCCACCTTTCCTTTTTTTGTCCCAGAATGCACTGCAGAGAACATGCAGGTAACAGAGGAGTCTAAGAGAAAGAGAGTGCCCTAGGCTAATCCTTTTCAGATCTAGCCTCGGCTCACACAGTTGCTTACTGTGAGGTAAGGAAGCACTCTAGTGCCTGAGGTATCTCCTTCCGACTTTTGTTTTTGTTTTATGGCAGGTCTCAAGTAGCAGAGGCTGGCTTCACACCCACTCTGTAGCTGAGGACAACTTTTGGTCCTCCTATATCCACTTCCCGAGTGCTGGGATTACAGGTGTGAGCCATCATGCCTGGCTTGCTTACTCCACATTCCTCAAACTTGCCTCTGCACTATTCCTAGGATCCTACTTTGAGTTTTCATTTAATTTATTCTCCAAATGGGGAACAACAACAACAAAAAGGTTTCCTTGTGAAGTCCATGCTGATAGTAAACAGAATGACATTTTTTCGTGTAAAAGTACAACGTAAAGAAACCGAGGCACATCCCATAGTCTTCTGGAAGATATTGTTCTACGGATTAGCTGCTCTGAATGTCAAAACAGAGAGCGCTTTGGTTGGAAATGGAGAGTTATAGTTTATTGATGTGCCCTAAAAATTTCAGTGTGTCATAAATGGAACCCAGGCCAGTGGGAACCTCTTAATAGCCTTGGTGATATTTGCCTAATATTTGTTTAGAGGTTTTCTTATCTGTTTTGCAGGCCAAGTTCTGGATGACGCATGGGTAGCGTCTTCTGTCTGAACGATCTGCAGCCTTTGTATCACTGTCCTGGTCCTCAGTCGTCTCTTCAGCAGCTCAGGAGGCAGCTTTCATGTCTAACTCATGGCAAAGAGCACACACAGCAACCCTAGGCTCTCACCTCCTCAGAGGGTGGGGACAATGACAGCGTGGAGTGGGGAGACTCTCAGTGGCTGACAGAGTACAGGTGAAGCCATAAGACAGCAGGTGTGCTCCTGCAGCACGCCACGAAGGAAAGGAAAGCTGGAGAGAATGCGGGAGGACCTCAAAATATACAACCAGGATATGGGGTGGCTTGGGTAGCAACGTAAGAGGAAATTAGCCTTCCTTCTTCCTGGGCATGCAGAGGGACTACATTTCCCAGCCTCCCTTATGGTGGATATTACAATATGACTAAGTTCTAGCCAATGCAATGTAAGAACATAATATGGTTCCTACCCTCCAAGCAGCCACCCATAATTCCTCTTGTCTTGAAAACCGAAAAGGCTCCCCCCACTAATTTTGTTGCTATTTATTTATTCTTATTTATTTATTTATTTGTCCATCCATCCATCCATCCATCCATCCATCCATCCATTGGTAAGATCTCACACACTCCAAGCTGGCCTTGAACTTATTGTGCAATTGAGGATAATTGTGAGCTCGGATGACAAGCACCAGCAAGATGACTCAGCAGTTAAAAAGTGCCCGTTGCCACGCCTGAAGAACTGAGTCTGATCCCCATGACCCACAGGGTGGAACGAGAAATCTCAACTTCCACACATTTTCTTCTGACTCCCACATTAGCAGTGCACTGCACACATGCCTGGTCATGCATCATGTATGTGTGTGGGCACACACAAGACATATTCTAATAAGCTTTAAGGGAGAAAGACAGCTGTGTACTACTGTGCTTAGTTCACATGGAGCTTAGTGTCAAACCCAAAGCTTCTCCAATGCTCAGCAAGCATTCTGCCAGTGAAATATATACATTCTGGTCCAGCCCTTTTGTTTTTGAAGATGGTGAAGCTGGGAGATAGGGGGTTTTGGTCATGGGTCATTGTGTAGACAGAGCTGTTCACCAGTAAGGAGAATTGCCTTTGAAACAGTACTTGAGTGAGAAATTCCCGTTATGTTTGAGAGAGGATACTGAAGAGGCCACCACCTACAAGAGTGGATGCCTGGACACAGCATTTGCACTTGGCAGCAGTTGTCCTTACACTTGTGTGTGAAGCACAGAAAAGACCTTGGGCAGGTAGGGGTTACATCTCAACTCTGCCCTTCACTGGGCTCCCTGAACTCTTACAAACACCCTCTAATTTCTCTCGGCTTTAGTGATTTTCTTTTAGAACATGGAAATAATATTTGCCCTGCAGGCTTGTTTTGAAAGTTTAAAGAGAAAGGTCTTTAACGTGTCTGGCGTGGTGATGGGAATGTTACACGTGCTCCAAAATAGCAACCATGTTGTTGACTTCGCAATCACTCCTTCAAGGAGTGCTATTCTGTTTGGGTTCTGCAGGTTAGAACAGAAATCTCTTCTATAACCCCACAGCCTCTAGTACATAAACAAAAATAAGATGCCAAGAGTTGAGGATGTTTTTTGTTTGTTTGCTTCCTACAGGTCCAACTAGACAACAGCATACATGAAACTCACTTCAATGTCTTTCCATATCCAGGTAGGCACCTAGAGAGCAGGGATGACGATAATCAGGGATGACGGTGATCAGGGATAGTCACCCTGGGTTCATGTGTTGCCCCGCTGGGTTAGTTGTTTTCTCCTTCATGTTACAAATCTGATAAAAAGCCACCTAAGGAAGGACAAATGTATGTGCTCTATAAATGTGACCTGCTGGATCCATTTAGTTTTGCTCGTATGTCATGTGCTTAGGGTTGCCCGCGTGGGGTTGGATAACCCATCAAGGGCCTTGCCCATGGAGAAAACCATGCTCTTCTCTCTCAGCCTTGTAAGATTTCCTCTATCCACAGCATGACCACTGATGTTATCATTATTCAGATCTTGTTTAGGTGTCCATGTTGTTGAAGCTTCATGGCTGAAGCAGATGGCCTGATCCTCTGGTTCATACAACTTTCTGCCTCCTCTTCTGATATGTTCCCTGAGATGGAGGCAAGTAACATATCTTAAAAAGACTAAATGACCAGAAAGCAAGGTCTTGAGGGGATGGAGGTAAGTGTGAAGTCTTCCCTACCATGGGTGGCTGGAGTTGGTGTTTAGGGTTGAAAGTGCTTAGGATTAAATGGGTTAGCTGGGCATGGTGGCACACAGCTTTAATCCCAGCACTCGGGAAGCAGAGGCAGGTGGAGCTCTGTGAGTTTGAGACTAGCCTGGTCTGCACAGTGAGTCCAGCACAGCCAAGGTTATACAGACAAACCCTGTCTTGAAACACCTCCCCAAAATCCCAATCTCACCCCCTCCCCCCAAAAAACTTTTCAGAGTTGGAACAATCAAAAAGACACTGGAACTGGGACTTCCTGGAACATCATGATGCTGATCTATGAATGTGGTGGATGTGGGAGTCTCCAGAATGAAAGTGCCAGACACAGGCACATCCCACTTCCCTAGTGTGATCAGAACATGCCACTGCCTTCCTGGGACCTGGAAGTTCAGCTCTAGAACTCATGCTTCGCCCTTCCTTCACTTTCTGCACCTTCCTTGACTGTCAGGTTGTGTTAAAATAGATTGATCTGCAGATGTAAAAGCAGCTGGATCTGCGTGAGGTTGGCACTGGCTGGTGGACAGGGTGAGGTCATCAGTATTTGCCAGCCCGTGGGGGTGACTTTCCTGTGTGTTGGCTTGTAGAGTACCAAACAGTGTAGAGATGACAGAGGGGCATCTGCCGCCATGTCTCATTCTTTATTTACACTAAAGCACAGCTGTTCTGGAGGCAGCATGTATCAGGAAGCCTTTTCATAGCGCTTCTTGGGTGACATTTTCTAGCTTGCTGGGCACATGCTCCCTGGGTGCTGCTGGCCTCTCTGTTTGATTAATGGCATCCCCCTCAACCTGGTTCTGGTGCCTCGTCATGTTTTCCTGGTCCCCTGTAGAGTTGGCTTCTCAGCATGTGGACAGCTGACACAGAGGGACTTCACTGCAAATTTCAAGGTCACTCAGTGTTTGTTGACCTTCACACACACACACACACAGACAAACAAGTGGATCACTAGAAATGGTCTCAAGGTGCTGACTGCTAGCATGCTGAAGACTCCTCTGTAGAAAGCCTCCGTGACTCAAAACACAAAGCTGGGGGAAGGCTCTGATTCTCCAGGAGTAGATGGGGCAATTAATAACACAGAATCTGGACTTTCTGCTTAGCATAATAATTTTATGTTCAATCCATTTTTTTCTACAAATGTTCTGATTTCATTTTTCTGTAGAGCCATATAAAATTCTGTTGTGCCTGTGTACACTGTTCCCTTTATCCATTCATCGGTTGATGGACATCTAGCCTGGTTCCAAATCTTGGTTATTGTGAATAGTGCTGCAAGGATCTCTGTGGTATGCTGATGTAGAACCTTTTGGAAAAATACCCAGAAATGGTATGGCTCTGTCATATCATAGTTCTGTTTTTATGTATGCAAGACACCTCCACACTGATTTCCACAGAGGGTGTACTAGTTTGCATTCCTTCCAGCAGTGAGCAAAGGCTCCATTTCCTCACATCCTTTCCAGCATTTGTTGTTTTCTTTAAAAGAAAATTCATTTATTTACTATATGTATGTGCATGTGAGTGCAGATGCCTGTGGAGACTACAAGAGGGCACCAGAGCCTCTGGAACTGGATGTACAGGCGGCTGTGAGCTGCCACATGGGTGCTGGGAACTGAACCTGGGTCCTCTGCAAGAACAGGAAGTGCTATTAACTACTGAGAAACTTTATAGCCCTCTGTTACTTTCTTGATATAGTCTTTATATTCTTTCTTATTTTCTCATTATTTTCATCTCACCTTCTATGGTGAGATGGAATCACAAATTATTGTTAGCTTGCTAACCCTGATGGCTAAGGGTGTTGAGCAACACACACATATGTATATATACATGCATGTAGCTACATGTGCACATATATAGACACATGTGTACACATGTATGTATACATACATTTGTGTGTATAAATATACACATATATACTTTTATGTAAATACGTATGTGTATACATATATATATGTATGTGTAAATATACGTATGTGTGTTTATATATATGTGTATATAATGTATATACATATGTTTGTATGTGTGGTTGTGTGTTGTGTGTGTATGCATGTGTGGTATTTTGGTGTGTATGTGTGTATGAAACTCTAAAGAGGACCATTCAGGGAGGATAGAGATTATAAATATGTGCAGAAATAAATAAGAGGAGGGAGACAGAATTGTACACATGACATGTGGAAGCAGAGGGGCAGGGGTGGTGAAGAACTCACAGGAGTGGGGGTTTTCCTGATGGATTTGCTGGCTTTTTTCTCCCAGTTATCTACTTTTCCTCCCTTTCATCTGGGCAGTGAAGACCTGCAGAAAGATCTGGATACATCTTAGAGCTCCCAGCCTTTGGGGCTCCCTGCCAGCTGTGGTCATTTTCATGGAATTCAGCATCATCTTGAATTTTGTGAACTTAGTCATCTGGCTCCCACAGCCAGCTTGGATCTATAACTGTTGTTTCAGCCAATAAAACATTCGGGACTCTAATGGAAGGACTATATGAATTTTGATTGTCACTTGCAAACTTCCCCTTGAAACTGTTGGAAGGTTAAGAAACACTAGTGTGTCAGTGTTTGCAGACAGGATCAAACGCTGGGAGAGAACCAGACGTAGGGCTATGCTGTTCACAGGGGAAGCTTCATGGGCAATGCCATGCTCCAACAGGAGGCAAGTGTGGAATCAGCAAAACAAAACACAGATGTACTTGTCTGTGGGTTGAAGGTCACTTAGAGGAGTAGGGTTTTGAATTAAAGAAGTTTTAAAAACTCTGCAATTTCTTTTACTTGTTACGTCCCACCTTCAAGACTGTGCAAGGGTTGGGGAGGTGGCTTGATGGGTAAAGTGCTCCCTGCACAAGTGTGAGGACCTGAGTTCAGATCCCAGGATCCATGTAAAAAGCCAGATATGGTGATGCTTGTCTGTGGTCTCAGTGCTGGAAAGGAGGAGGCAGGGGGATGCCTGGGTCTTGTTGACCAGTCAGCTTAGTGCAATCTTAGTGGGCTCCAGGTTCAGGGAGAGACATGTCTCAAACACAGTGTTGAGCTGAGGTGGGTGCGAACTTCCGAGGTGCTGGCGTCCACCTGTCTCCTAACTGATGGCCATCACATAGGCATTGGCTTTGACTTGGCTAATGGAGCTGTGCCTTTTTTGTCTATGTGTGGTGTGCTTTCATGGGGCTTTATGAAAATAGTGTCTTAGAATCATTAGAATCTTCTATCTGATAATCCTTAGGGATGTTTGTGTGTGTGCATATGTGTGTGTGTGTATGTATGTATGTGCATGTGATGTGTGTATATATGCATATATGTGCCATCTGTGTTTACATGTATATGTGTGTGCTTAACTGTATATGTGTACATGGGTTTGAGTGTACATGTATATACATCTGTGTGTGTGTATGTGTGCCTGCATGGCATGTGCATAGTGTTATGGGGGGGGTTATTTCTTCTCTTTCCTGGTAGGCATACCACCCCAAGTGACTCAGAAATTTGGCTGGCCCAGGAAAGAATCAGGTTGATGCCCGTGGGAATGTAGTAACATGTACAAATGTTTGTAACAAATGGGGATTATAATAGAGTGTGACAAGTACGTTAATATCTAATTACAAATTAATATGAAATTACACAAGTATGAATATGTGATGTGGCGTAACTAAATATATTGAATCTGTATTGTGCTAAATATATATAACAGTATGTTATCATAAATACATAATAACAAATACATTGTAAAGGACCTGTGTTGTGGTGAACACACCTATTATAACAAACATACAGTGTGTGCCTACGTGTAAATGTACAATTTTTGTCTCACAGCATAGGCCCTTTGTAATCCTAAAGGAAGTGCCTGAGAGGAACAGGGTTGAGAACTAGCACTAAATCTCAAAAGAGAAAAGTGAGGGGGACCTTTAGTGGGTCTTAATGTTCAGCCTGGGGGTAGGGACCCAAGCGAAGGAGAGAGGAAGGAGGGAAAAAGCACTGAGGCGGAGACCACGGGCACACGGCTGGTGGAGCCCATACAGAGCTGAGCAGAATCAACGGTGGAATGAGCCAGGTACTTCCTGTGGCTGGGCACAGCACCAGGGTAGAGAAGGAAGTTATGGTGTCTACTTCTCATGACAGCAACATGCATTTATGAAAGCCATCTTGCCTTTTTCAAACTTCCCATGATTAGCATTTGGCTTATTGCATTATGGGAAAATACAATTTTGTTGTGTATGATGTACGTACACATTTGTGTGTGTGACCATGAGTGTACACATGCCATGGCACATGTGTAGAGGTCAGAGGAAACCTTCCATCTTGCTGTAGACAAGGACTCTCTGTTATTATCCATGGTGGCTGGTCCTCGAGCTTCCTGCCTCCACCTCCCATTCTGTAGGAGACTGCGGGTAAAGACGACTAGTGCCTGGCTTTATTCGGTTCTGGGAGTTTGCACTCGGATCCTTGTGATTGTGAGGTAAGTGCTTTAACTACTGAGCCATTTCTCTAGCCCCCTTTGTGCTGCTGCCACCTCTCCTCTCCGTGTTAGGCTGTGGTTGGGGGTGCCCAGGGAGCACATTTCAATCCTGAGAACACATTCACAGCAGCTTAAACCTAGCTCAAGTGCTGTGTCCCAAATGCCAAAGGCAGGGCAGCCAGTTGTGTGGTTGACAGAGTGCTGTGCAAAACCATGATTCAGAAAGGTCCAAGCTTCCGGTCACCTACACTTTGTCTTGGTGTCTCTTGTGTCATGAACGTGGATGAAGGTGCAGAGCTCTGGACCCATGTAATCTGTGTGTGGGAGGTGGAGCAAGGATGGAATTGGTTTAAAATGCTCTTGCTTTGCCAGGAACAGCAACTGTTCCTTCAAGCATCACACCATAGAGCTCTTCAACACATGGCCTGGCTGCAGCCATCTGTGACAAGCCTCAGGGACACCTAGACAGAAGAGTGAAGTACACCAGAACCCTCAGAGATATCCCAGTCTCCTAGGGAAACCAATGGTGCACAGCTTATGAAAATACAGTGTGACATCATTATGATGGCTTGGAGGGACATGTTTTCCTCTTTTCACCCCCGCCTTCCTGGCACATATTAGGGCCAAGATCACAGTAGGATAGAGATGCTCTTTCAGCATAGTGATATGCATGGGGTGAGAGAGCAGGAGGATTAATCTTGGTGCCAGGTCGAGGAGGGGCCATCTGAATGCTCTGTATTTTTTTTTCTTATTTTTGATGATTTACTGAAAGAGGGGCCAGGCTAAGTGCTTCTTTGATCTACTCCAAAGACTTTCCACTTCAAACTCTGCCACAGAAGTGGAGCAAGAACAGGCCTGAATCCAAAAAGGGAGTTGTGCTGGAACCTGAGCCCCCCAAAATGAGGAATGCCTTGTATAAGCAGAGTGTGTTGGTTAGTTTTAACTGTCAATGAGACGCAACCTGGGCTCACCTGGGAACAGGATCTTAGTGCGGAGTCCTCTAGTCCAGGCTGGCTGAAGACATGTCTGTGTGTGTGTGGGTTCTTATTAATCAATGTTGGGAGACCCAGGCCATTATGGGTGGCACCATTCCCTGGGCATGGAGACTAGGGCTGTATAGGAGAGGAGGAAGTTAGCTGAGAGCATGCATGCAAGCAAGGATGCCTTGATTCTGTTTCCCTGGCTGTGGATGTGATGTGACTGCCCGAGTTTCTGTCTTGACACCCCCTCGTGACGAATCCTAAACTAGAACTGTAAACCATATGAACCCTTTCTGTCTCCATGGTGTTTTTCCTCAGGGTATTTATTATAGCAACAGATATGAAAGAGGACACAGAAGATACAGGGGAGAGGGAAAGCAGAGACGGAGGGCAAGGCTTTGGCCTCAGACAAGCCTCCTGGGATGCCATTCCTGAAGAGCAGTGGGAAAATCCTTGTGTCCACTAAAATAGCTTAGCTATAACCTGTGGGTTATGATAGAATGTTAAAAGGTCCCATCCACGTGTGGCTTTATAGATCTGTAAAAAAAGAAAATCTAGGATCTACAAGTGAGAGAAAGCATGTGATATTTCTCCTTCAGAGCCTGGCTTAGTTTACTCAACATGAGCTCTAGCTGTATCCACTTTCTATCAAAGAGCATAATTTCATTTGAAGTCATTCCCTCTCTCATTGACTGCCCTTCTGGGAGGGTGAGATGGGGGTCTCTGGTGGCTTGTGAGGTCAGGCAGTTTTTCATATGTTTATTGGCCTTTTGGATTTAGACTTTTGAGACCTGTCTGATCACTTCCTTATCCCACTTATTCATTAGGTTGTTTGATGTCTTGTTGATTTTTTTTTTTTGAGTTCTTTGTAGAGTCAAGATATGACTCCTCTGTTGGCTCTCCAGCTGACAAAGGTTTTCATTCACTCTGTGAACTCTCTTCCTCAGCTAATGTTTTCTTTGCTGTACAGAAGTGTTGTGATCCATAACACGATCCACGAGGTTCTGTTTGCTGGCTGGTAGCCTTGTTTCTTGAGTGTCTTCCAGTGTTTTTCAGCACTAATGGGCTTCCTCCACACAGCCTCCAGGTACAAGGTGCTGTCCTAGGTCCTGAGTATTCCATTCTTAACAAAGTTAAAGTCCACATCCTCTTGGAAGTTTTCACTCTGTGAGTGAGACAGTCTCGTGGGGTACAAAGGAGAAAGTAATTATTTGTCTCTGAGAGAGTGAAAGTCACCAGGGTTTTCTAGTGGTTACACACACTGGCGCTGGACCACAGGTGAGAGAGGCTTTTCAGGGTAGGCAGTGTGAGAAGGTAGGGTATGGCCAACAGTAGGGTTTTATGTTTTTAGGGGTGTTACCAACTGTGGGTGATGGGCATAGACAAGGCATAAACTAGTTGACAAGTAGCTGCCCATGGGTTAACACTGGTCTATGGTAAGCTTTTGTTGCAGGTGTATAGATTAAACAACAACAATAACCAAATTTGAGTGTTTCCAGAGGCCCGCTTCTCAATTCACAGCCACAGCATGCCTACCTTGTTACTGGCTGTTTCTGTTGCACATATCCTGTGTACACAGGGGTCTCTGGAGCTATTGGCTAGAATTATTCTTTTATTAAGTTTCAATGTATTTAAATGGCATGTAAATGAAGCATGGCAAACTTCACACACAGTCAGATCTCACCTACCTCCCCCCCCATGTCTGCCCTAACCCATCTCCACCCATGTCTATTTACCCCTGTCATCTAGCAGAACAGAGGTGCATCTCAACTTACATAGCCATGTCCCAACAAACACAGTGTGAGTTTCAAGTATTGTTGTCAGCAGTGCATCCAAGGCTGGCAAGATGGCTTTGGTGTGTAAAGACACCTGACATCAAGCCTGACAATGGGTTCTACCCTGGAGCCCACATGGTGGAAAAGAGGGAACAGACTCTTGAAATTTGTATTCTTATCTCCGCAAGTGCCTCATGGAATGTGCCATGATAAATAAATGAAATTAAAAAAACCTTTTAAAAATGCATCCAATTTGCCTAGCTACCAAACACCAGTTAGCAGAACAATATACTGGATTTATATTTTGTAAAATGTTCGTCTGCATGACTGACTGGTGGTCCCAACATACTGCCACTGCCCAGAATCACAAAAGGTGTCACACTGCTTGTTGCTATCCTGAGAGATAGAAAAAAAATCAAAATTCAAAATTTGAAATGTAGTCTTCACTGGACACATCTCACACTTGAAAATTAAAAAAAAATTAAGCTGAATGTGAGGCAGGGACTGTTGATATATTATCTGGCTTGGTTTTGAGCTTTTGTAAGTGAAATTACATGCAAATATCCCAGAGTAGAGCCCCTTTCATGTTGTAGTCTGCTCACTCATATCTAGTTATGTACAGTCCTTTCTTTGTTCTCATTCCTGCACTCCATTATATGACTACACTACAACATATATTAATTTTAAAAATCCATTATACATCTTCTATTGGCAGACACCTCATTTCCCCTTTGGGACACTTGCAAAATGCTGTGCTTTGAACATTTTTATGTGTGTTTTTCGGCAGATACATAGGCGTGATTTTACTGTGTATGTCTAGGATGGACATACTGGCTCACCTGGCATGCATGTGTTTCACTTAGGCTACCAAGTCATCTTTGGAAATTATGTATATAAATTTATACTCCCATGGTCCTTATATGTCTACCTGGTTTAGAGGTTCAAGTGCACGGTGAGTCTGGAGAGAAGCAGAGCTGGAGGGCTTGACAGCAAGGATGCTGTAAGAAATGGTGCTCGAGATTGGAAAAATGGCTTAGTGGTCAAGAGCTCGTTCTGCTCTTTCAGAGGGGTTGAGTTAGGTTCCCAGCATCCACTGAGGGTGGCTCGTAATAGATCATAACTCCATCTCTAGGGGACCAGCTGACTCTTTCTGGCTTCAGTGGGCACCACACACACACACACACACACACACACACAATGTTGTGGGAAATCCATTTACCTAAACATAAGCAATGAAGACTTTCTGTCTGCCTGATGCAGATGCACGTGTGAAAGGCAGACAGAGTTCCCAGTTCGCTAGAAGAAGGAGGCGTTCTTGTGGGAACTGCAGCACCAGCAGAAAAACCCTGTCTTTTGATTTTCATTCCTGTCCTAGCCTGCAAATGGATTTCCTTTAGACTCTGTCCAATTTCTTTTTGGCCACAGTCTGCTGGGCTCCAGCTAATTTGATTGGCTTCCTTGGGGATTATTGACTGCTTGGACATCTGGATACATTTAAATTCCAAAACTCCAATGTCAGTCCTGGAGGTCAATTAGTGTGTGGACTGGATCTTTGCTGCCTGATGAGGCTTCCAGGCTTCTGAGTTATCATCTCTGTTTCTCTTGCCAAAGTCAGCCATAAGAGATGAGGTCCACCCACAGCACTGAAGTATCCTCATAAAATCCATGCTTCTCTGTTTTCTTTTTCCGGAACCTCTACCCTTCCACGTGCCTCACTTCCGTGACATTATTGCAGGCGAATCGTTGCATCCTTTCTCTCGAGGACCCCCAATACTAGGCTTCTTCTAGCTCCGAAGCACAGGAAGTCACACTACTGTTGGCAGGTTAACCTGAGAACAGAGACGTTCCCCTGCCTCACAACGGGAACAAATTTACAGAGTTGAAACAAACTGCTGGAACTGGAACCTGAGAAGAAGATAGAGCAGCAGACAAAGTTCCCTAATCTTTGCTCCATCCCTATTCACCCACAGTTTCTTGTGTAAACGCTTTGTGGCAGGTATGCTAGGCATTTTATTAGTGAACAAGTCATATATTTTGCTCCTGTAAAACTCAGGGCTTAATGGCAGAGAGAAATGTGTCAATAAAAAACACAAGTCAGAAACGCATTCTACCAGAACACACACCACTAACAGGGAGTAAAAGGACTCCCGCCAGCCTGAGCAGGGCAAACATGGCTCTGGCAGGCCTTGCCCTTCCCCCATTCCCTCTCCTTGCTAAATTGTTAGGTTACATTCCTAAAGCTAGCCACCAAGGTCTATTTGTGTATTTGGCCACTTCCTCCTCCTGCAGTTGACCACCAAGGTCCAGCTATCAAAATGTTGAAGTCCAGTAATCAAAAGTCCCCTTTGGCTCACCTAGTTAACATACCTACTTAGAATTAAACATCTTCTTCCTAACATGGGTGTCCCCCTTTCCCTTTATAAACTGCCATTTGCCCATGGGCTATGTCTGTCTTCTCTCTATCCAGAAGCAGTCTTTTGTTCCTTTGGGACAAATGCCTCTTGCTCCTCTTCCTCCTTTTTTTTTATATATATATATCTCCTATCTTTGTTTCTTATTCCTGCCCTTTGTTCCTCTGGGGCAAAAAAAAATCTCTTTCATGCTGAGAACTTGGTCTTGGGGTGCCTTGTGCCAAATACTGGGAGGTTGGTGGGTTTGTCCAAAGGAGTCATTTATTCAACCTGTGGGACAAAGAAGGCTTCTTATGATGTGAGCTATTTAACTGAAATTTGAGACAGGTGTGTAGAAGAGTGTGAGAAAGATGGGAAAGGCATAAAAAGCAAAAGGAAAGGCTTGGAGGACAGAGGAGCATGGTGAGTCTTGAACCTGTGCCATGGAGCTGAGATGTAGATGATGGAATAGGAGAGAAGAATCAGGCTTCAGGGGTGGGGAGGGACCAGGTGCATGTTTAAGTAGAACCAGAGACCTGAGCTTCTTGCCCTAGTGAGGGAGACAGGATGTGGCGTTAAGTAGTAGGCGAGTCTTCCATGTTCACTTTTGGGTTTTAGATAGAGGACTCTAATTGGGCCAAAGGCTGGTTCCCCAAGTGTTCTGATAATTGGGCACTTGCCGGGGTTGACAGCGTTGTATCATGTGACATCCATGATCTTTTTGAGTTGCTCTTAGTTAATATTTGATGCTCTATCAGCTATCGGTATCCCACAGACCTAGACTTGGTCTTCACTGGGTTTCGAATTCTCAAACCCAAGCCTTCCAGCAGCCAGTGCCTTCAGTCTGCTGATGGCTTTCTGAAGCAGCTGGAGCCCATTTCTTCAGAGAAATTAATGAAAAGCTAAATTTACTGTCAAAAAATCCTGTGTTGGGAAAGGGAGTGGAGAGTATGA
Source organism: Pachyuromys duprasi (assembly GCA_028658305.1). Lineage (NCBI taxonomy): Eukaryota > Metazoa > Chordata > Mammalia > Rodentia > Muridae > Pachyuromys > Pachyuromys duprasi. The sequence goes on from CM053766.1 coordinate 110,547,764, forward strand.
TACAGTAATAAAAAGACGACATTTTACTTATGTAGATTGGTGGAGCCCAGTCTTTGGATTGGACAGCGGACCAATGAAAACCTCCTTCCCATGGCAAGCCCATTTTCTAGTCTGGGAGAAAAGATTAGCATGTTGTGGTTGGTGCCTTACTGTGCTCTCAATGGGGCTGAAACACCTGGCCATGCTGGGTTTGGAACGAGCCCTGCGCAGACAGCCACCCACCTTTTCTCCTCTGTGTGTTTAGCGGGGCTGGTTTTTCATCCCACGTCACAGATTTCAGAAGGCCCATCTGCCTGTTTGATTAATGAGCCCTTTCTACAAAAGCAACAAAGATGAATGTCCTCCGGGAGCCCCAGCGAAGAGAAATGAAGAAATAGGGTGGCTAATTTTGAGCCATTATTTTGGAGTCTGAGTTCCTTCGCCGCATCAATTTAGCTATTATTTCAAAAACTAATTAATCTTCACTCAGGCAGCTCCGAGGGGCCCCGTGTTCAGATGATTAACTCGTGGACTATGCAAAGTCTCACTTGCAAATTTGGCTCCACTGTCTGGGAAGAATGGTTTTGGTGTTATTCCGCCTAAGCCCTCTCCTAGCCAGCCTTCATTTCCTGACAATTAAGAACAAATAATTAACCGTGATGGATCTCGCTCCCTCACTCGCTGCTCGGATAATGTTCTTGTTTCTTCTCTGTTCTCAAGCTGCCTCCTTCAGGGGCCCTTTTCTGGACCAGCTTCCCAAATAATTGTGTTTTATTTGCCAGGTGATGGTAGGCTGCATCCGTGGTGAACTGGTCTGAGGAACACGTGGGTTTCACCTGCGTGAGGGGTGGGGCGAATTCCCAGGGCTCATAGAGAAACAGGCAGGCAGTTCTCCTTGGAGCTCAAAGCTTCTGGATGTTTAACTCTGTTTATGAAATCTTTACTCTGTCAAGAATAAGGAAGGGTTTAGGCTGGATATCAAAGACAACCATACAAGGCAGAAACACCAGAACAGGTTAGCAAGTGTAGTTGAGCCTTTCTGTGAAATTTCAAAACCACCACCTCTTAGAAATCTGCCATTCAACAAGATGGCCACTTGGCTACAATCAACACTGTAGAAACTTCTGGGAATACACCTGCCTTGAAAGCAAATCCTATTCCTGGCCACATAAAACTTCTATCAAAAGGCCAGAACTCAGGAAACAATGCTTAAATTAACAACAACAACAACAAAAAACTACATGTGGGAGATACAAGATGAGAATGGTTATTTAGATCAAAGAAATGACCTGTGCTGGAGGCAGTGGCAGAGGCCCAGAAGGCTGGCATTGAAGGTTCGCTGGAGTTGGAACAGCATTGCTTCCAAGATGGAACAGCACAGACAAAACCTCTGAGGTTTTTAAGGACCTTGAGAAAACATTCCATTAGATTGGAAATGCTGAGAATGAGGGAAATCAAACTCAAATTAAACTTAGCTTCAAGGTTTGCATGTAGAGTTCCCTGACTTAAAATTCATATGCAATAAGGGTGGGAGTGGAAGGCATCGAGCTAAGTAAAATAAGCCAACCCCAGAACGACCTCCAGGGATACATGCTCACTCATAAGTGTGTGTTAGAAACACAAGTTCAAAGAAGGGAGTGGACTGAGGACTAGCAGATGACAGAAGAGTAAAGTGGCAAGGGGCAGGGTAATGGGACCAGGATGCAATTACCTGTGAGGACACATTTTCAGTGTCCACAGTACAGTGAGATGACAATACCTTAAAATGTGTAGTCTGATTTTTATTTTTAAATTAGATTTTGTAAAGTGTGTGTGTGCACACGTGCGTGCGTGAGTGTATGTGTGCAGACATGCACATTTGCTCACATGCCCTTTCATATACAGGTCAGAGGCCAGTTTATAAGAGTCAGTTCTCCCCTTCCACAATATGGCACCAAGGCTCAACCTCAGGTGGTTAGGTGTCGGTGAGAAACGCCTCTACCCACTGAGCCATCTCCAGGAGAGGTGGAGTTCAGCAGTGCCAAACATAATGGAGATGCTAGTCAACCAGGTCTGCTCACTGTGTATTTCATTTATTTCCACTAACCAAATGATTACACTCCTCCCGCTGAATATGCACAGTTATTATACATAAATTAAAAAGACCAACAAGAAAATGAAATGTATACTCAGAAAGCTTTTAAAAATAGACAAGTAGGGGGAGAAAGGTGGGGTGCAATCTTATGAACTTCAGTAACCTAAACATGTCATTAGGGTTTTAGGAAAGAGGTATCAGAGCAGCACAGAGAAGTTAAGCAACCCCTCCAAAGCCGTGGAGCTGATCATTGGTGGGAGGTGGTAGAGCAGAAGTGTGCATACAATTGGAGATGTTTATAAATTTGTTGGCTGGTGATAGATTTTTTCTATTTGAGCAGTTATTTTTTTTAACTAAATATATCAGAAAGACCATATCCAGTTTGTCAAACTGTTCTGAGACAAGGTCTTGCTATGTCATGGGCCTGCCTTACTCTCTGCAGAGCTGGGGTAACAGGTGTGTGCCACTGTGCCCCCCCCCTTACCTTGCCAAACCTCTAATCTCATGAATCATGTTGCTCATGAATCAGAAGAATGCTATATAGGGAAAATATGAGCTGTTTTAAGAAAACCAGCTTAACAAATGACAGGATGATTGCTGTACATATAAGGGAAAAACCATCAGGGTATTAGAAAAATGGTGAAGTGAATACCGTGCACCATGCTGTCTGGAGACGCTGCTTGCTTCCAACTTTAGGGAAAGGAACTGGGGTTAACGATTTCCCAGTGAACCCAGAGAGTTCCTGGAGGCTCTCTGGTTCCACCACCACAAGAAAACCCAAAGAAAACCTCCTGTTACTTCATTTCACGTTAAACTTTAGAAGAAAGCCAATGGTTACTGACTTCACATCATCCGAGAAAAAAGGTAGTGGACAGAGAACTCGGTGTGTCAGGTAAGAGGGCTTGAAGGGGCTGTCATGCTGCAGAGGGCCGAGTGGTTAAGGACTGTGAATGTTCGGCACATGGTGGCAGACCAACCCTTCTTCAGGGCGACTGTGTTTGTCAAAGAGCCCATAATTTATGTGGCACTCTTTCTCCCTTCAGGAATGCTAGTTCCCTCTCAGCAGCTCTCAGGGAGTGTCTGGAGGTAGCACGGAAAGACCTACAGTGTAGAGTTCTTGTTCAGCAGTTTTGAAAAGTTTTCATTTTGTTTGTTTTGTGGGACATAGTCATGCTGTCCTTGAAGGTGCCATTCCCCTGCTTTAACCTCCCCAGAACTGGAATTGCAGCTCTGGGGCCATCACACCCCCAAAGGTTTACTTTTGAGAGCAGGATCTGCTTCTATTTTTCTCTTAACTAACTTTTACTCACTGGGCAGCAGGCAGAGGGACACGGCACCCCAAACACTCCTAGTGGCCAACAACAACAAAAGGCTTTCTTTTCTTTTTTTCATCATAAATAAAACTCTAAATATCTAACCTGGATTGTATTTGTCTTTATACCAACACACACATATACATATGACATGTAATTTATAAAAGATGCACAAATAACCCTTAACTTAGCAGAGGAAGGAAGCTGTGTGCCTCGTTGTGCCTTTTGACTCACCAGCCTTGGGTGCATCTTATGACTATGGAACCCAGGCTTCCCCCTGGGCAGCCTTGCCTTTCATGCTATCAAGTCCTGTGGTGGACTGCCAATCATGGCTGTAGGTCATCTGACCCAGCCAGTCATACTTAGGCATCCTCGATCTTCTGTGACTGGTTGAGAGCGAGGAAGTCATTCAAGCCATGTCCACTAGAGTTAACAAAACTTGACGAGACTTGTCTTAGAAGGAAGGGGGATAGGAAGTATGGCACAGGCACTGGGCTGCTGTGTTTCTTCATCAACACAGGAGAGAGTTAGAGAAAGAAGTAAAAGCATAAGGACTGAGGTTCTAGCAGTGGGAATCTGGGACATCAAGTCTGGGAGAACTGCCAGGTGTTCCAGGAGAGAATCTAGCTCAGTTTGCGTGGTCAGCTCTGGCTAAATGGAGGTCGGGGTGGGAGGCAGTTGGTCAGAATGAATACAAGTGAGTCATTTTGGTTAGCTAGAGAGGTGGCCCTGTGGTTAAGAGCATTCACTGCTCCTCTCGGAAGACCTGGATCCTATTTCCAGCACCGGCACCAGGTGATTCGCAGCCACCTCTAGCTCCATCTCCAGGGAACTGCACATGCTTTTCTGGATTCTCCCTCATTCTTGTATGCACACACATAAATAAATTAAAAATAAGTCATAGAATAAAAGGTGATTACTGACTCAGTGCTGCCTGAGGTTTTGGAGTTTGGTCAGAAGGTGTCAAATAGACATTATTTGCAATAAGTGTCTTGGTTAGGCTGGATGACTGTGGATGTAAGGTGATGGATGTGTGGTGGTGCGAGACCTCAGGGGTTTGGTCAGAATGTTCCAGACTGTGTTCATAGTGTACCGGTGTCAACAAAACTGCAAGGAATGCATCCAGAGTGAGGGCTCTGTAAGTCAGAGCACGCAGACTTTGTTGCCAAGTCTCAAGAGATGTCCCAGATGTTGAGGATGTGAGTGTGTATCATGGAATTCCAAACCAGATGGAGATAGTTGATTTCTACCTATCTATAGATATATAGAAGTATGCCTATTTCTATGAATATGTGTGGCTTCATAACCCTCTTTCAAAGATTCCCAGTTTTGAAGAAGCAAGGGAAATCAAGTTTCTGAGACACTGAGAATGTATCACCAAAGAAGAAAATAAATTTAAACCTAGAATCATAAGAAATACACTTTTCTCACTGGGTGATGGTGGCACATCTCTTGAATCCCAGAACTTGAGAGGCAGAGGCAGGCAGAGTTCTGGGTTTGAGACCCACCAGGTCTACAGAGTGAATTACAGGACATCCAAGGATACACAGAGAAACCCTGTCTCAAAAAACCAGAGAATGAGGCAGAGAGAGAGAGAGAGAGAGAGAGAGAGAGAGAGAGAGAGAGAGAGAGAGAGAGAGAGAGAGAGAGAGAGAGGGGAAGAAAGTAAGGAAGGAAAGAAGAAAGAAGGAAGGAAGCAAAGAAAGAAAGAAAGACCCCCGTGAGTCAGAATGGCCCCCATAGGCTCATAGGTTTGTATGCTTGGTCATCAGGAATAGCACTATTTGAGAGGGATTAGAAGGTGTGGCCTTGTTGGGGGAAGTGCATCAGTGAGGGTGGGCTTTCAGGTTTCAAAAACCAAAGCCAGATGCACTGCCTCTCTCTTCCTGCTGCATGAGGATCCAGATGTCGAACTCTTAGCTCTTTCTTCAGCGCTATGTGTGCCTGTGCGCCAGCATGCTCCCTGCATTGTAAACCTCTGAAGCTGTAAGCAGTCCCCAGTTAATGCTTTCTTTTGTAAGAGTTGCCATGGTCATGGTGTCTCCACACAGCAACAGACACTGACTAAGATACCTGGGTCTGGAGTCCTGCCTCTGCCTACGATAGAATTCTAAAAGAACAAATAACATGTCTCGATTCAGGGAAGACTGTAAACCTGCTCTATCTAGATTTCTAAGATTTCATGATTTGATATCACTACACCACACCCTGAGAAAAGTGGCTACAGCTAAAATGTTCTGTTTTGTTTTTTCCTGTTCTTCAAGATGAAGCAGTTAAGAGCATGGAGGGGACAGGAAAGAGGGCTGGGAGCTCCAGGCAGCCATTTATAGACAGAACAGCTGCCTTGAATGAAGTTCTCACTACCACACAGTGACAACCTGGCCAGCTCAGCGAGCCTGGAAAATGACTCTGGGAAGGAGCTCCCATCGATTGCCAATCTGAATTTAGCTGAGAGATCAGATGCCCCTGACAGCCATCAATGGCCTGAGTTGCTTTCCTGGGGTGTGGCAGATGGGCGTTCCAGCCAGACTCAGCACTTCACTGGTTTGTTATCCATCAACCTGAGGCAGGTGGGCTTTGAATCATTTCACCATCTCCCAGGGGCCAGGCAGCAAGCATCAGGATTGATGCTTCCTTCACAACCAGAGTGGAGGATGCAGAGTCAGGGAAGCCCTTGGAGATGCTGTGTGTGCATCTCTGGACCACTTTACATCTGTTATCACAAGTGGTCCTCACAGCAACAAGGGATGGGTGATAATAAATACAATGGCAAGATACTGAACCCACAGTGTGTGTGAACCCTGGGGTCATGTGTTAGGTGTATTGTTTATTCAGGTCCACACAGCTGGGAGCTGGCTACATGTTCTGGTGTACCAGGGCTCTGGGACTCTTCTGAAGCTGTCTGGTAACCTGACCTTCACATTGTCACCACTGGGTCTCACTCTCTGAAAAATGTGTGTGTGTGTGTGTGTGTGTGTTTGATACAACTGAAATACATTGCATACATGTATGACAGTCTCAAAGAATAAATAAAAACACATTTAAATGTTACATTTTGCAATAAATTATAAAGGCTCCCACATCAAAGTGCTGGACTGAATTCTGGCACTGCTGTTTGAGGACCTCACTTGCTACTTGCCTCAACTTCCTCACAAGACATATAGGGTGGATAATATGAGAGCCTCACACAACTGAAAGCAGTTTTTTAAATCAAAACTCCAGAATGTTTTAGATCCCTGTACCAAAATAAACTACCATATTGCTGTAGAACTGTGGACAGGTAATTGCAGAAAGACACAGAAAAGCAGCTTCTGTATGTGTGCACACATTTCTCTATACCTCAGCGGACTGCCTGATGCTTAGCAAGTCTCCAGTAATGTGATAGCTTATTACCTCTCTATTTTTCCATTTGTAAAATTACCAAAAAGGGTGTTTGCATTCCCATATCTGCTGCTTAGTGAATGAATGCTACTCATTTTTTAAAATCCTGCTATGTAGACACATAATTTCTCAAATGCCCTTGAAGAGAGTTGTCATATTTTAGGCAAAAGAAATGGCTGTCTGGGCCGATGAGAAGGTGCTAGGATTTAGAGCACTTTGTGCTCACCAGAGGACCCGAGTCCCTAGGACTCACACTGAGTGACTCACTGCTATCTGGAAGTCAGCTCGTGGGGAGATCTGATGTTCTCTTCTATGGGCACTTGCACACATATGGCTTAGAGACGTGGACACGTACACCTTTAAAAATGGTTTTCTGAATCAAAGCACTGGCTTTTGTTTGTTTTCTGGTTAATAGGTCCAGAAGAGTCATGGCTCTTGGAAGAGGTACCAGAGAAGCTAACTTCAGAGTGACTACAAAGGTCACTCTCCAGGGTCCTGAAACTTCTCTGCGTTCTAAAGGACACTCTGAGATGCCTGGGTCTTTTTTTTTTTTTTTTCTTTCTTTCTTTTTTGCCACAGACAAATAGATGGCTTGTGTTCAGTGAGAGCTGTGGCCTTCCAATTGAGAAAGAAGAAAGGAGACTCAATATTAATAGTTCTTACAAACTGCTGGGTGATTACAGAGTTGAAAAGGTGCAGGAAGCCTTCAGGACAAAACTGCCATGTGAAAAAGCAGAAACGACAGGAAAGGAAAAGGCTGTGGGCTGAGGGGAGTGGAGGCTCAAATTGATCAAGGCTGCCATTTGAGGGCAGGGACTACACATTCTCCCTGTTATTAGGTGAATTGAGCCCTTCTGTTGATCAATATGCCCCCTAGATCCATGTTGAGGGAGTTCATCCTTGGTGCTGAGTTAGATGATGGCAGCAGGTGCAATGTCAGAGCTGGAGGGACAGCCATATTGCTATCTTCTCTCATCCTTCCTGTCAGCTTCATGGCTTGTATATACAAGTAACCCTTCATGGCCCCAGGGCTTGTTCTGTGCATCTACCCCTGTATTCTGTGGAAGGATGCGTGAAGTTAGGAATACATGGAGCTGCAATTTGAACTCACCTGTGGAGTTTACACCAAGGAGCCAGGGTAGATGGTTTACTATTTAGTGGAGCTGGTTTAGGGAATGGCTTACAAATGTCAGGGTCAAGATGTCTGTCACATCACAGCCATGCAATAGTAGCTCTGATTTCTGTCATCTATAACAATGATAATTATTATCATCATTGCATCAGAGGCCTAAACTATGCTTATTGCTGCTGAGAAAAATCTCTAAGTGAATAAATGACCGAGTAGGTTTCTGCTGAATTATCAAATACAGTTTGCATTTCTGTTGCTGGGATAAACACTACGACCAAAAGCAACGTGAGTAAAAAGGTGCTTATTTCATTTTACAGCTTATAGTTCATCGTGAAAGGAAGTCAGGGCAGGAACTCAAGGCAGAAACCTGGAAGCAGCAGCTGATGCCAAGGCTAAGGAGAGGTGTTGCTCACTGGCTTGCTCCTCCTGGCTTGCTCAGCCTGTTTATGTACTTGCCCAGGGATGGCATCACCCACAATGGGCTGGGTTGTTCCACATCAATCATTAATCAAGAAAATTTTCCACAGACATGCCCACAGGATTAGCCCAAGATCAGTCATCTTAAATCCTTTGTTCTAGACAAGGTTCAACAAGAATAAGAGAACCCAAATCTCATCGGGAATGAATAGATACTGGGAAGCATGTGAGGTAAGGTTTTTAACTCTTTTGTACATTCATGATGTCAATAACTGGTGAAAATGCTCTCCTCCAGATCCTTCAGCGGTTAAAGCTGATTTCTCTCCTATGTGACTGGCAGAGTTTGGGTGTTTGGAGCCGACTTTTACGTATAGATTCAAAGCAGGTCCTTTGCTTCTAATTTCTTACATAAAGGAAAGAAAACACAGAGGAAATCTGATTTGGGAGAACGGAGTATGTTATTGAGAAGCAGCACAGTTTCTACAGCTTTCACATCTTTGCATACAGTGTGGTCACATGGCACCCGCAAGGCCATTTCCAGCTGCAAGGCATACTGGGAAAGTCTGGATGCTTGTTCATCTACTGGAAAGGAAGGAGGGAGTTAATCATTGATGGCTAATCAGTATTCCAATCACAGGGGAGGAATGGAATTTTGTAGGGGAAGAACAGGACAATGTCAGGTAATGAGCATGGATGGAGAGGCGGGGATTGAAGAGGATTAGAGAGAAGTGGCCCTGCTGGGAAGGGTCCTTAACTGTGCGGCTATAGACGGTTTCCTTAGCGCTGCAGGCTGCAGGGTAGGATAGGCAGGTAGAAGCTTACAAGGCAGAGCTTCAGGAAGCAGCAGCTATGGGAGGCAGCAAGGAAGCAGTATTGATAAAGAGGGATGTCTACACAAGAGAAGGGGCTGGGGAGGAGGCTCAACCAGTACAGTGCTTGCATGTAAGTATGAGGACTTGAGTTTGGGTCTCCGGCACCTACATAAAAGGCTGAGTGGACTGGTGTATGTCTGTAACTGTATGTCTATAATCTCAGTGCTGGGTAGGTGGAGATTGGAGGATTCTTGGGACTTGCTGGCTAGACAGTGTAGCCAGATCAGGGTGGAGTCAAAGTAGGACATGTAGAAGTGGAAGAAAGCCAGGACAGGTCAGTCCCAGATTGTCTCTCTCACTTCAGTCATGGTTGATTCTGTCTGGGGCAGACGACCAGGGTAATAAGGCACTCTTTGGGGTGCTGAAGTCAAACTCTCTAACTTCACAATTTTGATTAAGTCACCCCTACTTCACCTCCCCACATTTCTTCTGTTTGAAGTTCTAATTTCCTGTTTACCAAGATGGCGGCTTTTCAGATGAATGAAAGATCACAGTTTGATCTAATTCAGACTTTGATTCCCTCCCCCCTCCCCTCAGCCTAACAGCTCAGGCATCTGAGGGCTGCAGCTAAAAAGTGATTTTTTAAAGACTTCTCATTGGCGAAGAAATCAATGGCAAGAAACTTCCCCCTCCACCCTGCTTCTCTACTCAGTCTTTAGTTTTTCTCCCTCTCCAATTCCCTGCCAGGGAAGTTTAGTCAGTCGGAGGCCATCTAACACTCTTTGTCAGGAAGTTGCCTTGTTAAGGATTGGGGTCCTGCTGGGTGAACTGAGGGGGTGGTGCAGTTTCCCCACAGTCTTGGCAATTAACTCAGCTCCAGAAAGAGGTGGAATCAAAGAGTTTTTCCCGGGGCGACAGAACCTAGAGCAAAGTCACCTGCCAAGGGCAGTATTGTTGGTAAACCAAATTTGATCACATGCCCCCCTCCCCCCCCCCCCGGGGCAGCAGAAGGGATGCAGCAGGGCATAGCAACTTCTCACATTCTAGTCTCTGGTCACCCTCTCCACGGCTTCTGGGCCGTCCTGGACAAGTTAGTTGGTATCTCTGAGCTTTGGTTTCCTTATATGTGCAATGGGTGAATGGCAGCTACATATTTCAGTGAAATTAAAGCAATGAGGGAAAGTAACACAAGCAAGTGTCAATCAAAGAGGCTTATGCTCCATTTTGGAATAGAAAGTTCTAGAATCTTGAAGGCCTTTGGTGGATGTCCAGCGGATGTTTTCCCTCCTTTTGTTTCTCTTTGCTCCTCTCCTCTTTCCAGCCTCGCCTCTTGGTTTCTGCGCTTTCATCTTGTCCAAGACTCTTAAGGCTGTCCCAGACCCAATCTGTAGCTTTCCCTTCCCGTTGAAGAAATGTGTTCATGTCACAATTGACAGAGATTTGAGGGGGCCCAGGTCTCTGGATTGGCTGAGTTTAGGTCAGGTGATCAATGCTAAGCCAATCACCGGCTTCAGGTAGAGCCTCATTGCTTAGCAGTCCCCAGCCCGCAGCCAGGACCACACAAGTAGCAGTTTACTGTGCGTGTTCCATTATTTGTGAGCAACCATCAGATTTCTTAACATTTCTTTATTTTGTCTAAGGGAGGGAGTTGCACACCTGGGGGAATCAGAGATAATTTTCCATAGTCAGTTTTCTTTTTCCTCTAGGTGGATTCTGGGATAGGATGACGGAACTCAGATTGTCAGATTTGGTGGCAAACACCTTTACCCACTGAGCTATGTTGCAGGCCCTGGATTTTTATCGAATTTCTTTAAGCCTTGAGCCCCTGGGATCAGGGATTATGTGAACCCTGGTATCAGCCCATCTCCCAGAGCTCATGTCATTTCCTCTTCCTGTGTCTCCATGCTTTCCTTTCTCAGTAGAGCACTGGGTTTGGCCTCAGTACTTGTGGTCTTCTCTCTTGCTGCCACCCAGACTTTCCATAGCCTCCGCTCATAAACGACTAGGCAATCCAAAGCACAGCTGCCACAACCAACAGATTGATTCACTTCTTTTAGTGCTGACTTGATCAAAGCTGTTTTGGGTAGGTGGCTCCTTTGGGTAGAAAATTTTCCTTGGAATCTGGGAAGTGTTAAGAGGGTAACTGTCAGAGTTTATGGGCTACAGCTATCTCCAACCCCACATGCATGTAGGTCTATTGACTTGCCTTACTCTGGGTGTTTCCCATGTAGTCTTCAGTGGCACAACATTATCAAAGCGGTGTAAGATAGGCCTGGCTGTTTCATAAGAGCTCACTGCCCTGCCTCCTTGTTCTATCAGGACATTCACCATGGGATGCAGCCACCATGCTGCAAAGGAGCGCAAGGGAACGGCCATGTGGAAGAAAACCCAACTTTCAGTCCTTAGCTTTCGCTGAGTTCTTATCTCAAAGTGGGCACCACTGCATGGGCAGTATCTGTGAGCCTTGTCTCATCCTAGAAGGAAGAGAGGCTGGGCATCCCTGCCGTGCCTCAAACAAACTGCCTCTGTTGTGCAAAGGCAAAACAGCATCAATTGTTGTTCTGGTTTATGGAGGTTTATGTATTTGTTTCTTTTTGGTTGCTTTTTACACAATAGTAACTAGCAGAAACAGAGCTGCATAAACACTCTCAGGAGCTTTTTAAACATGGGATATAAAGAGGGAGTGAGGAGGGCTCAAGACCCAGGACAAGGAGGGGCTGCTGACGGGCTGCCAAGGGCAGGTCACCACGGCTAATGGCAACCACTATGGAGTGCTTCCCCTTCACCATTTCTGAGCCTCCCAGAAAGGCAAGGGTGGGGTCATTATGGCTCCTCCCAGCAGAGGAAATGGATATTGGGAAATCTGAGTCTGTCACCCAAGGTCACCTGTGGCAGAGCTTACATGTTATGTAACAGGCTTTTCCCGGGGAGAGGTAACACACAGGTCTACTCACCCTGGCACAGGGATCCTTAACAGACCAAAGTAATGACTGTACGAAAGTCCACCTTGGTAAACCAGTGAGATTATGTTGGGGTTGCCAGTGGGAGTACGGCTGAGGGGTCACTCACAGGAGCAGCTCCGTCACCACAAAGCCCAGTCCAGGTGAGGGCTCAGCAAAGGGGCATCCCTGAGCTCTGCCTGATTGGCAGACGGCTTAGACAGTTCTGAGAAATGTCCTCTCAGAAGCTCAACCAGTCACAGTCGCCTCCCACAACAGTGTTTCCTGCTCCTACAGAGCTGGGGAGGGGCCTTTAAGGACCTTGTAGATTTCAGCTTTCCTACGTGTGTCTTTTGTTTCCAACTTGGGTCTCATGAGTATCCCCGTCCTGGAAGGAAGGCTTCAATGCTAAGGAAACCAACGTTGATCACAGACCAGTCTTCTCAGCCCTAGTGTGATGGCAGGCCAAATCTACCCTTGACAGGAGGCTCATTCTTAGCAGATATGAACTCATTTCTACCAGGTAAATCCATTTTCTACTGCGGCTCATTATTGTTTTCAAGATTGCTTCTCACATATATTGAACCCAAATCACATATTGGTCAAAATTCTGAACACATCCGTCTGCACAAAGGCTTCATCGTCTCAGGTACAGGTTGACTCAAGGCTCTGAGAAGCTGAAGGACTCATCCAAGGTCACGCATGACAGAGGTGGGTCTGACACCGTATTTACAGCTCATGACCACTCCAGCTTCCTGTTATGGGGAAGAATGACAGTGATAGGACACGACACGGAGGAAAAAGAGGTTGGAAAAATGAGAAGGTCCCCACATCCCTGACAGGGAGACAGAAGGAAAGGCACAGACGGGGCTTTTGCTTATGCCAGAACTGTGACTGTTGAGTCATGTTGAAGACAGCACGCGAGGACCCACGTGCACATTGGGGGCACAACGGGGACAACTCTGAAATCTGCATCCTAAGTTCTCTTTTCAGAGATGTCAAGGAAATATACAGAGCCCAGGAGAGTGCACTAAAGTGAAATACCCCGTCATTCATTTGTCTTCCTTACAAAGGAAATTCCCCTATAATTCATCAGTGGGAAAGGTTTAAGTGCGTTTTGTAATTCTTTTTATGTGCCCTAAGAGGAACATTCTGCTTTGCTCAAGGGGCTTTTTATTGCTCTCTGAAGGCCCAGTGGGGTTCAGAATTCAAAGGAAGGCTGGCACCTTTTAAGAACAATAAGCAACAAACAGAAGTGTCCAAGGAGAGTGGGGGAAAATGACCCAGAATGTGAGCACACGCATGTAAACAATGTAACACACATGGACACACACACATACACAGAGTCACATATCAAAACACACCTACTGCTGTAGTCTGACAGAGAGGTATCCCATACAGGCTCATGATTTTTCGCATTTGGTCCTTGTAAGGGTGCCATGTTAGAATCCACATGTTGCTCACAGCTGCAGCAGCCACTCCCATACCCAATGCAGTGAAAGTATTGACCATTCAGTACTATCAAAGAGGACAGTCTTTCTGATTGTGCCCGGCACACACCCCGGGTGAGGGGCTTTGCTGAGTGGAAGGTTAAAGGGTGACTTGGAGGTTTGGATGAAGAACAGATGACAGTACTGTCCATAGATCAAGGAGGGCAAGTCGAAAGGAAATGTAAAAATATAGGCTGGGCTTAGGCATAACAAGAATTGGCAATCACCTGCCATATTTACATAGAATAGAGTACTAAAGGAGTCATGGCATAGACATTCTTCTAAAGAGTTGAAGGAAGAATAGCATACAGTCCAAAGGAAAACCCCATTTTCTTGTATATGTCGTGGTAGCTATGGTTTTGCAGGTATAGCTATTGAGTTTGGGGGTACCCGTAACAAATGACTGAGACTAGGAGAGAGAATGTGTAGGGAGATGGGTGTGAATCGGAGCCTGGAGAAAAGACCTCACTAAAAGAGTAGGAAAGAATCTGGAAGCAAAGAAGGTAGAGAAGAGATGGTGAAGATAGAGAGAGAAAAGGGGGAGGGAGGTAAGGAAGAGCAGAGGGGAAGGAGGAGGAAGCAGGATGAGGAAGAAGAGGAGGAGGATGAAGAAGAGGAAGAGGAGGATGTGATGGTTTGAATAAGAATGGCCCCCATTGGCTCATATCTTTAAATGTTTAATCACCAGGAAGTGGAATTTTTTGAAAGGATTAGGATTAGGAGGCGTGGTCTTGTTGGAGGAAGTATGTCACAGGGGGTGGGCTTTGAGGTTCCAATAGACTGTGCCAGGGCCCTAGTCAATCCCCCTCTCTCTCTAGACTCTCTCTCAATCTCTCTCTCTTCCTCCCTCCCTCCCTTTCTGTCCCTGCCTCTCTCTCTGCTTACAGATCAGGATGTGGCTCTCAGCTACTTCACTGGCACCATGCCTGCTGCCATGCTCTCTGCCATGATGACGTCCTAAGCCTCTGAGACCATAAACCAGCCCCAATTAAATGCCCTATTCTTGTAAGAGTTACCATGGTCACGGTGTCTCTTCCCAGCAATAGACTAGGATAGAGTAGGACTGGAAAATAAGTGGAAAACCAAAACCCAGGACATGTGGAGGGTTTGGGTGCAGGTCGAGAGGTTGTAAGGAATTCCGAGAGGTACAGCTGAAATACAAAGAAGGAACTGAGCACGGCCCCGTACAAATGGTGTTTATTAAGAGAAAGCTCTGGGATCATACTGAGCAAAGGCCTCTCCTCTGTTGATTTAGTGAGTCATTCTTGCAATCTCTCTGGATTTCTTGATGTGTAGTGTGAAGTAAGAGACAGGTCTACTGTGCAGCAAAGGGTGCAGGCTTTGGGCAGTGTGCTGGGTGCATGGGGGAAAGCCATTGGAAAGATATACATACCAGGTACTAAATGATATTGAGAGCTACAGTAATGACATGGGGCATCTTACCTTTTCCTCTGTCTGCATCTGGATGGGGCTGGCATTTCCTCCTGCACTTGAAGGGACAAGGCCCACTCCTCCAGCCTGAAAGGACACTTCCCCCAACTCTGTCTGGGTAACAGACTCCAGACTAAATGGGGGGGGGCGGGAGTTGGGTTTTCTTGTTGAGGACACACAAGAGCATGTGTTAATCTCCTGCAATGTGGTATTGCTCATGTACTTCATTTAGCAGCCTTGTCTCTTATTAAATGCGATTAGTTTCCCTGTGGCTGAGAGATGGAGGAGGGTGTCTTCAAAGTGAAAGCATAGCGAAGTCACACTTAGTAAGGAAGTTCCTTTTTCTCTCTTTTCTAAAAAAATATCCTGTGCACGTGAGCCTGTGTTTCCACGGAGGCACACGTATGCTTCCAGCTGGACATGTGTATGTGTACGTGGAGGCCAGAGCACACACTGTGTTTTGAGACAGGGTCTCTCCCTGGCCTGGAACTCACTGATAAAGCTAAGCTGTCTGTTTAGTGAACCTGGGGAACCCACCTGTCTTTGTTGCCCCAGCACTGGGATGACAAGCATAGGCTACTGTGCCTGGCATCTTCATGTGGATTCCTGGAATGAAACTCGATCTCCAAGCTTGCAAGGTGAGCTCTTCCCTCCTCAGCCCTTGGCCACAGTTCTATGCTACCTCCTGCAAGGTCTCTAGGGCTGTAAACCTAACTTGGCTCCCTTCCCCTATTGGCAACATTCTCAGGACTGTAGACACTTTAGCAATTGAGAAGGATCTTAGAGTGTATATGAGGCAGTGCTGGGTAGTTGTATGGCAACTTGACAAAAGGTATAATCATCAGAGAGGAGGGAGCCTCAGTTGAGAAAATGCTTCCATAAGATTGTGCTATACACAAGCCATGATGAACAAACCAGTAAGCGGCACCCCTCTGTGGCCTCTACATCAGCTCCTGCCTCCAGGTTCCTGTCCTGCTTGAGTTCCTGTCTAGACATCCTTTAATGATAAATAATGATGTGGAAGTGTACGCCAAATAAACCTTTTCCTCCCCATCTTGCTTTGGTCATGGCGTTTCATCACGGCAATGGTAACCCAAGACAAGGAGCCGTGCTTTATCATTGAGAAAACTGAGTTCAGGTGGAGGAGAGGAGTTTCTCAGTTTACCCAGCCTGCCAAGGACAAGAGTGTACATCTGGTTTATCAGACTGCACTTTTGCTTTCATGACCGTATCAAGAGTAACACCAGTCTTAGGCCTTCGCATTCCATCCACACAAGACAATGCTCACTAGTGAATTGCCCACAATGCAGCAGCAGGCTTTAGGCTACCATGTCTTCAGTGCATGCTCCTTGGCCCCACCCACCTGCGCCACCTCCCTCAGCCCATCCCTCAGTCATCTGAGGTATCCAACAGTGGAGAGGAAATACAGTGGAGAAGAAGGTTGTGACTCCTGGAAAAGATGTGAGATTTCATGAGCATGAAGTAACTGAAGAAAAGGAAAGATGCATAAGGTTGACCCCAGAGGTCCCACAGAGGGAGAGGAGAGAATCCCAGGAGAAAAGGGGCTCTTGGGAAAGTCCACGGAGCTCATCTCAATGAACTTGCTATAAAATTTAAAATCAAGACCAAGCATCTTCACAACATGCTGGCATATCATTGGATTTAAAGAACTGTGCTCTGTCCGAAGCAGACCATCCAAAACATTTCCCGGCTTGAGAGTCAGAGCGGGGAATCATAGCAACCTAATTACAACTGGAGGTTGCTTTAATATGAGGCATAAACATATTTTCTCAATTTTAAATTTGATTTTCAAGAGTAAAATCCCAATCAGAACTTTCTTGCTGTTACTTTTTTGTGATTTCATTTAGCTGAAAGTATCACCAATCTAAGTAAATGGTTTTTTTTTTCTTTTTTTTTTCCCTCTTTTTATAACCTAAGGATTTGAGGGAAGGTGGCTCCTGCCGCTGGCACATTGCCTCTGTCATCCCAGAGTGATGACTTTATAATTCTTTTGCATTTTCCCTTGAGGTTTCAAAGTGGCTGCTGCCATTTCAACCTTCACATCTGTTAACCTTATCCGAGACAATTTTTTAAAAATTTAATCTTATTACTTATTACTTATTTTAACGAACAAGTACATTTTATGTATTCATAGATAGCCTACAACCTGATATTTTGGTATTTGTATATATTTTGGAGTTATCAAGTCAAGCTTTTTAACGTATTAAAAAATGGTTTGGGAATGGCATCTCATTCTGTAACCAGCCTGGAATTCATATCTTTCTCAGAGTCACCTGTGAGCACACAGACCCCCCAGCACTTTTGGGGAAACTGTGGCATGCTGTTCATTCAGCGTGTTCATGAAGGAGGAAGCTCCCAAGATCCCAAATGGGCTGCTCACGGTAGCCTTAACCCATATGATGTCCCAAGTTGGCTTTCGAGGTATAAAAGGCCATGTTCTTTTCCTGCCAGCTCACATAGGAGGAGGGAGAAATGTTTATACCAGAAAAATGTTCTAGAGCAGTGGTTCTCAGCCTTTCCTAACTCTGTAACCCTTTCGTTCCTCGTGTTGCAGTGACCAACAGCCATGAAGTTATTTTTGTTGCTACTTCATAACAGTAATTTTGCTATATCTGTGTTTTCTGATGGTCCTAGGTGACCCCTGTGAAAAGCTTGTTTTACAAAAAAGGGGTCATGACGCAAGGGTTGAGAACTGCTATTCTAGAGAGAAGAGCAACAGGAGATGGAAAGGTGTTCTTCACAGACCTGGCATCATTGTCTCAGAGGCTTAGAGTCCATCAAGGCAGGTGTTCTGAGAGCCTCTCCTCACCCCCTGCCCCCTCCCCCCCGTGGCATCAACGGGAGGGGGGCAGCCCCTATCATCACTTTAGTTTGCCCTCTGCTGTGTTGCTTTTCCTCTCTTGTTTCTGGATTTCTCTGATGATAAGTCTATTGCTAGAGAGAGCAATGGTTACATAATCTTAAATGTGAGTTTGGCCTTGTCATTTGGAAGGTTCAGGATTGGGCCGATGACAGGATCAACCACACTCAGCCACCACCACACACGCCAGCACCCTATCACCCATTACCGCCACGACCACAAATGTGACCTCTAAGGCCTCAGTCAGGTCCCCATGCCACAGGAAACCCATCTCATTTGGGCCTTCTTGGGACTATTCTTTCCCTTGCTGCTGCAGTGATTCCCAGAAGGACAGAAGGAACGCACAGTAGGGCCATTAGAATTCAAAAGGTTAGGAGCGATGCCCAGGTCTTAAGAGCTCTGACTGCTTCTGCAGAGGACCTGAGTTCCATTCCCAACTCTCATGTTGGGCAGCTCTGTAGCTCCAGCTCTGGGAGATCATATGTACTCTTCTAGCTCCATGGGCATTGCCTTCTAGACACACACACAGTGGAACACATTGTTAAAGTGAGAAATGATTTGCCTCAGTGCTGATGGAAGTTGCACATTTCAAGCTGCATTTGTTTCCAGAGGTTGAGGCTTCAGGAGTGGATTTCTTTATGTGTACATGCTCGTGTGTGTGTGTGTGTGTGTGTGTATCTGTGTTCCTGTGCATGTGGAGGCCAGAGGTTGATGCTGTTTTCTTCCTCTATCGCTCTCCATCTTAATTTTTGAAACCGCTTCTCTCACTGAGCCTGGAACCGATTGGCTAGCCTGAGTGTTCAGGGTTCCTCCGTCTCTACCTCCATACTGATGCTGCACTGGGTGATGGGCTCCACACTCTGGTTGTCATATGCACGCCCTGAGCACCTTGTCAACTGACAATCAATTCCATGAGTGGACTGTGTATAAGCAACCTCACAAGGCCCTTGCTTCACACACTGTGTCAGCACACTGTTCACGTTGTGTCCTGATGATGGCCAGCACCACCCCGCTGAGCACAGCAGAAGAGGAGAGACTACTGGGGACATAGGCTATTAGGGTGCTATGGGAAGAAGAGATGAAGGAGGGTGTGGGAGGCAGGCCTCGGCAGCTCATTTGATAACAGAGGGCTTATAACTTTGGCATAAAGAGCCATGCCCATCAAGAAGGACCGGAGTTTTCCTTGCTTGGCACAGTATCAGGAAACACAGTGTGTGGGCATGGGAGAGACACACCTGCAAAGAGGGCAGGGAGGAGCTGGAGAGGCAGCTCAGGGGTTAGGACCAAATGCTGCTCTGGCAGAGGACCTGTGTTTGGTTCCCAGCACCCACGTCAGGTAGTTCACACCAGCCTGTAATTCTAGTTCCAGAGGATCTGATGCCTTCTTAAAGCTTCTGGGGCATCTGAATTCTTGTGGGCACAACACACACACACACACACAACACACACACACACACACAAACATACCCTCTCAAAAAATAAACGTTGAACTGTTTAAAAAACAACAACATGAAGAAAGGGATGGCCTTAAAGATTCACAAGGCTTCTAAGAAAAGATAAATTCTTAGATTCTGACTTTGGCGGTCATTCCTCTCTTATGTGCTTTATGTTTCCATAGTCACAGTGTTTACTGGGGACAAAGAGGAAAAGGCACAGGGGGTTGTAAATTCCCCAAAGCCTTCACTCTGAACTTTAGTCCTTCATGTACACTTGAGTAGATATATACACATATGCCTCTCCTACTTCTCCTAGACTTGGATTAATTAAGATATTTTTGGATGCAGAGAGTGAGTTTAACTCAGAATGGCTTAAAAAGAAGGACTTTTGTTGACAGTCAAGGAGACCACACCATTTGTCATCCAGACTAGGAAGCTTTTGTTCATCTCAGATCCAACGTGGGACAGTGTTCTGGCACAGACAAAACCAGGAACAATTCTAACAAAGCTAGCCTGTCTTGTGACATAGTTCTCTGCATCAAGATGCCTTTAGATGAGGCAGCTCCAGAAAGAACTGCAGGGCTCAGAGATTCTGGATCTCCCAAGCATCTCAGGGGCTGGCTTTCAGGTTCTGGTCCCTTTTATTATCTTTCTAAGAGGGCCAAAAAAAGCCCCAGGCACCAAGATACCAACTCTGGAAGATGAAGATATCCATTTCCAGAAGCCTCCATCAGATTCCCCATCATAGTTACAGCCATGCCGCACAATCCTGCTTCAGTCACTGACAAGGGCAAAGGTGTTATTTATGATTGGTTTTCTTCCCTTGGAGATGAATTGGGTACAGTTTAGCTCCAAATATTTGGTTGTAGAGCAATGGAGATGGATAATTAACAAAATGCAAGCAGAAGGAGCTGAGTTTGATCTGCAGAGCTCAGGCAAAAAAGCTGGGTGTGGTGGCTTGCCCTTATAAACTGGGTGATGGGGATCCAGAGACAGGCAGATCCTGGGCTGTTCTAGGCTGCTTGGTGAGCTCCAGGCCAGGGAGGAATGGTGTGTGTGTGTGTGTGTGTGTGTGTGTGTGTATCTCAACAACAAATATCCAAGGTTGGCCTCAACATACATGTGCGCACATGAACGTGCACACATACACAAGGTTTATCTCTTAAGAGGATGAATAAGTTGGAATTCTGTTGCAAGCATGATTGAGCATCTGTAGGCCATGGATGCAGTCTAGAGAGCTCACCACTAGAGGGTTCTCTCCTGGGGAATCCTTTGAGAGACAAATCATAAAGCCGGGTATACATCTTCAGTATACAACATCAAGTACAAAGTTTCTATGCACTTACTGAAGGACCCTATCATCCCATCTTAGTTTGCTTTCTATTGCTGTCATAAAGATCACAATTAAAAGCAACTTGCAGAGGAAGAGATACACATCCTGAGTCATAGCCCATTGAGGGACGCCAAGGTAGGAACTCAGGGCAGGACCCGGAGGCAGGAGCTGAAGCAGAGACCATGGACGGGTGCTGCTCACTGGCTTGCTCCCAGTGGCTTTCTCAGCCTGATTTCTTATAAAACTCAGGACCACCAGCCCAGAAGTGACACCATCGTCAGTGGGCTGGGCCTTCCCACATCAATCATTCATCAAGAAAATGTACCACAGGATTGCATTTGGGCCAACTAAATGAAGCTATTTTCTCAATTGAAGGTCTTTCCCCCCAGATGACCCTAGCTATCTCAAGTTGACAAAACAACCAGGACACCCCCTTTATTTCTCCAGATGCCATAGCAGTCCTGTCTCACTAGGGTCCTATTTCCCAGCAGCAGCCAGAGTTCAGAGGCTGACATGATGATGGCTGTTGTCTATATTCTCAAAGTGGTACCTAGAGCTCAGGGCTTGTCTGTGCCTTGCTGCTGGTCCCCAGGCACCCAAATGCTCAGGGAGGGAGCAAGGAATCCAGCCTTTCTGTCTGTAAAGTCTGCTTATTTTGCTGATAAATGATGATACCAAAATTCAAGACAGCTTTTCCTGTGTATGGTGGAGGATGGGATGTGAATATTCCCTGTGAAAGAACTCCATGACTGGACTGGGAATATGGAATTGTCTGGGTTATAACCTGGAATCCTCCATGTTTCTTCTGCTTAATAGGAGATACTGGAATAAACAGGCAGGGAATAATATGAGAGAGACAACTTGAATGTATTGTAATAGATTTTTTCCCATAGAGGAATGAAAGGAGGAAGGGAGAAAACAGTCTGGCTTTGGTATTTTGAACCAGTTTATAAATCTTAATCATAATATGAAAACCTTGCCCATACTTCATAATCCATTTCCCTAATTCAGGGGATGCCAGACTACCTTGGAAACAGGTGCACTGGGTGGAGGGGATGAGAGTGGGAAGCCATGGAGTCAACCTTAGCTTCTTCAAAAATGCCCTATTTGGGAGTTGGAGAGACATTTCAGACTGTTCTTACAGACTACATGAGTCTGGTTCCCAGCACCCACACGGCAGCTCACAACCACCTACAACTTTAGTAACAGGGGATCCAGCGCCCTCTTATGGCAGCTGAGGGCACCTGCACATCTGACCCCATGCACACATTGCAGATACATAAATTAAAAATATATATATTTTAAAAGCATCCCAGTTTGAAAGGCTGGGAAGATGGCTCAGTGGTTGAACCATTGCTGTATAGACTTGGGGGCTGGAATTGAGATGTGGTGCCCACAAAAGTACCAGTTGGATGCCTCAGAAGTTAACAGGCACCCGTTCCCCAGAACAAGTCGGCTAGGAAGACTAGCCATATCTGTGAGCTCTGGGTTTGATTGAGAGACCCTGCCTCAAAAAAATAAGGTAGAAAAGCAGTTGAAGGTGATTCTAACATCAACTTCAAGCCTCCACATGCACACACAGGCATGCACATATGCATGCACCACACACACCACACACACACACACACACACACCCTTGGTGGGAAAAGGGAAGACATCCTACTTTGTGTATTACTTGAAGTCTACTGTCGCCCACCTCTTCCTCAGCCTTCCATGCGCTGCCTCCTCCCCACTTCTCCTCTTCCAATTAGAGCTGTCGAGGATGCGTTTCTAACAAGGAGCTGTGTGCAAGGGCTTCCTAATGATTTCTTTTTCAACATGTCATGCGTCAGGAGGCAGCTGGGAACAGAGCTGCTTGGTATGAGCAGCCCTGGCTAATTAGGTTTCTGGCTGCCTTCTTTGCACCCACCCCCACCAGCCTGCCCTGTCATGCCCTGTGTTGGCTCAAATTCTGCTGGCTGTCTGGGATAATTTGACGATCCCACGCAGAAGTACGCCATCCTTTACATTTATTAAAGGCTTCTCTGCTGAGGCTGATAATGCCAAAACTAATTAGGAAATTCTTTATCCCCCACCCCCCACCTCGGGGTACCTTCTTCATGGGTGATCCTGTAGCAGTCGAGGGAAGGGCAGCACTACCTAGGGGAGGCCTGTCAGTTTGTGGGGGGAAACCATTTGACTGATGAAGAGACTGGAGAATAGTTGCTGCTTTCTGTGAACCTTTTCTGAGGCAAATACAAATTTCCACTTTCCCTGTACATAGGCCATCAAGAGCAGACCAAAGAACGCTGACCAGAGTCCAGCTTGGCAAACAAATGAGTTCATTTGGGCTTATAAATCATGGGTGAAGGGATACACACAGGGCGTGGATGGCCCCAAAGCAGCTACCGTCACTGGAAAGTCTCACCCCAGCATGAACATGACTTCTTTGTAGCTGTATAGACGGAGTCCCCTCTTCAGTCAGCATTTAAGTTGACACGTTTATGGCGTGTCCTAGACTTGCAGTTTGAGCAGAATTACATACAGCTGAGAGGAGTGGGAAAGAGTGGATGGACTCTCCTGAGGACCCAACCCTTCTTCTGTGAGAGATTATCAAAAGGTCCCACCTTGAAGGTGGCTGTGAGCGGCCACAGCCTTCAGTTCAGAAGAGGGCACTCCTTAGCGCTATGGGGAAGAGTGGGGAAGGGAGGACCAAAAGGTAAGCTTCTTGCCAAGTCCGTTCTGTGCAAGAGAGGATGGCTCTGCCCTAAGAGCCAAAAGAGACCCACTGAAAATCTCCAACTACTGAGCGCAGAGGGCAGGAGGGTCCTTTAGCCTCTGCTTTGAGAAGAGTGATGGGGAGATGGGGTTTATGTTCTCTGAGGGAAGAGCTGAGTGCTCTGGCTCATTCTGTTTCCTCTCTGGACCTTGAGGGCCCCCAACATGACACCAGGCACACAGGAAACTGTCAGCTTCTGAGGGGCTGTTTGCATCAGCTCTGGACCATGGAACATTCTAGGGCTTGAATGGAATTTCATCACTCATCGGAGTTCAGCGAGGAAGGGCAGAAACCAAAGCAGGCGTTTTTAGCCTAAAGGGTTTGGTGAAGAGAATTAGAGAGATGCAGGTTATGGATTTAGGAAACACCAGGACTAGACAAAAGAAGGGAGGTAATGGCTGACCTCCACCTGCCTCCAGGACATGTGGAAGGGCAGCCAGGGAAGTGGAGAAAGAGGGTCCTGTAGCATGAGGGCTTAGATCACATCCGATCTGAGCTGCCCCTGTAGACAGGCAACAACAAGAAGCGTAAAGGCGGCCAGAGGCTTGAACCTCCTGGTGGAAGAGGGTGTGGTGTAGAACTCAGGCTGGAAGACACTGCTTGGAGGTGTCTCACAGGAGACCTTTCTCTCTTCTCTAGCCTTGCTTTTTTCTGTTTATGAGCTGTCTTTTAGTGGTCTGGGGTAGCTCCCTAGTCCAGCTATTGACAGAACCCATGAAGAAAACCCAACAGGCAATGGAGAAATGCCATTTGCAGACCTGGCATCGCTGCCCGATGCAGTTTAACGAGTCACACACCAAGTCAACCACCCAGACAGCATGGGAGGCAGCGGGGAACCCAGAGGTGACTCCATGGTCTATTCAGAGCCTACAGACTGAGGACACGGATAATTACACATAGTTAATTAATTACCTTGGAAAGCAGATGTCACAGGGCAACACGAGTGTGTCTGAGAGGCTCTCCGGAGGAAACACAGACTTAAGAAGTGACCTGAAAAGTTAGGAGGAGACTCTGTGTGGGGTGGGGCAGAGGAAACAGACCGTGCAAAGGTCAGGAGGCAAGAGGGGGCAGAGCTTTGGGAGGACAAGAGGCTGAACTCTTTCCTGCTGACCTCTACTTTGGCATGCGCTCTGCTCAGCCCGAGCTGCCCCACCTTCTGTGGGCTGCGAGGTCTTCCTGTTGATAACTAGCGTCACATGTCACCCTCGGTCCCGACTCACCTCTCTGCTAAGCTCAGAGCAGTCACTCCACCCATGATTGATTTAACCTCACTTGTGGTAAAAATTGCAAATCCAACCACCGCCGAGACGCCATTTCTCATCCCTCAAATTGAAAGATGCATTAAAGTAATGAGCACGAGGGTGGAGGTGTGCGCAGCAGCTGTGTGGGAAAGCAGGTCCCAGTAAGTTCCCAGGAAAGAACTGAACCAGGTAAACAAGAGACTAGGTGCGAAGCCCCAGCCATTCATGTCCCTCCAGCAGTCTATGCTGGGGACACCGCACACAGGCTCCTGTATATGCTGGTTCCATCTTGGTGGACACAACTAAGACTAGATTGAAGGAATCTAGTGTGTGTGTAGGGAATCACCCACATTGATTGCCTAGTTTATTCTTTCTTTCTTATTATTCCCTAAACAGAAAAGCAGTAATTTTATTATATTTAAGGTAATTAATTTTTTTTTCAAGATAGAATCTCATGTATCCCAGGCTGGCTTCAAACTCCCTATGTATCTGAGGATGAGCTTAAACTTCTGATTC
Organism: Pachyuromys duprasi; assembly: GCA_028658305.1. Classification (NCBI taxonomy): domain Eukaryota; kingdom Metazoa; phylum Chordata; class Mammalia; order Rodentia; family Muridae; genus Pachyuromys; species Pachyuromys duprasi. The sequence goes on from CM053766.1 coordinate 110,572,894, forward strand.
TCCTGTTTCCACCTCCAGAGTGCTGGGATTGCTGGTGTGCACCACCACATCTGGCTTACGAGGTCTCGGGAATCTTGTCTATGCTGGGCAAGTACTCTGTGATCTGGGTTTTGTCCTCCCACACTCCCTCCGCTGGAGATCTTTCTCTCAACTCCAGGGCAGACCCTGAGCCCTTTCTTGATGACCCCATCTTGACCTCCCCTGGCATTTGGCTCGAGCCCATGCTGCCCCGTGGGCTTCTGACCTGTGTAAGGTATGGAGAGTAAGCTAGGTGACTGAGAGTCTGTGTGTGTGTGTGTGTGTGGCATTGGGCAGGTTCCAGGCAAATGTGACGTCATTTTGTATAAGGACCTGCGTGTGGGTTTTGACATTAGGAAGACGTCCTAGACCCCACCCTTTGCAGCTGTGTTGTGATAGTGATTCCTGTATTACCAACGTGCTGGAAAGTAGGACTCTGGGGATTTCCGAGGCAGCCAGCACTGTACCACTGAGGCAGCTGATCGTCTGGGGTAGGAGACTGGGTCAGCAGACTGTGATGTGCATGCTGATAAAGCCTTTAAGGCAAGGCTGGGCAGCTGCCTCAGAAGCTCAGACACACCTGAGTCCAAGTCCTGCTGACTAAGTTTAGCACTTCTTTCTTCTCTGGAAAAGCGATGGCGTTCTTAGAGCCTCTGTTCCCTCGTTAATGATGAGATTTGCAGAGAAATGAGGAAGTGGGACTACCCAGTCTCAGAAAGAGAAAAAAAGATGTGTCTGCACTCTCATGAGGCGCCTGACTGAATGCTCGTGTGTATGAAATAAGGGGGCATAGAGTGGGTCTGGACAGGTCGTGGAGAGATCACGAGAGAAGAACTAGAGGTGGTGAGAAAGGTGTGAGGCAAAAGGTCAGGCAGGAAGTGGGGAGGAAGCTCCTGCCTGAGATGCAATTCTTTGTTAAGTTAATTTAAAAGGGGGGCTATAGAGTCATATTCTGCAGTTGAATTGGAGGGGGGCTCACCTGTCGCCCTAGACTCTGTTTGGATGTTTAGTTTGGGGTTCTAGGGGAGGGGTGGTGCCACTATTCTGGGGAAGCTGATCTATCTGAATTCAAAACCAGTTCCCCCTCCTAATGGCTGCGTGCATTAGCCTGGGTACAGCTGGCAGGATGTGGCTATGGGTAGATAAGCTGAGATAGCTATGCTGCCACTAAGCCGGAGGAGCCAGCAGAGACGGTGAGTAAATTCCATCTAAGCCAAGATGTGAGAAAGGTGAGTTCTGATTGCAAAGTCAGGAAAAGATGGTCACCTCATACCAGTTAGAACTCACGAAAATGTCCTTCCTCTGCTTCTGTTCTGTTTGGGTCACAACCGGTTGGACGGTGCTTAGCCACGTGAGTGAAGAAGGACATTCTGTGTTCAGTTTACTGATTCAGATGCTAATCTCAGGGAGAAATAATTGAGTGTCCATCAACTAATGAATGAAAATATGGTAGACATACACCATGGAGCACTATTCAGCCATGATAGAGGATAGACACGTGTAACTTGTAGCAGTGTGCTATGAACTGGAGGTCATTTGTTAGGTGAAACACTGAAAGACAAATGCTGGGAACGGTTGACAAAAGGGACGAGGTTAGAGTTAGAGAAAGAAATTCAGGGGGCTACAGATAATTATAATAAACTATAGCTTTCTAAAACCTTGAAGAATGGAATTTGAGCATTTTTGACACAAAGTAATTATACTTTAAACAGGCAGTATGTTTATCCTGATTTGGATATTCATGGATATGTCACATGTAGCACATGCAGTTTATTATGTTATCAGTGACAATGAAATGTAACAACAGGGAACTTCTAACATCTTTTGGAAACACTCTCAGAGACACGCTGAGAAGCAGCGTTTTGCCAGGGGTATCACTCACTGGCGGGTTGATGTATAACTTCACTGTCCTACTGTGCACTCTTAGTTGGGCTCACTAAGCTTTGGATGTGTGGTAGCGATGACGCTGGATCGCAGAGCCGTTGTGGGGTAAATGAAGCTGTGCCCATCTATGGTTTAGGTCTGAAACACTCTTGCAGAGGGCTGCACAGCAAAGACTGGGTCCCCATTGCAGCAGCACTTAGGCATGGGAGGAGGTTGTGCCGTGAGGGTCCTGACCTCATCAGCGAGTGAATCTGTTGACAGATTCATAGTTTAGTGGAGTCTTGGGGGGAAACTTTAGGAGATGGGCCTAGTTGGAGGAAGAGGGTCACTCAGGGTGTGCCCTGCCCTCCCCCCTCTCCTTCCTGGACACCAGGAAGTGAGCAGCCCTGCTCTACCATACACTTTTCACATGATGCTTTGCCTCACTGCAGCCCAGAAACAGTGAGTGAGCCCACGTGACAACACTGAAACCTTATGAGCCAATCATGTCTTTCTTCTTTCGGGTTGATTTTCTCAGGTTTTATTTTATTTTTGTCACAGGCATTGGAAAGCCGAGTCACACATCTTGTAAAGTGCTTAGAGAACATCTAGATAGAAGGCAGAGGGAAGGTGGGTTCCCTGGAGGTGTCCACAGGGCTCCTGTGGGTACCAGTGGGTGGAGCAGTAACACAGGGACTCCTGCGTGGTATATCAAGACAGAGACGGGCAGAGGTGGAGATAGAATAGAGATGTGCCCACACATATACATACATATACACACATACATGCACACATGTACACATACATACACACATATGTACATGAACACACAGACACACACACACACAGAGTTTGCAGTGGCCCTGGGATGTGGCTCTTGGCCCCTAAATAGAACTTGGGGATTATAGGGTCAGGAGCGAGACAAGAAGGCCGGAGTCAGCAAAGAGCCTAGAGCTTCAGGCAGAGGACACCTGGGTAGAGAGGCTGTGTCCCATCACAGAGCAGCTCTGAGGAAGGAGGGCAGAGCCATGGTCCAGGTCACAGCTCAGTGGATGGAAGAACAGACCTGCTAGACCCGCCCAGTGATGGCTCTTGGTATTTAATCCCCTAAAGGAGCTCACAGCTTCCCATGGAGAGATGAACATCAAGGAAAGCCCAATCTGACACATTTAACTTAAAATCAATGAAAAAAATAATGGCTGAAATGATTGAGTTTGGGAGTGCCAAGATCAAATTCTCTGGTTCAGACAAGCTGTGAGATTAGAGCACTGTCCAGTGGGAACACATGTGAATGCACACATGAATGAATGTACACACACACACACCACGGGCACAGCATGCATGAACATGTGCATGTACACAATACAGCTACATATATACACATGTGCGCAATGCATACACACAAGATTGCCTGCATACTGTGCATGCAGGCATGTACACTCATGAGCACACACACACATATGCATATGCATGTATATCCATGAAAGCATGCACTCACACACATGCACACACACGTGCAAACAGGCACAAACAACCACACAGGCATACAGCATGCACACCCGTGAATGCACACACACACCCACATACCCAGACGTAGTGTGTTCTCACCTCTAAGAAGATGCCTGGAGACTGTCAGCTACTCTGTTTCCGAGGAGGTTGGCACAAGGCACCCGCTCTGCAAATGGGGATGAACAGGTGCTACATGATCAGGATCATAAAGTTTTAATCTGCCGGTGGCAGCGGTCAGAGCTGGAAGCTGGCCGTGGGAAGGGCAGCGGAGAAGCAGGCCCAGCCCAGACGTCTCCCTCCTTTGTGGGAACTGCACTCCCTTTAGTGGGTCCCACCTCTCCTTGCCAAGCCTTGAAAGCCGAACACAGCAAGAGGCAGAGGCCTCTGAGTGTGCCGCGCTGTAAATCCTTCCAGTGGGAAGGGAGATTTACGGCGTCCTGAGCGTGGGCGGCAGGCCCAGTTTGTGTTAATAGCCTTATTAGTTACATGGCTGTAAAACCCAGGCCTCCGAAGTACTCAACAGCCACGGGACTGCTCAGGGGCATTCAGTCAGCACATGGAAGCTTCTTGGCGTGGTCTTAAAGCCCCTGGAGCCTGATTAGGGAAGCCCTCCTGGTGGGCTAGAGATGGACATGTGGACTGAGACCAGTGAGCTTCAAAGGGGATCAATGAAGCACAGCATAGCCTTCGCTGCCCATCACTGTGGGCCACCTCCAACCTACGATGGCAAACGGGTACAGTCTTGTTCTTGACTGTGTAGAGGTCAAGAAGTGTTGGTAAGGGCCCCCAAGGCAGTGAGCTCATAGCCCCATGAGATCCCAAGTGTCTCTGTGGACCCTAGACTAAGGAGCCCCCTAGAGATGAGCATAGCCCAATGGGAGGGCGACACCATCGTGTTGGTTGGAGAATGAGAAGACTAGCTACAAAGGTGTGTCAGGCCCCAAGGTACTCATACACACAAAAGAAGCCAGAGAGACAAACACCAAACTTCTAAAAATCCACTCCAGTGAAGAGATGCAAGGACCTGTCACCAAAAGACGTTCCCATCACCCAGCCACACAGAAAGGAGAAGACACCACAAGGGGTGGGTATGCAGGGAAACCCCAAAACACTCAGATGGATTCACCCAGCCCTTACCTTTAAGGGGGTTGAGTGGGATCACTTACATGTAGAGAGCATTATTGCCAACAGTTTGGTCCTTTGAGGAAATTATGTTATCTGTGAGTTAATAAAATAAGTGGTTTAATTATTGGTTAATGATGAATTCCATTCTGTATGCTTGGAGGCAGGGAGTGGTCATAAGAAAGGGGCTAGGGAGGCTGGTTCCTTCGCTTTCCACTTTCCCTCCCTAGAAAATTCCACTGTTACTCAGCCCCATGGCATGCACCTGGCATCCTCAGCCCTGTGACGAGCATCTTTCACCCACTATGCTACCTCATCCTTAGCTGCTGTGAACTTGGGAGGGCTGGGCTTGAAGATTGTCTCAAACACAAATTATGTGCTGACAGGTGAGTTACACAAAGCAAAGCTGGAATGTGTCTACGGCATTAAAATACTGAGAGTGTGTAATGGAATGTGGACAGCAATGGCAGGTGTTTCGCAGGTGAGGTGCTGCGTTGACGTTGGTTATTCATGTGTAGAAAGGTGCAGTAGGGTCAGGTATTCTTATGTCATTGTGAGCAGCTCCCAGATCACAGGGAACACTCATCAGGACACTCCACTTGGCTGCACAAGCTCACATACAGTTTCTTGCACATATACATAATTAAGAAATAAATCTTTAAAAATATCTAAACACTGCAGTGCACACTTGTGACCTTGGTGCTGGGGAGATAGAGGCAGGAGGATCCCTGGGGCTTGCTGGCCAGCCAGTCTAGGCGAATCTATGCATTTCAGATCTGTGAGAACACAGGCACGCGCACACACACGCGCATACACACACACACACACACACAGTCTCTGTCTAGGAGAGGTTGCTGGTGGCAGTGGGGAAGCGAGTATATATAAACGGAGGTCAGTAAGAGAGCCGTGACGGAGACAGCAGACTGAAACTGAAATGTCCCCCGTGGGCTCAGGTATCTGAAAGCTTGGACACAGCTGCTAATGCCATTTTGGGAGGTCATGGGAAACTTAAAGAGTCAGGAGGACCTTGCTGGAGGAAGTGGGCTCACTGAGGCCTTTAGCGGCATTCTGCACCCAGCCACTCCCTGGCTCTCTTTGCTTCCTGTCTACCATGAAAAGAAGGGCTGCCTAAGCTGCATGCTTCCACCGATGTGTTCTTCCATCCCTGCCCACAGGGCCCAGAGACCATGAAGAGAACCTCCCAAAGCCTTGGGCAAAGCACATTTTTAAAAACTCTTTAAGTCTTTTAAAAAAGATTTATTTTTCTATTGTTTTTATGTCTGTCTATGCCCTTGTGTGTATGTGTCCATGTGTGCAGGAGGCCTTGAAGGGTAGAAGAGGAGCCCTGGTCATTTGGAGCTGCAGTTACAGGTGGTTGTGAGCTGCCCCATTTGGGTGCTGGGAACTCAACTTGGTTCCTCTGCAAGAGCGGGAGGTGCTCTTAACTGCTGAATCACCCCCCACCCCCAATCTCTTAAAAAAAGGCATTTGAGGTCTGGTGACACAAAGCCACCAGCACAATGCGTGGGATGGAGCAGAGCAATGTCCTTGGCTCTAGCCTCCCCTGTTCACACAGTTCTGGCCACACGCAGGTGCTCACAACTTTCTTTGCAATTCTGTCCTCCCCCCTTCTCATTTCTGCAGAAACTACCACCCTCCCCATCCCACACCTGGCTGGCTCCAATAATCTGCTAATTAGTCTTCCTGTCTTCTGGGTCTCCCCTTTCCAATCCATCTTGCCTGCTGTCACTAGGCCAAGCATTCTGAAACGCAGCTTACATCATGTCAGTTTTCTATGGAAAACAGCACTGCCCTGCTGGGCTCTGTGATCCGTACAGGAGGAAGTGAAGAGTCTGTCAAGAGACACTGTAGGTCTTCCTCCGTGCGGTCTCCACAGTGTGTCGCCTTCTAGTCTCCCATGGCAGGAACGCAAATACCACCAGCAACTGGGAGGACTTCAGTGTCAGCAGCAATGGCCATAACTGCCCAGGTCAGTCACATCTGCCTTTTGGCTTGGCAAGGTCGATGTGGAAATGGGCTTTCAGATCCCCCATCTCAGTGGGCTTACTGCCCAGCCAGGGAGCATGGACAGCAGATGGCCTCCAACTGCCAGTGTCCCTGACAGCTGTAGAGACACTCCCTCCCCAAGGCTGTGACTTTTCTGGGGATTTGCTGTGAACTGACCAGAGTAAGACAGGGGGAGGGGCTTCATGATTTTGGCTCCTCCGGGTTGCCTGATCCTGTTGAACATTTGCTGAATTATTTTTGTTTTGTTTTGTTTTGTTTTGAGACAGGACCTCTAGCCTAAGGGTGTCCTGGAACTGATCTTGTAGCTGAGGATGACCTTGAACTCTTGATGCTCCTGCCTCTACCTCTGGAGTGCTGATGTCACAGACATGCACCATCGAGATTGATCCATGTTTTTACGGAGGGTGGAACCCAGGGCTTCATCTGTGCTTGGCAAGCCCTCTACCACCTGAGCTGCATCCTACATCCTCAGCCCAGAATTCCCATTTTGACTGTATTCTGTGCTCAATCGTGCTGCTTCCTCCTCCTCCTCATTGCTGTTTTGATGGCTTTATTCATATAGTCCGTAATTTATACTTATGTATTATGGTATATGACCATAAAAGTTTCAAGGATTAAGTTAGTTTTAGAAGTTTCACCTCAGGGCTGGAGAGATGGCTCAGAGGTTAAGGGCACTGGCTGTTCTACCAAAGTTCTGAGTTCAATTCCCAAGCTACCACATGGTGGCTCACAACCACCTATAATGAGATCTGGTGCCCTCTTCTGGTATGCAGGTGTACATGCAGGTAGAATAGTATATACATAACACATAATAAATAAGTCTTTTTTTTTTTTTTAAAGAAGTTTCACCTCTCTATGCCTGGCACTTGTGAGCATTCGTTCTTTAGTTTCCCTCCAAACACCAGACCTAGACAACCACTCACATGCTTTTCATCCTTATTCAGCTGTTCAGAAAACTTCCCATAAATGGAATTTTAAGTGGAATGTGTGTGTATGTGTGTGTTCTTACTCCTTTTCTATGTGTTTTAAGACAGGGTCTGATGTAGCCAAGGCTAGCCTAGAAACTTCCTGTTTACTTGAGGATGCTCTTGAACAGTCTCCTGTTTGCACTTCCCATGTGCTGGGATTACAGGTGTGAACGCCCACTGCTCCCATTTTAGGCAGTGCTGGAATGGAGCCCTGGACCTCATGGATGCCAGGCAAGCACTCTACCAACTGAGCGACCTCCTTGGCCGGCAGGCCTATTTTCTTAGCAAGATGTCTTCAGTGTTCATCCATGTCATAGCATATATCCATAGCTCATTCCTTTTTAAAAAAAAATATTGCTGAATACTATTCTCCAAGATGAATTTACCGTGTTTCATCCATACCTTCATAAATGGATGGATGTTTTGGCTACTTGCATTTAGTTGGCCTGCTATGAACACTCTTATACAAGTTTGTGTGTGAACACATTTACCTAAGAAACATGCTGTAATCCGCACTCTGTCTTTGTGAACTCTTGAGTATTCAGGCTGTACTAGCCCATTCAAGAATCGCTTTACAGATAAACTTGCAGAATAGAAACGGTACTGTAGGGATGGCTCGGAGACTAAAGGCACTCGCTGTTCTTCCACAGGAAACCAAGTTTGGTTTCCAGCACCTACATCAAGTGTCCCACAACTGCCTGTAACTCGAACTCCAGGGAATCAGATGCCCCCTTCTGGCCTTCAAGGGCACCTACATTCACGTGCACATACAGATAGAATGACACACCAGCATATAGATATTTAGAAATAAAGTATGAATACATACAAAATGACACATGCAATATTGTAGAACTATCATTTGTGTCAATTAAACATTGGAAACAACAGGATTAGAATGTTAGTTTTGGCTGATCAGAGAGGCTTTGTGACCTGTTAAGTGACACAGCAATTAAGTGGTAGTCCTAGGACTTCAACTTGGTTCTTGACTCGGTAGTATATGTCCTCTTTGCTTATCTCTTTCTTTGCCAGATTCTACGTGGTTTTTGTACACATCTACCCCAAGTCTAGAAACAGCCCATCCACAGATATAGTTTGTCCCGGTTCTCAGTGTTTAAAAATCTGTGACTGAAAATACAGATCATACAGGTTCTTTATTTATCTTAAGATGTATTGATTTATGTATTTTATGTATATGGGTACTTTGTCTGCATATACATCTGCTCACCAGAAGATGTCATCACACAGTCGTGAGTTACCCTGTGGGTCCTGGGAATTGAACTCAGAACCTTCAGAAGATCAGCAGTACTCTTTTTGACTGTACTGGTTTCCTTTTTGTGTTAAGAGGGGAAGGCAGGGGGGATGGTGAGGAAAACTTAGATGGCATTTCCAGTTGCCATGACAACTAGATGACACTCTTTCAACAACAATTTGTTTGTTTGTTTTCTCACTTCTGGTGCTGAGTTCAAGTCTAAGGGATCTGCAGGATTTTGTTCCTAGTGTGGGTTCCCCTCCTGCCCCGAGGGTATATTTCTTTCTGCTGGGTTCTCACATGGTCGGGGGTGGGGTACAGGTCTTTATGTCTCTGGACATGGGGTGAGTTCATATATATGCATGTGTGTGCACATGTGTATGTGTGCATTTGTACATGTATGTGTGTGTGCATGTTTTGGGATTCACTCACCTGTTTGTGAGCCCAGAAGTCAATGCAGGGTGTTATTCCTATTGCTTCTCTACTTTATTTTCTGAGACAATGTCTCTCAGGCAGCCTGGAGCTCCTGTTTCTGCTTGGCAAGCTTTCCAATGAGTGCTGGCTCTGTCTGCCTCCACAGCTCCCTAAGGCTGGGCGTACAGAGGCAAACCACCATACCCTGCTTTTTCATGAGTGCTGTGGATACGAACTCAGGTCTTCACGCTTTTGTGTTGGGCACCTCAACCATTGTGCCCTTTGTCCCCATATATCTTCTTTTTATTAAGGGGTCCATTCTGTGGTAAAATGAAGGCTTCTTTCCTCATTTCACTTTTCTCATCTCCTTAAAGGCCTCATTACAAGGGCAGTCACCCTGGTGGTTAGGGCTTCAAGAATTACTTAGGAGAAGACAGAGATGGCCTTCCTAGGGGGATTATTTCCTAGGAACTTGATATCTGACTCCAGGTGGTACCTACGGCCCAGATTGTGCCTTGCCTGTGGATTCTGCACAACTTGACATTGTTCCTGTACAGCTTAAGCTATCATCAGTAGGGACTGTGCTGGCTGGTTTTATGTAAACTTGACAGAAGTTGGGTCATCTGGAGAGATGAAGCCTTAATTGAGAAAACACCACCATCAGATTGGCCTACAGGCATGCTCTTGACTAATGATTGATGTGAAGGGGGGCAGCCCGCTGTGGGTGGAGTCATCTCAAGGTAGGTGGTCCTCTGGAATATAAGAAAGCCAGCTGAGCAAGCCAGTGAGCAAGAAGCATTCCTCTGTAGCCTCTGCATCAGCTCCTGCCCTGGCCTCTGCTATGACAGACTGCAAGCTGTAAGAGGAAATAACCCTTTGCTGCCCAAGTTGCTATTGGTTATAATGTTTATCAAAGTGATATAAAAAACAAACCAGGGCAGCTCCCAATACACGCACTATAGGATAAGAAAAGAACCGTGAACAACAGAGTTCACGATGGTTGTGAGCATGGATCAGATTGTCAGCTGACTGCACGCAGATGACATCAGCTCTGGGACCCTCAGTTGCCTTCTCTGTACAATGGAGGGGGGTCAAATAATATCTAAGACTTGAGTTACTGTTTGAGTTTTATGACCCTGCTCTGTGGAGAGTCTTGGCAGGGTTAGTGGTGTGTAATACAGACTTAACAGGTGATTGGTTCAAATATTGGTTCGTTTGCTTAATGTGTGTGTGCCTGTGTGTGCACCAAGAATCTGGAAGACAGAGGACCGCATGTGCAGCTGGTTCTCTTTTGGCCATGTGGGTTCCAGGGACTGAACTCAGGTTCTAGGCTCAGCTGCAGGCTCTTCTACCCACTTGGTCATCTTGAAGGCCCCTGTGATTTAAAAAAAAGTTATAAATGTTGTTATTTTTTAGCAGCCCGGCTGGATCTGGTGAGTCCCAAGATCCCCCTCAGTTTTGATCTCTTCGCTCTAGAGTGTTAACAAGCAAGTGTCAGGGCAGGGTTCTCAACATTTTGCACAAAAGACATCTTCCTTTCTTCCTTCCTTCCTTCCTTCCTTCCTTCCTTCCTTCCTTCCTTCCTTCCTTCCTTCCTTCCTTTTCTCTTTCTTTTTCTTTTTTCTGGCTAGAGGGACCTGGCACTTTCATCAGATTCTTAAAAGGGTCAATGACTTCCCACAGCACAGTTATGGATGCCTCTAGAGCATGAGGGTTTCCGTGGTATTCCAGGGTGACCCTGAAGAGCGGGAAGTTTGATCCTTCTGAGTGTTGGGGCAGCAGGAAGACAGATTTCAGCTCTGAGCTGTAACATAACTTCCAGAGAAGTCGGGCCATCTACGGCTCACAATCAGCTTATCAAAGCAATTTAGTGGGGATGCTCCTATCTCCCAGCCATGGGCAGTCCTTCAGAGAGATAAAATTTGATGGGAGCAGCAAAGACTCTTACGTCCTTGGCAAAGGTCAGTGCCGACTCTGAAAGCATCAGTGAGAGGGGCAACTGGGCTTTTCCTGAACGAGGCCACAGGCTTGACCGCTTGTCCAGACATACTGGAGACCTTGGGGACATTCACTGCAAACTGAAGGCCTAAAAATTATGGGCAAAAAGGTGTGATGGCCCGGAATCACTTGATGTTAAACCAGGCTACCGTTCATCACAGACATCATTGATGGTTGCCTCCTTCTGTGTATGTGCGTGTGCCTGCATTCGGGGAGGGGTGTATTTGTGTGTGTGTGTGTGTGTGTGTGTGTGTGTGCGTGCGCGCGCATGCGCACATGCACACCCCAGAAGACAGCCCTAGGTGGCTGGCCCACAGCTCCATGGATTACTGACTCTACAAACAAGCACCAAACCTGTTCTTTTCTTTACCCCTTAGCGTGAGTCCAGGGTTCAAAGCTGTATCACGTGTACAGCAGCACTTCATTAATGGAGCCACCTTCCTAGCTACTGGTTGCTTCTTATTTAGACCTATTTCTCTTAAATGCAGAACACAGACGCCTAAGATTCAGGACAATGCAGTAGAAAGCCATGGGTTAAGGTGGACCCTTCGCCCTCAGTATGTAGCTCTGACTGACCTGGAACTCACGGAGATCTGCCTTTCTTTGCCTCTCCTGGGCTGCGATTAGAGTGTGCCATCACAGTGGGGCTTCAACAATTTTGCAGTTGGAACGGTGAGCTTCGGAGCTACCTGAGCTAGCCTTCTGCTTATGATACCTAGGTGACTATGCTGGAGTTAGCCTTCATCGTACCTATCATAGCACAAGGGGTTCCTTACTTTTGATCTAAATCTTCTGAGGCCAGGTATTCCCAAGAGCCTCAAAGAGATAGCTCAGCCACACCTTTCCAAGCAGAGTGTTCTTGTGGCCGGGTCTGCAGCGCAGTGGTGGGGTGCTTGTCTAGCATGTGCAAGGAAGGCCCTGAGGAGTGCATGGCAGGCCTCACCCTTCTTGGCGTCTCGAAGCTGATTGGCCTCTTTGTCTCAGAAGGAGCTGAGGACCAGTTGTCCAATCAGCTTTGAGATGTGTATGAAAGCCCGCATAGTAGCAACACTCAACAGCCCTGAAAGCTCTGTTGAAATTGTTACGAAAAAGTGGAGAGTTCGAGCCACAGTCGGAGGAGTGTGTGCAAAGGAGACCTCAAAGCCCACCCCAACAGTGACATACTTCTTCCAACAAGGCCGCACGTATTCCAACATGCCCCACCTTCTAAAAGTGCCACTCCCTATGGCCAACCATTCAAACAAATGAGCCTTTGACGGCCATTCCTATTCAAACCAGCACACATCTCCTGAGCTCAGTTCACCAGGAGCTAAAGATAAGGCAGAGAGCAAGGGGAGAGGAGGGAGTTCAAGGACCTGCATGGAGGACAGTCATGGTATGTGGGGTGTTAATTCTGCCGAATACCTTGTTAAGAAAACCAAGAAATGAGCATGAAAGCCAAAGGGCTGACTGATGTCGGGGAGCTGCCTTGGCACAGAAGCCGGGCTGTGGGGGAGAGGGAGGATGTGAGGACAAGAGCTCTGATTGGTTGACAAGGTCCTGGAAGATTCCTGATTGTAGTGAACTTTCTCTTTCCTCTCTCCATCATCTCTCGCGCCTTCATAGCTGTAAATCTGTTCTGTGTAATGTACCCAGCCTGTGGTTTCCTGTTATGGCAGCGTGCAGTGGGTGGAGTCAGCACACCGTGGGAGGAGTGAGCACTCTCCTCGGTCCCCTCAGCTGCCATCTGCATACTTTTTGTGTGTTTCTCAAGCTGTGTTATAATAGCTGCATCATACAAGATAAGGCAAGTGGGTATTTATCCAGTTGCTCACATACAGGGTTGATGCTTGGCATACAGAAGAGAATGTACCATATAGAAGTACCCAGGACATATCAGAGAAGGGTATTTGAATCCAATTATCCCAAATATGACATATTGCCAAGTGGAGACTCCTGGGGTCTAAGAACTTTGTAGCCCCTTGAATCTGTGCCTAGTAGGTGAGGCAGTCCTGATTCCTCTACCTTACAGCTCTCCTCAAACCCCTAAGTCAAGGGGAGAAGTACTGAGAAACTGTGGTTTGCCAGCACTGGGCCTTGGGGACCTTTCCTGGGGTCTAAATCAAAGCTAGATTTAGACCTGAGTTCAGGTGGATTTTATAGGTCAGTGAAGCTGAACAGGATCCGTGGCTGGTGACAAATTGCTGTAGTTCTTGCTGGCCTTCCCAGGCCACTGGTGGCTCAGTGTCTTAATTTCCCAACATGGTAGGGAGAAGGGGAGAAGCTGGAATCTGCTGCCATTCAGGCTGGAGTTCTCACCATGCAACAGTGGGGTGCTGGATGGCCTTTTTTGGGGGGGGGGGTAGACATCTGCTGGAGGGAGGGTTTTCACGATCAGAAGTGGCCTTTGTCCTGGGAAGTGGTTAGGAGTAGCTGATGGTGAGCTGCTAAAAGCAGAGGCCATCAGATCTCTGCCTAGAATCCTGCCTGGCACAAATAAACAGCAGTTGAATGGAAGATTGGCCTCCACTCCTCATTCTCTCTGTGTGACCTCTGTCGTTGCCCATTTAGTACTAGCTCTTTTTCCTGCCACCCAGGCTCAGGTGTAGAGCGGGGCCATCGGAACAGCAACAAAACAAAGGAAAGAGATTGCACGCGTCTCAGCTGCCGCTGCACCTGCCTAGGATGTATGACGCCCTGCTTTCCATCCCCAGTGCCCCATAAACCAGGTGCGGTGGTGTATACCTGACATCCCAGCACTCAGAATGTGTGGGCAGGAGGATCGGAGTTCAAGGTCATCCTTGGCTACATAGCAATTTGTGGCTAGCCTGGGTCAAACGAGACCCTGTCTGAAGGGAACAATTAATAGCAGATAAATAAATAAGTAAAGAGAGAGACGGAGACAGAGAAAGGAAGGAAGGGAAAAAGAAAGAGTGAAAGAAAGAAAGGAAGGAAGGAAGAAGGAAGGAAGGAAAAAAGTGAAAGAAAGAAAGAAAGACTATGAGATAGATCCAGTTTTATGAGCCAAAAAGTAAGTTCTGTGGAGGGAGAAGAAGCGTGAAGCCTTATGGGTAGTAATCTGGTCATAAATGGAAAGAGAGGGAAAGTGTGAGGTAGTGGGAGATAACTGGGCCCTTGAACAAAGGGTTTATATCTTCCACCATGAACTTAATTCTGCTTTAGCAACGGCCAGGAGCTATGGAAGTCTAGACCAGCATGCCTTTGATTATCTGAATTCTACAGTGCTCCAAACGATGAATGTGGATCTTATTGGAGTTATGCAAGTATCTTTGAGTTAGTTCTAGCCTTTAGTAACCACAGGACTTTAACTTCCTGCGATGCCATGGTGGGCGGGCCCTACCCAACACCAGCTGTGGATGACTGGCAAGAATTTATTCTGGGCCAGTTGCTGTTTGAGGACAAAGACACTTTGTCTTGATTAAGGTTTGTGAAGATGAGGAAAACAATGGTTGAGGCCAATTAACATAGTCTATCCATGGGAGAGGTGGGTGTGGTTCTGGGAACGGAGGGCTCACCTTTTCTTCTAAGTATCAACGCAGACAGCGGCAGCTCAGGGCTCATCTGTGACTTTAAGAGACCTCATGTGTCCTTTCTGCACTTAGTGTGAGGTGGTAGTACACCAGACTTCTCAGATGTCTCTTTTCTCCCAAGCATTCACATACTCACATACCTGTCCTACTCTTATCTGATGCCAGGTTCCAATATGCTCTTGTTATCTGGATCTCAGACTAATCTGTCCAGCTAGTCTTCTTTATATGCAGATATTTGACTCGGATCCTGAGCCATCAGTCCCTACAAAATGGGCTTCCATTGCCTGCTTCTTTCCCCTCTCAGTTGTTGTTTGAGTATTTAGAAATCCCAGTTTTGGAGAGGACTCATGTCAGTTGTAAGGACTATTGCTGAACCTTCCAGGGTGAAGTCGAAATCCTAGCACTGACCATGCAGGTTTTGAATAAATTGTGTGTTGCAACATAAAACAGGATAAGTGAAGTTATTAATAACACATCTATTGCAAATGACAGCTAAGGTTACTGTGGAATTTTGTGGTAATGATCAATCTTGATGGGAAACTTAGCTTTGGCGGAATTCATCAATGGATTCACATCTGAATAAGCTGTTGGAAGGTGGGGTCTAATAGAAAAATGTGCATGTCCTTGGGGGGGGCTGCATCTTGCTGTGGTCCCTTCCTGTTACTGCTTCTTGCCTATTAGGAGATGGACAACTACCTCCACCATGCTCTACTACTGCCACGGTGTTCTGCCTTCACTGTGATGTTCAGAATCAGTGGCATATAGGACTGTGGGCAAAAGTCTCTAAAGCCATGAAACAGAATAAATAATCCCTCCTTCGGCTGTTCTGTTCATGGCTTTGAAAAAATGTTAGAGAGTTAAGCTCTTCAGTACAGTCCCTAGTAGACATTTTTGTACCTAATTGATTACCACCTCCCATAATTGTTCATAAACTAGAGTCTTGTTCTGGGCAATGGCATATCCTGACTTGGTAAGTAGAAGAATTAGGATATCCTATCATTTGCTGTGCGAGCTTCCTTTACAGCTAGATTAGGACCTAGATTAAGAAAACAAGGACCAAATGAAAAGTATCCCAAAAGCAATGACCTAGATTAAGAAAACAAGGACCAAATGAAAAGTATCCCAAAAGAGTGGGAAAAGGCATATGCAGAACATCTTTCCTCTTCCTTTTGTTTAGAAAGAGCATATAATGTCTGCAGAAGAGATGGCCATCTTGATATAAATAATTTATTGTTGTTTTTTTTTTTACTTTCAATGAATAAAGGACTCATTTTAGAAAATAATGAACGGGTTAATACAAAACAACAAACTCCCAAAGCTCCCCCAAAACTAGGAACACAAAAATTCAAGATTATTATTATTATTATTTAAATGTGTCTGTGACAAAAAGCAGATACTTTGATATGTCATGGCCCTCAGCTTAGGGCTGGAATACTTGTTCCAGTCTTGGGCTCTTGGTATTAAGTAAGAAAGAAGTGTGAGTACTAAGTAACACATTTACTTAGCAGTCATTTTTACTATGGAGTAACAGTTTGTGATATGGTTTAAAAAATTACTTGCTTTCTCTCTCTTTATCCTTACAGTAACTTACAAGGTCTCTTTGCAATTCAGAAAACTATGTGTCCTTCCCTCCCCTTATTAAAGCTAACATTAATGTTGCTTTGTTCTTATGATTCCATATGTCTTCCTACACGTTACTTGCACACTAAGGAGACTTTGTTTTGCATGCAAAGCAGCTGGCATGATTTGCCCTGCCCTTCAATATCTTTGAAGGGCAAAGATACAGACAACAACTTCCTGTCTGTATCTGTCTTAAAGATATTTCTGTGGTGGTTCAAACATCTGTCTCAAAATTCTCAATGGCTGCTCTGAGGGGGAGTGCTAATTGTCAACTTGACGGAACCCAGGGTCTCCTGGGAGATGGGCCTCTGGTCTTCCTGTGGGAGATTATCTTGATTACATTAATTGACCTGTCCACTGGTGGAAACACTTTTCCCTGGCTGGGATCCTGGACTGTGTGATGGAGAATGGGAGCTGAGCAGCAGCAGCAGCAACAACAACAATACCTTCTGCTTCCTGAGTTTGGATGTCACATGACCAGCTGCCTAAGGTTTTTTTCTTCCCAACATGACGGGCTTCACCTTGAACTCTGAGGCAGAATAAACCTTTCTTTCCTCAAGTTCCTTTTGTAAGGGTATTTTATCATAGCAATAGAAAATGTAACTAAGACAGCTATGCAGCAAGGAATGATTTACTAGGAGTTAAAGAAGTTCAAAGTCAAAATGGGCCACTTAAGTGCTAATAGTAACTCTGTCTCTAGAAGAACCAAGTCAATCAAAGAAAGATGCTTAAGACTATTGTGGCCTTTAAGGACAATACTTAGCTTGAAGTCCTATTTGTTTTTGGCTCCCTGGGAAATGGGAAATTGCATCTTTTCCTGTCTTGGGCATGAGGTTGCCTAGTTACTCAACAGTAGCTGATCATGCTGTGTTTAAAAATCAAGATTAAATCAATGATGCCCTGTGGATGATTGAATAGTGAAAACTCAGGTCTGTAGAATGCCAACAGCTTTGTGGATTTCTTCCTCACATGCTTGGCTAAAGTCAAGGCAAGACACATTGCTCATGGGGACTGGGGATGGCGATGCCTTGGCTGTGAACCACAGTCTCTGTGGTAGGAAAGCATGTGCAGGGGAGAGAGGAAAGTGTGTGCCCCCGCTTTCTTTCCAAGAGGTCTACATTCTACAGCAGAGGTGCAGCTCACTGAGAACTCCAGAGCTCCAGAGTTGGTCCCCAATGCTACAAAAACAAACCAACACAAGATGGTCACAGTCTACTTCAAAGATAGTGTGGATGGGGAGGTTACCTGGCAGAGAGAAACAAAGGCAGCCATTGGGTAGCTTGCCCCTTGGCTGACTTCAAGAAAGGAGGTTAGCCTGGATTTCTGAGACAGGCTTAATGGGAATGCAGGGTAGCTCAGTGCTGAAGAAAGAGGAGACAGCTAGTATCAGAGGGATAGAATGTGATCAAGCTACATGGTCATGATCCCCAGACACACAGGACTTATACTCTAAAGCTTAGCAGCAGCAGCCAAAGGACATTGCCCTCAGTCAGACTCAATGCCCCTTTTTATGAAAGAAAAAATTATAACACCCTGTTTCCCATTCAGAAATGAATTTCTCAGACGGTATAATCTATGCATGCACAGAGAGTCAGAAGATGAATACAACACCCTGACAGTATTGGGATAGGGAAGAAACTGAAGTTGCCTGTAATAAGATGTTTTATATCTCAGTGTGTCAATGGCAGAATGGGACTGCACCATAAAACACAGCAACGCAGCCAGATAATTGCTCCAATCTATAACCACTGTGGCTTTTTCAGCCAGGAGAGCAAGCTCCTACAGATGTGGTGTGGTCGCAGCTTGGCCATCAGGGGCCTGGTTTGCTGAGACAGTGCGTAGGGCTCATTAACATTCTAAACAAAGTGAAGATAACCCTTTTGAAATCAGTTTTATCCCTTTAAAATACAATGTTGGGATGACAAGATGGCTCAGCTGGTAAAGGTGTTTGCAGCCAAGCCTGATGATCGAAGTTCAAATCCTGGGACCCATATGGTGGAAGGAAAGAACAGACTCCTATATAATCATCTAAACATTCTCTCTCTCTCTCTCTCTCTCTCACACACACACACACACACACAGAGTGTGTAAATAAATAGTGTAATGCAATGCTTTAAATTCAATGTCTATGTTCAAACCTCCTTTTGAATATTTATGTTTATACTCAGATTAATGCAACTCTCAACCTAGGTCAGAGAAACCTTTTGTTCCCCTCCACAGCTGGCTGTGGTGAATGTAAAAATTTCAGAACTAACAGGACAAGGTGCTTTGAATTAGTGAATGTAGTGTGCTTAGCTCTTACAGGGACACCTGTGTCATCCTCTCCAAAGCCCAGGGGACATCACAGAAAATGGGGCAGAAGAGGTGTAACACCAGAAGGTAGGGAGGAGTCCTGTAAAACTCTGTCTTCTAGAAATGATGTGGCTGTTGTGAACACACACACACACAGACACACGCACACACACACACACACACACACAGAGAGAGAGAGAGAGAGAGAGAGAGAGAGAGAGAGAGAGAGAGAGAGAGAGAGAGAGAGAGAGAGAGGAGAGAGAGAGACCAGCAGGCAAGCAGGGAGGCAGACTGGCTTGTATGTACAAAGGTTCTGACACATTTAGTTGGGTTCAGCTCTGTATAGCATGCTTGTGTACCATGCATACCCAGTACTGAATAAAACCCTAAATATCTTTATGGATGTCAATGTTGAACACTTTTGTGAGCCCAGTATGACTGTACCCAAAGCTCAGCAATGATCTCCCACCCTCGTTCCTGTGATTTCCAGATCCTTAGGAAGGTGCCTTTGTCACAGCCTGGATACTCTGGGCTTCAGGGCGTCCACAGATCTCTTTTTACTCCCAGTGGGATTGGTGTGCTTCCTTTTATCCTTTGCTTTTAACCTGGAAAGGCAGTGCTTTTGCTGTCACTAGCTCATGAAAGGAAATCCCACAAGCATGAGCTCTGTAAAAAGGAACAATTATTTACCTCAAAACACACAGGGGTATGCAAAATGGCTTCATGCTGTGGCTTCACAGGTCACTGGAAGGATTGATGCCCAAGCGTGTGCAGGGAGCACCAACCAAGTGCTCACATTGCCCTTATGATAACTTTGCCATGGAGGGAGTATTGATAGGATCATCCCATTTCACAGGCAGAAAACTGAAGTCCAAGACCGGTGAGAGTTTGAAGCAGTCTGGCTCCAGACCCTAGGTGCTGTGCTCCAGAGTTAAGTGGTCTTAGCATACCTGGTTTGGTTTGGTATAGTACTTATTTAGCATGGCACTCAGAACGTACAAGCCCTCAGTCAGTAGAGTTTGGCTTTCCTCTAAAATGACTTCCCTGGAATATATGTCCAGCCTTCTCGAGACACAAGGATGGAGAGCTATCCTGAAGCTGTTGGGATGCTTTGCCATGCTTCTGGAAGTTGCCCAGTCTAACACAGAAAGGTATTTTGACAAACTATTTCACCACCAACATGCCTTTTGTGTCCAGAATTTTGTGCTCCAAGCCTAGCTTTCCAGATATATCTAGCTGTGGCTCAAAGGAAGTTTAACTTTTTTCTTTCCTGGAATCAGCTCAATGTTCTTCATAATCCCAGTATTGATTCATTCACAAACCACACAGGGGAGTGAGGGACACAGTTCCTGTCCTCCAGGACAACACAGTCTTATAGGTTGGGATCAGACAAGTCCTCTTGAGTTGTCTGTGTTTTGCTTACTAGCCTAGTGACAGCTGAGCAAGTCAAATGTGTCCTTCCTCCATTTCCTCCCTCACACAGGATGATTAATCTTGACCATTAACTCTGTTGAATTGAGAGACACTTAGGAAATTAATAAATCCCACTTATGGGCATGTTTGTAATGCCATTGCAGAGATGGCTGGAAGCCGAAATAACAAATGTGGGGAGAAGACCCATCCCAAATACGGCTGGCAGGGTCTGATAGGCGGAGGGCTCAGATGGGACAGAAGTAGAAAGAGGAGGAAGCCAGACAGCCACTGCATGCTCCATTCTTCTGGAATCAGTGGCCTGACAGCTGCTGCCATCACCCGGGATGTCAGGATGCAGCTTCTCCAGCCTTTCAGGGTGGGCGGGTACCACGGAAGCTCCAGAGACCTTCTAGGCCACCCATTTCAGACTGAGTGGCTGAAAACAACGGAAATGGAATTTACGTAGCCCGAAAGGTCACAAGTCTGAAATCAGGGTGTCCCTCTTGGGGTGGGGATCAATCTCTGCTATCTCTAGTTTCTAACGAGTAGCTATTCCTGGGCCTATGGTCCCTTCCCTTTCTCCCTTTCACCTCCCTGTGCCCCCTTCCCACTCTCTCCTCTCTTTCCTATCCCTCCTCTTCTTTCTCCCCGTTACAGACTTTCTCTTCTCCCTTCCTCACGAGATGGGAGGTGACATCCTCCTGGCTGCAGAATTTACTCATCCTCACTTTAAACAACTTGTAGAACATAAGTGGCCAGGCTCTACCCCAGGGTTCAGGGAGGGAAGATTAGATTGGTTCAGTTCTAGAGAGGCATTCTTCACTATCCAACCATTGTCTAAGGGGTGTGACATGGATAGTGGGTTCAAAGCTTTGTAAATATGGCTTCCAAGGGCTTCCCTGTGAAGTCAGTGATCTCTGTATCTATGGATCTCTATATCCATAGATATAGATAGATAGAGATATTGATAGATACAGATAATCAATATCGATATCTTTTTGTTTCATTTTGTTTTTTCAGACAGAGTTTCTCTGTGTAGCCCTGGCTGTCCTAGAGCGCATTCTGGAGACCAGAGAGATCCACCACTGTCTGGCTATTGGTCGTATTCTTAAAGAAGGGCAAATATCAGAAGGGATGCTGGGTATTTTCTGACTAAGGACTTATTACACATCTCCCATGAGCCACTCATTGTGCTAAGTGACTTTTGTGTGTTGTGCTGACTCCTATGTGTTTCTGGTACATCATCAAATGGGATGACATGCTGCTCTCTCTCTCTCTGTGTCTGTGTCTATCACTTTCCACATTATTTATTTTCAGAAGGCCTTTTGCTGGAACTCACAGACTTAGCTAGACTGGCTGACCACTGAGCTGCAGGAACCCTCCTGTCTCTGCCCCCCCAACACTGAGAATGTAGGTACATATTGCTACACCTGATATATATGTATATATATATGTAACTTGGCTCTAGGGTACTGAACTCAGGTCCTCATACTTGAGAATCAAGAGTTTAGTTTGCCAGGTTTGTTCTGTAGTCCAGAGATTAATTTTGTCTCTCAAAGGTGGGCATATGGAGGCTCAGAGCAATAGATCAATGCTCCTAGTCACACAGACAGAACAAAGCCTTCTCCCAGCTTCCCTCCCAACTGCATATTTCCCGGGGAGCTGCTTCCAGACTGACCTGGGCTTTCTTTTTGGTGGACAGAAGACTCCAGGGCTTGTCCAAAGCTGTCTGATGGTGATTGTCATAACGTCAGTCTGATCACTTAGCTATGCTGGTCACACCCCATATCCCAGAACTGTGTTGAGAAATGCAATTTGTAGCATCCCAGGTGGAAAATTTCTGATTCTCTCTGATGGAGGATGCTGAGGAGGATTGGTTTCTAGCCTGGTGGAAACACAAACATCAGGTCTGAGAATAAAGGGGGGAGGTGTGAGGAATGAGGTCCTGGAAATTGATGGAAGGCTGGATGTTTAGAATGTCAAAATTAACCAGTATTCTCCCTGTAGCTGCCTTCCTGGGCTCTGTCTATGGGTTTCTGAGACACGCTTTAAAATCCTCTTGTCATCTTATTTGACCTGGAAAAAGGCAGAGATTGTTAGGTACTCTGGCTGTAGAGTTTACACACAGGAAGGGTTGACATGTTGGGAACTGATGCAGCTGCTCACCAACCAACAACAGTTTTACGTGCATTTGATGGATATGCCCAAGACCCTGGTTGGGAC
>CM053766.1:110595640-110691410 GCA_028658305.1 Pachyuromys duprasi
CTGGCTCTTCAGGTGGGTTCTGAGTGAAGCCAACTCAGGACCTCACGCTTTCAAACCAAGCACTTACCAGCTGAGCTATCTCCTGGTTCATTTCAGCGACAACCTATAGTGAACATAGATTGCATTTGCCATTATATTATTATTATTATTTACTTTTAAAATTGTATATGTTCACATGTGTCTGTGCATGTGCCTGAAGAGTCAGAGGATCTCCGATATCTGGAGCAGTTGTGATCTGCCTGATGTGAGTGCTTAGAGTCAAACACAGGTCCTCTGCAAGAGCAATGCATGCTCTCAACCACTGAACCATTTCTCCAGCCCTGCCATTGTGTACATTATGCTCCACTAAAATGAGGTTAAGAAAAGCAGGAGGGCCCTGGAGACGAACTGAAGGGGAGAGGGGCATGTGGGTGGGTGGGTGGGTGGGGCAGTAAGAGAAGGGAATGGTCTGTCCAGTCTGGTGTTATTAAAACCTCATTGTCGAAGTCATTCAGAGAAACGAGGCAAGGAAGTATGTTCTGCTCCTGTAGATTACACAGGTAGTGTGAACATCTGGGTCAGGTTTGGGAAGGGACTTCAACACTGTACGGTGGCTAATAGATTTGTAGCGGCTTGCTGCAATCAGTGGGATAGGAAGCATTTGAATCACTGACTAAAGTGAAAGCATGCTATAATTGATTAGAGATGTCTGCCATGGGTAAGCAGCAGCAGCAATTTCCCACCCCAGGCTTGGAGTTTGTGATCATAAGGACCTTGGCTTTGAAAGGTGTCATATGTAAGTCACCATGGTCTCTCAATTGCTCCTTGGTTCATGACAGTGTTTGGTTTGCCTTGCTTGGCATTTTTTTTCCATTGTGGTTTACTTCCTAAATTGGCCAAATATAATGCTTTATAAGCATTGAAAGGGAGCCCAAATATCCATTCTTGTGTCTGCATTTTAGTTTGCCTTCAGCTGTCTAGGGGAACAGAACATATCAGAACAGCCTCTCACAACACAAAGTGGGAGGGGGGGCCACCAGGAAGTGCTCTGGGCTATGTCATTTTGAGGAAAGGCTGGGTCCTGGTGTTTCTGGGAGCTCTGGTGTCTCCAAACTGGCAAGGGTTCTTGATTCTCTAGGACCCTCAACCCTGTCACCACGGCAGCATCTGCTGTTGGATCCACCTCTTCACCAGCTCATGTGATCTGGACCAATCGGAAGGACTCGGGATTTTTCCAACTCATCTTTTACAGTGACAGGAGGAAGCACTGTGAATCTTGCTGTCAAAATCACAGAGAACACAGAGCAGAATACAGAATATTTATTTCACAGTTTGTTATGTCATTCATTTATTCAACAAACACTTTCTGGGCATTTCCTATATGTCAGGGTATTGAGGTTTATTGAAGACATAGACACAAGCAGGATATTTTACCTGTCTGTTATGGCTCAGAGCCTAATAGACAGGTGTACTCATAATTCTGGTATAGAATGGCAGCTGCTAGGTGAGAGAATGCTCCGGGTGCACAGGGAGCTAATGAAGATTAACAA
Source organism: Pachyuromys duprasi (assembly GCA_028658305.1). Taxonomy (NCBI): domain Eukaryota; kingdom Metazoa; phylum Chordata; class Mammalia; order Rodentia; family Muridae; genus Pachyuromys; species Pachyuromys duprasi. The sequence goes on from CM053766.1 coordinate 110,597,170, forward strand.
TGGAAGCTACGAGGCAGGTGCTGGGTGCAGCTCTTACCTGATAAGGTGGTTTGAGCAAAAAGAGTCCCTGGTGGGTGGAACTGTTTGTGGAAATGGTACAGCCTTGCTGGAGGAAGTACGTCACGGGGGTCAGGCTTTGAGAGAAAACCCTTGCCAATTCCAGTTTGCTCTGATTTGTAAAGATACGAACCCTTAGCTTCCTGCACCTGTTACCACAGCGGCCTGCTCTCATGCCTCTCTGCCACAGTGGACTCTGATCCTTCTGGAACCATAAGCCCAAATAAACTCTTTGTTCCTGCAGTCACTTTTGGTGGTGGAGTTTTTATCCCAGACACACGAAAGTCACTGCCATACCAGAGTTGTTGGCATTCATAGCAACACACATGACAGTTGGTTGGGTGATACTTTGTTCCCATTTTATAAACCAGGAAATTGAGGTCTGGGAAGGTACTCAAGGTAGCAAGTTGCCTGAATTTAAAAGCAGCCTGTCTTTAGACACACCAACAGGACGGGACCAACCAGATAGGCTTAAGACAGCTGCTACTGGCCTTCCTGCTCAAAACAGAGAGTACGTAAACTGTGAGGCCCACAGCAGCCACTGGTCCACGGCAGTTCTGAAATGCAGATGAGGACAGATCAGACTTGGTTCAAGCTCTGAGTCTTCCTCGTGACTCTCATTAGGAGTCACATCCCCTGCAGGTACTTAGGAGGAGACTCAGTAGTACTCGCCACTTATTGACCAGGGTTCCCCCTCTCCCAGTGATAGGATACCTTTCTGAATTAACCAACCAATGACATAGAGTCAGGGACAAGGGCAAGTTAAAACCTGAAGACATCTTCTTATCCCAACAGATAAGAAGAGACAACAAACACAGAGAATGAGAACCATCACAACCTACCCCCAACATCCCAATTCCCCTCACATCACTGAGGTATGTAAAATGTCTGAGGAAGAGTTCAGAATCCTACTTTAAAAAAGGATTGATGGCCTTATAGAAGCTTAATTAACGGGATGAACAAACTAAGAACATCTAGTTTGTTCTAGATAGTTTTATGTCATCTTGACATAAGCTAGGGTCATCTGAGAGGAGGAAGCATCAATTGAGAAAAATACCTTTACAAGATCAGGCTGGAGGTAACCCTGTAAAGCATTTTCTTAATTAGTGATTGATGATAAAGGGCCCCACCCACTGTGGGTGGTACCATCCCAGGGCTGGTGGTCCTGGGTTCTATAAGAAAGCAGGCTGAGCAAGCCATGGGGAGCAAGCCAGTAAGTAGCACCCCTCTATGGCCTCTGCATCAGCTCCTTCCTCCAGGTTCCTGCTCTGTTTGAGTTCCTGTCCTGACTTCCTTCAGTGATGGACTATGGTGTAGAAATCTAAGCCAAATAAACCGTTACTCTGCATCTTGCTTTTGGTTATAGTGTTTCATTGAAGTAATAGTAACCCTAACTCATAAGTCAAGATCTTGACAAGATGGCATCCAAAGTGAGTGAAACCACAAGTTGGAGGAGAAAGTACAAGGTATAAAAAATAAATTCAGCAATATATTGAAAACACCTAGGAAGAACCAAACAGGAATCATGGAAATGAGGAAAAACAAAAACAAAACTGAACCAAATAAAAGATACATGAGCAAACAAGACCACTCAGGAGAATAAAATCCAGGGTTATCAGATAAAGTAAGACAGTGATACACTTGGTCGTGTACAAAGAAAAAAGGTCAATGGACATGACAAACAATTTCAAGAATTCTGGGATACATTCAAGGTACCAAGTCTAAGAATCAGTGAGACAGAAGGAGCTAGGATAAAAATCAAGTAGAATAAACAAATGATCATAGAAAAAAAAAGTCATAGCAGGAAAGTAGGAAAATCTTGGAAAAGAAGATGCCAACCAAACACAAGAGGCATTAAGATCCAATCACATGAGCAGAGAAGAACTTCCCCGTGGCAAGTCATAGTGAAGGTGTCAAAAATACAAACTAAAGACAGATACTAAAATTCGTAGAGGGAAAAAGCAGACTCAAAAACAAAGGCAGAAAGATATTGGAGGGATGTCAGATCTTTCATCATAAAAGCCCCAAACCAGGAAAGCAGGAAATTATGTATATTTCAAGCCCTGAAAGTAAATAGCTGTCAACCAAGAGTGCTATGCCCAGCAAAGCTTTCTTCCAAAATGGATGGAGAAATAAAGGTATTTCAAGAGCAATACAAGTTAAGGACTCTGCTCTGGTCTCTCAACCAGTGAGCAATGTGGGACTGAAGGCTAACTCAGGGTTATTCAAAATTGGCTCACAGGTCTTAAAAGTCTTGATGAGCACATTCAGCATTCTCGAAGTCCAGAGCTACAGACCTCCACTTTGGCTGCATGCAGAAAGTCTATCAGTATCAAGTCACTGGAGTTCCTAGCTTGTCCCTCTGGGTCTCTGTTCATCACAGGCATGGATGTATGAGTCACATCACATCGATGGCCACTATTTTATTGAGTGCCTATTGTCTCTGATCGTAAGCGTTCCAGAGCCTCTGCCTAATGATGAAGATAATTCAAAGTCCTGTGTGTGATTCATCTAGGCATTGCTCTTGCTTTATTACACCACCAAGAGCCTTGTTTTTCAAAGCTGTTTTGAGTCACCGTGTCGGGCTCAGCCATGAAGCCACATGTACTTCCCAAAGGGAATGACTTGCCTTGTGCTTCTTTTTGTCCTGCCTCCATTCTGGGTAAAGTCTGAGACATTATGGGCATTTATTCATCTTTTAAAGGTCATTAATTTGTACCCATGCATTGGGGTGTGGGTGACCTATGAATTGGCCTCTTATGGAATGAGGGTGAGCGGGATTTTAACTAGACAGTCGGCAAATCTGGTTAGCTTGTGGTTGCAGAAAAGCAAACCCCTTCACCTCTCTTCTACGCAGTCCACCACGCGGTTCTCTTCATGTAACAGCTTTCACTCCTGTCCATCCCTCCTTCCTCTTCTCTGTCTTCCCAGTGGGGACGGTGTGCTGGTCGCCTCGGGGAAAATGGCTGAGGGCGCCTGGCTCTGTGTCTTCTTTAAGGTGTTTTCTGGATCGTCCCACTTCTGTTTTATAAGGTGGCACACTCTCTGTACCACTTTTGCTGAGCATGTGTGATGCAGGGAGGCAGGCAGGACAGCCCATGCTCAAGGGCACTCAAGATTGACTATAGGGTAAGGGGCTCCTTTGAATATTTCTCAATTGGATCAGAACCCACAGGGCTCTCAATGGAACCAGTGAGTTAAGCAGAGAGGAGCAAGAGTGGGAGAGAGAAATGGAGATGGAGAGTGCATTAGTAGTAGATCTTTAGGGAGAGGGTACACAAGCATCTTGTGCTGGGACCTGAGTACAAGGACAGCTCAGCCTTCAGAAGTGTCTCCCAGTCTGAACTGCTGCCACATTCTGTTCCCTGCTTGGTGCACAGTGATGGTGTGAGTTGTTCTATATAACTCCCCAGAGATATCTATATCCTACGACCGCTGTCGTGGGGCAAGCGTCCTTGCTTGTGTGAGACTGAGTGAGCTCCAGGCAACCAGAAGAACCTAGCCATAAACGTATGATAAAAGAAATGCTATAGAAAAGCTGCCCTCTGTCCCCAGAGATTCCATCTGCTTCAAGAAGCAAACACTGCATTGAAGTCCTAGCAGGTGCCGGGTCCCTTCTCTAGACCTTGAGCATAGCAAGTGCCATTGTTTCTAGTATTTTCTGCATATTGGGTGCTTTTCAAAGATCCACTTCATGCATTTTAACTCACCTCATGCTCAAAACACAGTGGTGTAAGAAAATGAGTCTCATTTATGAATGAGAAAAACTGAGGCACAGCAGAGTGCTTCAGTAACATGCCTGAGCTTTCACGGACCACAGGAACACACTTGATTTGGATCTCTTCAACAGCAACCTTGGAGACAAGGATTTGAGTTCAATGGTAGGAGAGAAGAGGAGTGAAGGAGAAAGATAAGAAAAAGATGGCTGTTACCTAAAGGCAGGTTATCAAGCCATCTATTGCTTCTTCAGGCAGCTGGAGCTTAGTCTCATTGGGAGGACTCTGGCCGCTTGAAAGGTCGAGTCCTGCTTACAGATACCCACCAAAGGATGAAGGGAACTGCCATCTATATCTCACCTCTGCTGGCCTGACTAGGTGCCAGTTTTGGTTGGGGGTACATATTAATTCTTTGGTTGTGTGTGTCCAGGCTTGCAAGAGTAAGACTCCATCATCAAAGGCCCTCAGCTAAGACTACAGGGACCAAGGGAGTCTGAGTGGAAGACAGGTGTTTCCCAAACTGTGAGATGTTTGTAGCACAAATAAGGAAAGGGTGTGGGGCTTGGAATTTGCTTCATCTGTACAAGGGAGGAGTCAGGGAACAGCAAAGGGTGGAGATAGGATTTGAACTGAAGCCAATCTGGCCTGTATCTAATGCTGTCTTGAGCCAGATTTAAAGTCTTGGCTACAGGCTAACCATATCCTCTACCGGGAGACTATAAGACCCCACCATACCCTTTGTGGTCCAGCTTCTTTGTACATTGTCCCATTGTCTACCCTTGAGTATGTCCCCACGAGAGGACAGATGCTCTTCAGAACTGCATGTACCAAAGCACCCTGCTTTTCACTTTGCATCCAAACATTGTTGTATCCTACATCAAAATCCAGCCTCTCACCTTCTGAAACATCATCAGAACTTAGTCCCCGCTTCTGCAACCTGATCCTCAAGTGATCCTGGGGCCATTGCTCCCCTCTGTTATGTGACTTTTCTCAGGAGATGTCAACCAATGCCTGTTCATCCCAGATGGGGCACCAGGGACAGACCAAAGAAATCACCCCTTCTGGGCCCAACTTGGTGAACTAACTAGGAGTCACTTAAAGAGTGGATGACCCAGAAGCAACTGCACTGTCAGGAAACCCACTCCAATGTGGGCAATGATTCTGGAAGGCTGCATCCCTGGAGATCCCTGCACGATTTGCAGGCACCTTGTGGAAGAGACCCTTTTCCCAGCAACTATTTCTACTTACATAACCTTGTGACTCTGATAGCTTTCTGAGCTTCCTGGGTCCTGTATTTACAGGAGTTCTCCCTCTTTTTTCCTGGGGAGGATGTCTCAGTTTGGAGGAACTAGCCACATAGCACCTTCCTTGAGGGCCAGTATTTCCATCCAATACATATCCATGCCTTGTATGGCTCCGGGACAGTCAGGAAGTGATTTTCACAGACCTAAGTCTCTGGCATACATTGGAGCTCCCTTGTTTGCAGGGGAAAAAGGCCAGATTGGGTTTTGGAGGGCAGAGGAAGGCTTTCAAACTTGGCATCAATTGGGAAGGCTCCCAGTGACCTTGAAATTGCAGAATAAAAGTGTAATCCACTTCAGGCACCCAAAGATGGTGATCAAGTCTTGCTGTGGAAACTTTAGCACAAGGGATTGTAAGGGAATGAGGGAGCATCTTGTGAAGCACAGTGAAGATCAGGAGACGAACAAATGAGCTATTTGTTCTGTGTGGGTACCTTGCTGCCCTTGGCACCTGCCCACCCACTTCCTCTTGGCTTAGCGATGCCAGAACACAGAGAAGCATGCCTGCTGGACCTAGGAGATGTTTATGCTGCCTGGCAAGGAATCTCTCCAAATGCCTGCTGGGATTGGGGGAGGGGACAGACTCCAAAGCACAGCATGGAGCCCCTCCCATCCTCCAGCTACAAGTCTCCTTTCCCTGCATGAGATGGAGATGAAGGCTCTCCAGAGACCATCAAAATGAAAAGCATCAGCCTATTTTCCACGCATGGGGGCACGTCGACGCACCCGGAATCAGCTATTCCGAAACCTGTTTGTCCGGAATCTTATATCTAAATTATGTTCCTCAAAATTTAATAAATGAGGTTTAATGGAACGCACTCAAGCAGCACTGATGAAATCTGCTGTGAAAATATTACGATTTCATTGTTTTCTGTAACCCTCAGAACTCACTCCTTATCATTTCCACGTGCCCTCCCCTCACTCCTGTGTTCAGCCTTCTGAAGTCTTCCACTGAGCTTTGGGGACCAGAGAACTCTCGGGGGGGGGGGGAGCTGTGATTCTCTCTCTCCTCTGTTGCCCACGGCAGGGAGGGGTTGCATGCCTAGGTGTAGCCCTTGCAGGGAGTAAACAGAGTTGTAAAAAATTGTTTTAAAACGGTTGGTTTCAGATGAAACATTTTTGGATTCAATTTGTCTTGTGTACATAAAATGCGGTTGTTGTTCATCCCTCCCAGGGAGGGACACTGTGTCTCAAGACGGTCACGAAAGTTATGGAAACCCGTGCTTACGGGGCCAGGCGAGGTCATCTGAGCCACAGAGAACCGGAAGCCCGGCTCTGTGTTTAAGCGCCATGCTAACATGATGGTCAATCCGAAGATCAACCCTGTGAGGCAGATACTCTTTTCAAGACTTACCAACACAGAAATCAGGGCTCAGAGCGGCTTAGTAATTTTCTGAAGTCACACAGCACTGAAGGATAGACGCAGGGTTTGAATCGATTATTGTTAGGATTTAAGCTGAAAGCCTTGGATTCCCTGTTCCCTGTTGTTTCATTTTATAGACAGGAGAACAGAGACAGCAGAACAAACACAGGTTATAATTAAGAGCCTTGGGCTCTGGAGGGCAAATTTAAGCTGGGGACTTAGTTCAATGTAGAGTGCTTGCTTTGCATGTGAGACATTCTGGGATTTATCCCCTTGCACTGGTGTCCTGGATGGGGTGAGGTATGTGTGTGTGTGTGCCCGCACGTCTGTTTCTTTTTGTCTGTAACACACAGAGATACACATAGTTATACACACACACACACAGAGAGAGAGAGAGAGAGAGAGACAGAGAGACAGAGACAGAGACAGAGAGAGACAGACAGAGACAGAGACAGAGACTGCTCAGATTCATTTGCCGTGTTATCTTGGGCTAATCGCCCACCTTCTCTGACCTTTGGCTTGTGCATTTCTGAAATGGGTTGCTGACAGGATTGGGCCCTATACTTAGCACCCGCTGGGTCCAGAGCAGCTGCAAAACAGACTGACTGACTCAAGATCAGCTAGAATGTCACGCGTCCGTGAATATGCAAGATGTGATGTTTGTCCGGGGTTTCGACTGGTCAGTGAAACAAGAGACTTGCTTCCATCTGAGAAAGCTCCCCAGGGTCTCAGGGCTCTCCGCCCTCCCATTTCCAGCCTTTGGCATTCTCACTGGGTGGCTCTCTTCCTCATGGTCACAGTGGTGGCTACTGCAGCACCTGCAATTGTGATCGAAGTGGTGAGGGGTGTTGGTAGCAAATCCTCTTGAGGATTCTGTTTGGGGGACTGTCTGCTTAGAGACATCTTCTCCTTGTCTACCGCCAAACCCTGTGTGCAGGCACCTCTGGGGATAGAAGACCTGATGTTCTTGCCTGCAATAAGGAGGAAGGCAAAAAAAATTGTATGTGAATAGGGGTGCGGCTGCTGTGTGGCCACATGGGCTCAGCTGTCTGAGATGGGATTGGAGCCTCATTCTCACTAAGTCCCAGGTCCTGGCTCTACCCTTGGTGTTATCCTTCATGTGGCCCAATTGCACATGGGACAACTGAGGCCCAAGAGGAGTGATGACATTGTCACTGGATCACAAGCCAAAGCTACAGCTTATTTTCTGACTTTGAGGCCAGCCTTTCCATTGCACTGAGTGATCCTGTCGCTAGAGACTTCTCATTTACATGATTAGAAAGAACAGGTTGGTTCTAACTCTGGAACTCATCTGTAAGAAATAGCTAAGAGATGTGTCAGAAGCAGAGGGGAAAATGTCATCACTGGGTTGGGAAAAAAAATCACTCGTTGACCTTCCCCTAACTTCCTACTGAGAACCCACTGGTGCCTTCTGAATGCCTGGGTTACCCCTCACTCCTATCATCACTGTAGGTCTTCAAGGCCAGGTTGAGTATCATTATAATTGCTACCCTGTGCCTGGTCACTTGTGACTCTCCTGTCTCCAGGTGACTCTCAAGTGTGACATCACAAGCATGGTGGAACTTAGTGGATCAAGGAAATAATGAAGTCACATACTCAGAAAGCCATTCCACCAAATGGGTATGCCACAGACCAGTCCAACTGACAAATGAAATCAACCATCACTGCGTTCAGTGACTGTTGGCCAACACTTTTGTTTTTGCACTGTTCTGCCTCAAGTCTATGAGGGCTGGACTCTGATTCTGTCTACCCCTGGAGGAAGAGGATGACGAGACATAAATAGTACGATGTTGACAAAGATGCTGTGAATCTTTTTATGTGAGGGCTGCTCTACATGACCTCTGTAGATTTCCTTTACTTCTAGACTCTGTGGCCATTGAAAGACTTTACCTGTATTAAGTAAGCACTGCCGATGGGTGTGTTCAAGAGAATACTAATCTCTTTTCTGGTTTCTCACACCTCCTGTTCTTTCTTTTCTTCCTCCCTTCTAGTACTAGGCCAGAACAGTCTAGACCTGACTGTGTAGCACAGGCTGTGTTCAAACTCCTAGCACCCCTGCCTCCTCCCAAGTTCTGGGATAACAGGTGTGTGTGACACCCAGAAAGGATCACTTCTGCCCTTAGACAACATCTGAGAGCAGTAAGAGGGAGGGATGAAGGACTTCTGGCTGCGTTTAGTGGAGATGCTTAGTTGGAATGGTTACTGGTTTGATGCTCAATCATCTTTGCTTTCAATGGCAACAAGGAAGATCAAATTTCCCAAGCTCCTTTACTTATGTTGGAATCACGTGAGTAGGTATTCACCAATGATGCCCAGATACTCTTGGAAGGCTCCTCACATCCTTCCTGCTCTCCTTCCTGTATTGAAGATTGTGGTTTCCTTTGGCAAGATAAGCCTGCATCCTCAGGTCTGTCTCTTGAAGGAGGGCTGCCAGTGAGAAGCAGGTGACAGGGATCTCTGGTGGAATGCTAATGGGTGGATCTCTCAGTGTGGCGGCGGGCACCCTTCCTACGCAGCTGTGAGTTCCACCCCTGGATAGCTCTGGGAAGAAGCTCGGTGGCTGACTTGCCTCACAGATGTGTCAGCCAGAGGTCAGGGCCCCAGAAACTGGGTGGACACTGCTGCTCACCTGTAATCCCAACGTTCAGAAGGTAGAGCTAAGGGGTTTCCTGCTAGCTAGCTAGCTAGACTAGTTGGGGTCAATCAGCTTAGGGTACTGAGGAAAGACCTTGTCTTAGTGAATACAGTAGAGAATGATTGGGGCAGATAGCCAACCCTAACCTCTGGCTTCCTCAAGTGTATGCATACATGTACAGGAACACCTACACATGCATGGGAATATCCATATAGACATTTATGCACACCATCCCCCTGGGACTTCTAGGTCATTCTTTCTAGAAGGAAACTCTATAATGGAAACTGAACCTTGAGATGGGTAGGAGGCCCTGTTAGCTGTCCATGTGAGAGGGCTCCAGGTTGCTGGGGAACTGAGGTCAGTGAGGAGGTATGATCATAGCTGGGCTCAGCATCTGGACAATCCCGGCTGTGCCCAAAGGTGCCAGGCTGAGCTGTAAATGCAGAGCCAGCCCAGAGAAGTCTGGGCAGAAAAATACCGGGGTGGGGGGGATATAAAGCACACAGCCGGTGCCACGGACTCAGCCTCCATTGCTGGAGGACACTGGGAGATTGATGGCGGCACTAAAATGTTGCAACAACACCCATCTGGTAAGGGCCCTGGCTCATTCCCTCCCCCATTCAAACTGTTTATCTTTTCAGATCTCACCTCCACCCCCCTTTCCTGCCATCACTCTACAGGCCATCACAGCCTTAGTGCCACATGAATGGTCCATCTCTCACCAACATTCAGCTGCTTGGAATGGGGACACCAAAGGAAGAAATTTAATAATAATAATAAACAAAACCGACAACATCACCGTAACTGATTTATTAATAGTCTATAATGCCAGTAGGTAATAGGCAATCCATAAGTCTGTTCTCAAGAATTTATAGAGTGAGTATTCCAGAGCTGTATTAAAGACACCGCTCATAAATGCCTGTAAGTCTCAATTTGCTAACTTGGGTAGTGGAGGAATATGGCTATCTACAGGAAAACAAACAGAGCTCCGGCCCCCCCAGCTTCCCTTTTCTCAGATGCTCTGTAAAGTGCACAGTAAGTAAGCAAATTGTACCACTCGCCGTGGGCAAAAGTGTCCTGTGCATAGAAATTAGATGCTGGCTTTCTTAATGTATGCGCATGTATTTCAGAAAGAGCCTAAACTTGGGGTAATACAGGAGGGGGTTGGAATGTGTTTGCTGTTGGGAACAATTTGGGGAGAGGAATCAGTCCAGGCTCCGGCTGTGCTAGCGCCTGTCACAGGCATCTTTATTGCCTGGTACTTTAATTCTCAGTATAAGTAAAACACCCTTCCTGTGAAACTGCTTTGGAGGGGCCGTGCAAGGCAAACACTCCACCAACTGAACTGTACCCCCACCCCATAAAACACTTGGTAAACACAGGCAAATATTTAAAAATAGGAAAAATGTAACCAATGCAAGTGAGAAGTGCTAATAGTTTTTGGAGACTTATTTTGCTTGTGTGTGTGTTTCTGTGTATGTGTGAATGCACCTGTAAGAAAAGGTATCCCCGGAAGCCAGAAAACAGTGTTTGATCCCCTCCAGCTGAAGTTACAGGCAGATGTGAGCTGCCAGATGTGGGTGCTGGGAAATGAACTTGTGTCTTCTGCAAGAGTGGTGTGTGTGTGCTTAACTGTCTGACTGCTGAGGCATCCCTCCAGCTCCTGATGACCTTCTTTGAAGTTGCCTTTTCTTACAGAGCCATGTGTAGGTCACTTTCAACAGAAGTTGCATCAGACAAGCAATTCAAATAAATTATCTTCATTGCACATGGAGATGCCCAAACCCTGCTCAGATCTGTGGAATTAGATGGCCCAGAGGTGAGTCTGAGTGAGACGCATGAACTTTGAGAGACTTGCTTCAAATGTCAGCTCTCTAGTCAGTGAAGTTGGAGTCACTTGATATGCTGTTTGTACCCATTCATCAGTCTCCCCCATTCCTCCTGTCTTTACCTTCCCCTGGATCACAGCAGCATATCCTGTGCCCTGCTTCCGTGAACTCAGCTCTTTCAGGCTCCACAGCTGAGGGAAATCATATGATGTTTGTCTTTCTGTACTTGGATTAATTTTCATTACAACTCAATCTCTGGGTCCATTCCGGTCACTGCCAATCAACATCACAGGCAGAAAGGAAGAATTAGTTCCTAATTACTATTAGTTCCTGAGTATGGGAGGGGACTATAGTTAACGATAGTGCATGGAATAATTCAAGGTAGCTAGAAGTAAGATCTTTGGATGTCCTCATCAAAAAGAAATGGCAAATGTTAGAGATGTGGGAACACCTAGATAACTTGCATTGATTATGGGAAAATGTATATTATGTCCCAGAACATCACACTATACCCTATGGAGACTTACAGTTAATTCTCTGTCAGTTAAAGAAAAAAAATAAATCAAATCTGAACAAAAAAATCACCTGAAGACAGTTATTCACAGTCAATCAAAGGTAAAGTGCTGTTCGTCAGTTGATGAAGGGATTAACAAATTGTGGCATATCTATTCAGAGGAATATAATCCAGCCTTGAAAAGGAGTAAAGGACCAATGGATGCCAAAACATGAATGGACTTTGCAAACATGATGCTCAGTGGAAGACACAGAGGGAAATATCATGCCATTTAGGTTATATAAAATAATAAGAACAGGCAAATCCATAAAGATGCGAGGTGGAGTGGTGGTTTCCGGGAGTGAAAGGAAGCTAATGAGTGGGAGCCATTTGGAATACAGCTGATAACCACACACCATTGAGTAGACTCAGTGCCACTAAAACACAGACTTTAGAACAGTTCATGCTAAATTACATACATTTTATCTCAAGAAAGTTTAATTAAAAATAAAAATAATTCAAGGATCTTGAGAGACGGCTGGAGAGATAGCTCTGAAGTTAAGAGCACGGATTCCCATCATCCATGTTGGGAGCTCACAACCGCCTGTAACTCTAGCTCCAGAGAATCTGATGTCATCTCCTGGCCTTTCTGGGTGTTACAGTCACATGCTCCCCATCCCCAATTTAAAATAAAATAACTCTTCAATAATAATAAAAACCATGCTTGAGGAATAAAAAACAAACAAACAAAAAACCAAAAACAAACCTCATACTTTATGGCTCTGTCCAGGGTGATTTTGCTTCTGTATATCTGGGGCAGAGCTCAGGACCCCAGATTTTAAGTGAAAATTTTGTAGATGCTTCATTGGGGAGGCCAGGTTTGAATGCTTCCATCTAAGCCAGGGTTAAAGACACAAGGATGCAGTGAGGAAGGCAGATTCTGCCAAAGGTGTAAGTCATTGCAAAATATTATTGTTCCTTCCCTCTCATGACATTTCACAGGTGTCATAATCACATCCTGTCTACACCCTGTCTACACCCTGCCTACACAGAGTGAAATCCTAATCCAAATGTGAACTATTTGGAAAATATAGTTGCGACAATGAAGTTCGGGGCTCCAGGATGATCCTTCTGTGAAGAGGAGGAAACCTGAACTCCCTTCTCAGCATGCAAAGGATGTGGCAGGAAGATGGCTATCCCCAAGCCAATAAGAGGGCATTCCCCAAGGCCACACAGCTAATAGCAGTCGAGATGTTTATGGCCAGTTCTCTTAGCCTCTAGAGGTCTGATTTCACATTATAGGATTAACGCACAGTTCCCAGAAAGTCAGTTAAGGGACTGCTTTGGTCTTTGGGTCATATCTGTCTGGGGCCAGCGGCCTTTCTGGTCACATTTGACCTATCTCTTGCAATTTCCGCATGTCTCTGCGGGGCCTCTCTGCATAAGCATGGAGCTCCTGGCTGAGCCAGTTCTGTTTGTACTCCCAAAAGGCCATTCATTTAATTAGGGGGGGTGTGTTGTAATAAATAAGGGGAGCTTTTGCAGGTTTGCATGGAGCAGACACTGTGGCTGGGGTGAGTGTAATGGGATATAAGACAGAAGGAGGAGATTCCAGGCTGGGCATCTGCCTGGAATCCCACCGGAGGGAAGGCAGGGAGGTTGTGGGGCTGCAGTCTCTCTCTCTCTCTCTCTCTCTTTCTCTCTCTCTCTCTCTCTCTCTGTGTGTGTGTGTGTGTGTGTAAGAGAGAGAGAGATGAAGGATGGGGATAGTGGAGTATGGGGGAATGGGAAATAGAGAAAGGAGGATGGGCCAGCCATGGGCACCATCTTGAGAGCATGTATTTCATAGTCTTCTGGAATCTGTCTTTAAAAGTCCCAACTGGACAGTGCAGCTAACCATTTCATAACCCACTTTTACCCCACACTATTTGTTTGTATTTACAACTGTTTGCTGATTGTCTATGTGTCAGACACTAATCTGGAAGTCAGGGATTCATCCGTGAACAAATGTACAAAAGTCCCTGCCCTGTGAGAAAAACCCAGATCTCTCACTGGGACTGGAAGACGGTCTCTGCTGTGTCTTTCTGAGGTCGTCCCTCACCTCCACCAATCCGTGGCTATAGCCTCTTCCTTGTTTTGTCTTAGACAGGGTCTCTGTGGAGCTCAGTCTGATGTGGAGTTCCTGGTCCTCTTGCTTCTGGGGTACAGGGCTCACAATCGATAGTCGCTCCTGCGTTTGCCAATCTCTTCAATGCAGGTGCTCCTTAAATATTACATGTATCATGTCTGGTTCCTTGAGGTGTGTGTGTGTGTGTGTGTGTGTGTGTGTACACATGCATGCATGCATGCTCGTTCTGTGAGTGTAGGTGCATGTGTACACAAAGTGAGGTCAGAGGGCAACATCTCGTTTGGGTCCTCAGGAACCTGCACCTTCTGTCTGAGACAGGGTCCCCCACTGGCTATGACTTCAACAAGTTGGCCAGGTGACTGAGCTTCCAGAGATCCTCCTGTCTCCAACTCACATCTCTGCATCCTTGAGATAACAGTCACACACCACCGTACCTTAGACTGTACAGGGCCTCTAGGAAGGCCCACTCAGGCCCTCACGGTCACAGGGCGAGCACTTCTGCCAGCTGAGCCACACCGATTCTCTCTGTATTGATTTTTCCAGCAGGTCTCCTCTGGCCAGTCTGCTTAAAAATGGAAACTCACACGGACCCCCACAAATTTCCTGTCCTTCTCTGCCTTGACAGACCAGACACCACATTGCCACAGTGACACATCTGGGAAGAGGGAACCTTGGTTGAGGAAATGTCTCCATCCAACTGGCATATGGCCATGGCTATGGGGACATTCTCTTGTTAATGGATGTGGCCCACTGTGAGGCACCATCCCTAGCCAGGTAGGCCTGGGCTGTATAAGGAATGTTGCCGAGGAAACCTTTCAGCAGCATTCCTTCCACCTTTGCTTCCTTCCCACCTCCTGGTTCCCGCTTTGAATCTCTACCCCAGCTTCCCTCCATGCTTAACTGTAACCTATAAGCCAAACATACCCTTTCCTCCCCGAGTTGCCTTTGGTTACCGCAACATAAAGGAAATGAGGATAGCTTCTGCATTCTCTTTTTCTTACTATGTTCAGTCAGCCTCCAGACTCTAGAAGGATGGAGAATTCTGTTTTGTTTCTGCTTTAGCTGAAGCTCCCGGAGGCAGCACACGCCGATTGCCATTGCTCGGTAATGCTTTTTAAATGAATCAAAGGAAAGAGTGAAGAATCAACCTGCTTTCACGTATTTCCTGAAAAGGTGGGTGTTATACTGTCTTATTTTAATTTATATTTCCTCGACTACAACTGAGATAATTTCTCACCTGGGTTTCGGTTAGGTCTCATAAACCCAGGACAAATGGCTAACTTGGGTGTCTATTAACATATGTCGCTGGCCAGCTCTCTTCCAGCAAGGCTCAGTACCTGTGGCCCCCCTACTGCTTGCTCTCTTGGCATCACTTGGACCTGTGGTTCCACCCACCTCTCCCAGCATCTCACAGAACCTGTGGCCCCTACCAGCACTTCTCACCCTGTCCCTTACTCTAAATCTCTCAGCCCCAGGGACTGGGCTTCTGCTTCCCTCCCCCTAGCCTGAACCCAGTATAACTCAGCCATTTTGACGATGCCCACCTCTTGGCCTCTCTTAGTCGGGGTCACCTCTCTTGCTTGGCAGCTCCCCTTTGCTTTCCCCCCCACTCTCTCCTCTCATGTCCTCCTCTTTTTATTTCATTGTTTTTTCATTCAGTTTCAAGTGATCCTGTTTGTGTGAATGTGTTTGTGAGGATGCACACTTGTATGCATGCGTGTGGAGGTCAGAGGTCAGGCCTGGGTGACATTCCTCAGACAGCATCTACTTGCTTTTATAAGATAGCATCTTTCACTGGCTGGGAACTCACCAATGACTAGGCTGGTTGGCCATCGGTCCCCAGGGATCAGCCTTTCTCTGCCTCCCTGACACTGGGATTCCAGTCATGTTCTACAATGCTGACCTTTGTGCGTGTGTGTATGTGTGTGTTTGTGTGCACGCGCGCGCATGAATCCTGTGGCTGAAGCTCAGGCTCTCATGCTCATAAGGCAGACACTTCCTTCGTTCAGATACTTTTCCAGAATGATTTGTGGACATGTTCTTGCCACACACATTATAACTATCTTCTCTGGTCTGTGGCTTCTTCTCCTCCCTCCCCCCACCCCCTTTTTTTAAATTTCACCTTTACAACTTACAGTGTTCTTTTACTTTTGGTTGGCTGTGTTCTGTAGGGAATTTTCAAAAGTTCTGTTTTATGGAGCTGTTGCTATTCCAGAGGGAAAATAGCAAAGAGAATGTTAAAGCACTTGTATGTTACACATATATATCCTAATATATATGTATATTTTAGAAGGACATAAAAGTCAGGGAGAAGATTAGAGGGAAGGGGCAGGGAGGGTGTGGGACTTCAAGGACAGTGGAGGAAAACACTCCAAGCATGCGTTTGAGCAGGAACAAAGTCCATACATAATGTTACTCTGGTTCAGATTGCCAGCTGCTGAAATGCTCTTGACCTTGGAAATTCAGAAGGGCATTTGTTGGGAGGGCGACATTGGGCATCTCACGGACTCCTAGGGCATGTGTGTGAGGGCTGCAGAGAGGTTGAAGCAAGAAAAACAGGGAGGCCCCACTTTCCTTTCCACAGATGGGATTTCTCTGTGTGTCATCTCTGAGGCAGATCCGGGCTGTTGGAACCAGGATGCCAAGTTTCTTGGTTCCAAGGCTGGATATCTAGGTAGTAGAATCTGATTGGATCATGTTCAAAGAGGCTCATCTTTTGTCCAGTCAGCACCAGGGAATGTCCATATTATGAAGACACGGAACCTCCTGCAGTGCATTGTGGGTAAGGAGCCTTTTGGGCCTGGGCAAGATTTGTGCTCATGCAAGCACATGCTTGCTGCTCACCTTTTGTTCTCTGAGCTGCGTTTGGCTCTCTAATCAATGAAACATTCTTTGTTCTTTGGTGACTGAGAGCACTTTTTAGTGAACTGGGAAGGGAAGCACATGAGTCCTTGCGTGTTTTATGCCTCTATAGGTGGCGCGATGCTGTCCATTGATCTTAGGTTTTTTGCTGCCTCCCCTCTCTCCTGCAGAAAATGAGAGGAACCAACATCCTATCTCTACTCTGGCTTACACAAGGAGCGAAGGACATAGCCTGGGAGTTGTAAACAATTAGGTTGCACAGCTCTGGCCCCCAGGGAGCTTACGGTTTGAGTAGAGGAGCCAGATGAAGCCGTCACACGTGGGCCTGTGACTGTAATAGGAGATGCCGCTGTGAAGGGCAGATTCACACAGATATGGACTGAACCAAGGAGTTAAAAGCCAGGGACATTAGATTTGACATAGAAAGAAAATTAATCACCAGACAGGGAGAGACCAGGGTGCCGAAAACCAGTGTCCCATGTCAAGGTTTAGATGAGACTTCCAAGACACTGAGAAGAGGCTAAGGGTGGCTGATAGAGCTTGACAGGGTAGAAGGTTCCAGAAGGCAGGTTCAGGATGCCTGCTGCATGGCCCTTGGACCTGAGATGAAAACCTTGGACCATTCTCTGAAGAACACTGAGAAGACGTTCAAGGGAATTTAAGAGAGAAATGTGTTTTGAGAAAATTTGGTCTAAGAATTAGGACAGACAGAAAGCTGCTACCTGGCCCCAGCCATGGAGATATGAGACCGTCTTTGAGCAGGGTGGTGTAGGTGGGGAAAAGCAAGCAGACAGACTTGTTCAGGAGGTAACTGGCATGTCAACTAGAGTCTAATAATAGGGCTGGGAAAGGACAGGGAGAGTGTCAGAAGGAGAAGAGAGAAGAGGAGGAGGAGGTGGAAAGAGAGGGAGGAAGGAGGAGAGCCATTGTGATGTGGTGTATTTAATGTGATATGAAGGGTTCTATGTGAGTCTGCAGTTGAGAAGTCTGAAGGCAAGTGTTTGGAAGTGGTGTGCTAACATGCGGCATAATTTAATTATGAAAGCACTACGCAAGGGGAGGCTACAGCCACAGCTGATTCATCTTCTGGTCTTCCTCTTTGGAGACAAAAACAAGTTGTAGGATTTCAAACACTGGGAAGCATCTCACCTATAAAGAGAAGACCATGGCTGTCATCTCCTACAATCTGATGTGGGCATGTGGCTGGCTTTGACTGGCTTGCATAAGGGGCTTTATGAGCAAGAACATGTGGTATGGCCAGAAGCCCTCTTGATGGAACTTAGGAGCACATAGTTAAGGCAGCACAGCAAAAGCAAGGCACAAGTCACTGCAGGTGGGTGACAGGCTGTGTCTCCAAACCCTCCTGCTTTGTTTCCTTCCATCCTCCTGTGGAGAAGGCCCCTGACTCTCTGAGCAGGGGCAGGAGGCAGATGTGGCTCTCAAGAATGCAGACCTCACTCCAGGATAGTCAGCTTGACATGAGGGCTGAGTGTCAGGTCAATTTTGGAATAGCGTGAGGCTGTGTTAGCAACAATAAGGATAATAATAGGATGGTAGTGGAGGCAAGGGGCATTGGTAGCCCCAGCTCTTGGGAGATTGACTGGGAATACCTCTGGCCATGAAGATAAGTGCCCAACACCTAAATGGGCGTTAGGAAATATCAGAGAAGAGACCAAAAACACACTTCTCTGTGCACTGGCAGGTGTAGTCTCCCCATTGGGGCACTTTCAGGCAGTCCCGCCTATCTCCAGCCTGTTGGTGACTGGGCATGTGGAGCTCACAGATGTTTAGATGATACTCACACTTTTCCATGATCAATGTGCTGCTGTGACGTGAGAAGTATCATGTGCTTTGACTGTGGGAGATGATGCAGATATTAGGCTGGGGAGATGTAGCATGGATGGATGGATAGATGGATGGGTGAATGTATGGATAGATAGATGGTTGGATGGATGGATAGATGGGTAGATGGATGAATGAATGGATATCCTTCTGTCCTGTAGTCACAACAGAAGAATGTCATTCCAGAAGGAAGGGAGCTGGGCATTATCATTTGTCAGCTCTGAATCCTGTGAGCTTCCAAAGCCCCAGATGTAAAATGGAAATGGTGGCATGGGACACACATTGGCCTACTTTTCTCCATGAAGTATGAGTTTCCCTTGAAACGACTGCTTCTTCAGTCTGAGCACCTCTCTCTTTCCCTCACCATCTGATTTGTGCAAGTTCTCATTGTGAGCACTTACCACACACGCGACATTGCCAGTTAATTTGTACTTCACTCTTGTCTTGTTACTGTGGCAAAATACTGCACAGCAACAACTTAAGGAAGAAGGGTTTGGTGGGGAGTTGGGGGTGAGGAGTTGGTCAGTGCACACTGATCCAGGAGCATGTGGAAGCCACGGGTTGACATTGGGCTTCTTCTTCAATCTCTCCTCATCTTGATTTTGAAGCAGTGTCTCTCACTGAACCTGGCACTTGCTGTTTTACATAGTCTAGCTGGCCGGTGAGCCCCCAGCAGAATTCACCAGTCTTTACCTTCTAGTGCTGGGGTTATAGGTGAGTGCTGATATATTCAGCACTTACATGGGTGCTAGGGATCTAAACTCAAGCACTTTCCCCATTGAGCCGTCTCTACAGCCCCTGGGAAGAAGGGTTCATTTTGGCTCACAGTTTGAGTGGGAAAACATGATAGCAGTCTGAGGCACTCTGAGGAACATGGCCACAGTATGTCTGCAGTCAGGAATTAAGAGTGTGATGTGGTTCTTTCCTTCACGTTGTAACAGTCAGACATGGAGAGAGGCTCATTAAGACCAGGAAGAAAATAAGACCTGTAAGGCTTGTGAGGTCAATAAAACTCAGAAGGCCCAGGAAGTTCCTGAAACTTGCAAGACTGACAAGGTCCCTCCTGAAGGTTGATCAGCAGTACCAGTTGTAGGGGTGAGGAGGCTTTCTGACAAGGGATGTTGGTGCAGCTTTCTTGAGTTGCCCATGCTGGGGTAAGGTTTTGGAAGTTGCAGATGGCTCTGAGTGACCCATACTCCTGTAAGTGTCTGTCTGTCACCTATACTTTTATAAGTAGCTCCTTCCTTCCTTCCTTTTCTTTTTTCTTTTTTAAACAGACTGGAATAACCTGTTTCTTTTATTGGCTGACTCTCTCAGGATGAAGCACAAAAGTCTTCAGGGAAAAAAAAACTCAGCAAAATGAAGCATTCTGCAAAGAAACAGTAAAAAAATATATTTAAAAAATACAAAGAGAAGTACATTTCGAAAGGACATAACAAGGTTTTTAAAAACATCCCCCTTTCATTGTTTTTCTCTCTTCCTCGTTATGCAAGTGATTCGTATTCAGTGTGAAAATTTGGAAACTACAGAAAAGCATAAAGGAGAAAATAAAAATCACCCTAATCTTATTACACGAAGAAAATTGCTGTTAACATTTGTTTTATATCTACCCAGTCTTTTTTATATGCCGAAATGCATATGCATATATATTTTTAACATAATTGGGATTATTCTGCCAAATTGCTTTCTAGAAAGGTGGAACTAATTCACATTCCTCCACCATGCTGAGAGCAGCTCCCTCACCCTGGCCAGTGTGGAAGGGTGCTTTTTTATTCTTTTTTGTTCTTTTCTTCATTCTATTTTTGTCTCTCCTGGTTGAATAGATTTTAAGGTTGATATGTCTTTCATCCACTTGTATTTCTTTTCTTTTCTTTTTTTTTAAATATTACTAGAAAGGCTGAGGGTTTTTTCTTCAATGCAAAGCTTATTAGATAAATGTATTTATTCTGCTGAGAATTATTTGTTTCTACCTTTTGTTAATTTTCTTTTATTGATGTTTTATTTTTATATTATTGATTCCCCAGAACTCTTGGTATATGATAGCACTTCTTGTTGTTTACTTGAAGATGGACACATTTCTTTATTTTGTTTCATGTTTATTACAGTTTCTTTCTAGGAATCTGGATGTTTAGATTTTTTGTAAAGTGAGGGCACAGTTAATACAACAAACGGAACCACTCCATGTGCAGAAAGACACTGGACTTGTGTAATCTGGCATGCTAAGGCTATCTCTTTTGGGTGGGATTGGGATATCAGAGAGAAGCAAATTTTCTTAGAGCCTGAGGTGTGAGCCTGCATGTCAACACCCTCAATTATTTCTAGGTGACACTGGAAATGAGACCACCACCCATGACGGATCTCATTGGGTCATAGAATTTATCAAGCAATGTCTGATGCTGAATCATGCATATGCCCTTGTTGAGCACAGCGTCATGTGGAATAACCCCAAAGAGTCGGGGTATGGAGGATGGAAGGAGCTTGTGTAGTCTGTGTGCTTGGTGCCCATGGAAGCAGAAAGGATTTCAGATCCCCTGAACTACAGTTACAGATGATTGTGTGCAGCTCCGTGGGTGCTGGTAATCAAACCCCAGTCCTCTGCAAGAGCATTCAGTGCTGCAGAGCTACTACCTCTCTGGACCTCACTTTGTTTTTTGAGGTAGGGTCTCTCATTGGCTTGGGGCTCACTGATTCAGCTTGGCTGACTGGGGGAGGGGGGTAAGCTTGAGAGAGCCACCCATCTTCACCTCCCCAGTGCACATTCACTGTGCGCAGAATGCTTTCGTGTGGATTCTGGGGCTTGAACTCAAATCTTCATGCCTGTACAGCAAGTTCTCGACTCTCAGCCCCACTGTGCTCTGGCTTTTAATGGAATGTGAGAATAAGTCACTAGGTTTTGTGCCATCTGCTGGTTGTTGGAGGTTGCTTGGTGAGTGTCCTTCCTCCCAGATTCTTGTCTGCTGCATCTTGACCAACTGAGACTGCTGGTTAAGTGAAACCTTTTTAAAATTTAAAAACATTTTATTTTTATTTATTTAGTTAGTTTTCACCCACATTGGCAAAGTGTGGATGACAGCGGCTAAATCCAAATATAATATTTTTCCGTCTTGTGTCCAGGCTGCCACTCTTTTCTGCTGATAGGAGAGGTAGAAGTCTATTGTGGACTATTCAGCTACTTCCCCCGACCCCCACCTCCTACATTTGAAAGACACAGATTAACAGTCAAGTGGGAAGCAATCAAGGTGGACTTCCAAGCCTCCGATATAGGGAGCCCCATGTAGTGTCTTGCCCCTTGGATCTCAGCCAAAGGATCCTCACCTCCTCAGAGTTGTTCTTCACCAGGAGAACCTAGCACCTCTCCAGCCTCTCTGGGCGCATAAGTATTAACAAGCTGTGGGTAGTCATCATGTCCCTCTCCTTCTCCCCTCTTGGGGCAGCTTTCTGGGGAGGGGAAGGTGACTGTTTCAGGGATTCAGACTAACATCAACAAGAGAGGCATGGAGGGGGAAGGCATCCAACTCATGCAAATGGAAAGGACAGGGCCTCTTCTGCAGGCTTTGCTCTCTGCTATTTTAAGGGGACTCATTTAGCATAATATTTGCATCATTTGTGCCTTAACCTGTAATTAGGAGTAGAGACAAATTCTCCTTCCCAGACTAAGGGCGGCGGGTGGAGAATAAAGAAGGCCCTGGAGACGGCTCCCAGGCAACGAAGCCTTTCAAATCGAGGTCCCCAGCTCATCTTGCTGAAATTCCCTGAACACTATGCAGGACTAGGGTCATTGCTCATTGTTTGGCTTCTGGGAACGTGTGACCTCACTGGAACTCGAAGCAGGTTTTTGTGCTTATGAAATTGTTTATAATTGCCACTTCCTCTGGGAGAAGGCCAGTAGCTTCCTTCCATTAAGGAAGCTGCAGATAAAGTCTGGAATCATCTACCCTCCATCTTGTTTTTTCTCTGGGGAGATCAACCTTTCTCTCTGATCCTTTGCCTATTAGGGCTATCAGATAGAACTTTCTAGAGTTACGGTCATGTCCTACCCAGTGCAGTTCTCTCCCAAAGAGGTGCAAGGAACTGCCTGGGATGACCACAGTAGCCACAAGGGTCCCAGCCGGGGTCTCTGTTTTAACCTGGCTCCTCAGACTCTTCCTCCGTTGTCTTCTAGTGGCTACTGAGTGAAGTTCCCCGACTAACAAGCTTAAATGCAAAATCCCACTATCCATCATTTAAAGACCCATGGCCATGGCCTCTGTGACAGGAGTTGACTGCGCCACTAGGAAGTCCTTGACCTGTGGCCCAGGATGGACCATACTTCCCAGATTTCCTGCCTCCTGGTGCTGCATGAAGTGCCATCTAGACCTCTTCTTGTGTTTCTTCATAGAATCCCCTGGCCTTCTGGATCCACTTCCTGCCTCTCTTTCATAGTTTGTATCTAGACTGTCCTCAAAGGATCCCATGTTAAAGGCTTGGTCGCCAGATAATGGAGCTATTGACACATGCTGAAACCTTTAAGAGGCAGGGCCTACACAGACGGAGTTAAGTCGCTGGCCACATGCCTTCAAAAGGTAGACTGAGATCCCAGGTTGTTCCTCTCCCTCTTTTGGCTTCTTAATGACCGTGATAACCATGAGGCTAGTAGCCAAACAACAGAGCCAATTAGCCATAGACTTACAGCTCTGGAGCTAGGAGCTGAAAATAAGCCTTCCTCCTGTTAAATTGACTTTTCCTCAAGTATTTTGTCACAGAAATATGAGAACAACGTATTCTCTGACCATCAGATCTTTGAGCTTGACTTGAAATCCTCATCCTCAATAGTTAATATCTTTCTAGATAATTCCACTTCATTGTCTACCAGTTGGCCATTTTGAAAGGCCCATTCAATGCCTAGGACAGGAGTTGAGGGTCAGGAAGAATTGTGCAGACTGTGGGCATAACTATATTTATGGATCTGGCCACTTGTTTGCTGTGTGACCTTGGGTAAATAGTTTAACCTCTCTGTGTCTGTACTGGCTGATTTTGTGTCAACTTGGCATGAGCTAGAGTCATCAGAGAGGAAGGAACCTCAGTTGAGGAAATGCCTCCATGAGATCCAATTAGTGATTAGATCCAATTTTCTCAATTAGTGATTGATGTAGGAGAGTCCAACACATTATGGGTAGAGCCATCCTTGAACTGATGGTCCTGGATTCTGTAAGAAAGCGGGTTGAGAAAGCCTGTAAGCAGCACTCCTCCATGGATACTGTATCAGTTTCTGTTTCTAGGTTCCTGCCCTGCTTGAGTTCCTGTCCTGACATCCTTTGATGATTAACAGTGATGTGGAAGTGTAAGCTGAATAAACCCTTTTCTCCCCTACTTGCTTTGGTCATGGAATTTCATCACAACAACAGTGACCCTGACTAGGATATAAGTGTTCCCCACAGATGCCTGTGTTATGTAAGAAAAACAGCACAGATGAAAATTATTGAGGAAACAGCTATGTCTGAGACGTGCTGGTGAAGTACAAGGAGGCCCTGGGAAGTGTCAAACCTGGGCCTTCTCTCTTTTTCTGCTTGGAGGCTGAAACACAGAACACTGACACTTGAAAGGACTCCTTGATCTTAGGTCAGTCAGAAACACTCTCATTTGATGAACAAGGAAGTCAACATTCAGAGAGGATGGGGGATGGTATTAAAGGGTCACACTTCAAGGCCATGGCAGATGGTCTTGGAGCCAGGACTGCAGCTGAGCATCTTTTGGATTAAGAGACAGAAGGTCATTCATACATACATGCTCATGTGTTTTCTTTTCCTATCCCAAGAAACTCAAGAGTGTCATAGGGCATGTAGGTGGTGATTGTCATATGGGAAATAGCGTCAACAGATTTTGACAACCCTCTACATGCACAGACTTATGTGTAAGGCCCTGATTCACATTCCATATGGTTTAGCACTTTGCTCCTTTGCCCCATGGGCAGGAGATGGAAATGGGTGGGTGTGGTCTCCGCTGAGGCTCTGTGCCTTGCTAGATAGCACAAGGACTCATTGTCTTATGAGACCATCCCTAGATAGAAAGACTTACCAGATGCCTGCAATGAGATGGACACATGGTCCACCAAAGCAATGGTGGGGATGAGTTCTAGCATGGAGGAGTGAGTGAAGTTCCTATCGCCATCCCAAAGCAAGCCTGCAAAGTGTCTGTGTGTATGCATGTGCGTGTGGGTACACAAGTATGTGGAGGTGCTTGTGTCTATGGGGGTCCATGTGCACATGGATGCTAGAGGGCATTCCCAGATGTCATGCCTCAAGCGCTATCCACCTTCTTTTTGAGGCAAGTCTCTCATGGGACATGGGACTTACCAAGTGGGTTAAGCTGGCTGGCCAGCAAGCCCCAGAGATCTGCCTGCCTTCTCCACCCCAGCTTACCAGCACACACCACAACACCCAGATTTTTTAAATCTTTATATTTAGGTTTTTACATTTTAGCAAAGGTTCTGATGATCAGGCTCCAGCCCTCATGCTTGTTGGGAGGACGCTTTGCTGACAGCCATCTCCCCAGCCCCATAGCTTCTGGGTTAAGTCCTCAGGCACAAGGACTGATTTATCATCCACTCTCACAACAGATCCCTTCCCATTTTCATCTCTGAAGAAGTAGCTGGTGGGACCCCACTGCAGGGATGACATCTTGAAAAAGGCTGGGCTACTTCATGTAGGGAAGAAATGGACTGATTTTGTGGGCTCTTGTGGGTTGGGGCCGTACTGGGATAAGAGCTTGGAACACCTGAGGACTTGATATATGAAGTGAAAAGAATGGGGTGGAGATGGGAGGCTCCAGACTGGATGCAGATGGGAGAAGGAGAGGACAGAAGGAAAACAAACACAAACAAAAACCAAAAAAGAGCGTAGGCTTTCATGGTGCAGAGACCTGCATTCAAATCCTGCTCTGCTAACTTCGCTGTATGACCTTGGGTATGCTGCTCACCCTCACCGTGTCTCAGAGGTCTATATATCTTGTAGAGAGTAGATGAGATTCTGTGCTTAAGGGTAATTTGCAAAGTGTTTGGCATAAGTTTTTTTTTTTTTTTGAGCAGTCATCCTGTCTGCCTTTCCAGAGATTGGATTTCAAGCTCACATGACCACAATTGGCTTTTCTATGTGGGCTTCGGGGATAACATTTAGGTCCTCATGTTTGCAAGGCAAGCTCTCTATTGACTGAGCCATCTCTCTAGCTCCTGGACCTCTCGAAGTTCACTGGTGCCCAGTGTTAGCTGTGAGTGGAGGCAGACAGCAGCTTGTCTGGTTGCCTCCTTCTTCCCTAGCCCCTAGAATGATTTCTGGCACCCAGAAAGCAAACCACAAATGCTTCCTGAATAAACAGAGGAATGAATCACTAAAAGCGTAAAAATGTATTTTTTAAAGGTGGGTAGAAAAAGGAAAGGGAACTGAGGCAGAAATCTGAGGCAAGAGAGGGAGAGATAGCTGCTGGAATCTCCCTTTCTCTCTTCCCTAGTTCTTCCTGATCTCAAATTTCCCATCACTATCATGGTGGCTCAGGACTATGGGTAACTCCATTTCCAAGTGATGTGGTCTTCTCTTCTGGCCTCCATGGGTAGTGTACACACCTGGTGCATACACATAACTCACATACACATAAGTTTTTTTAAAGGTCAGAGTGGTCTGCTACATGGAATGTGGGTAATTCTGGATCCATGTGGAATTTTCTGGAGGGGGAAGCGTCACAGTTGGAGGTAGTAGAGTCAGGAAATTTATTTGACCTCATACATAATTGTCTGGATGGGGACTGACATGGTCAGGCTGTGCTTGGCAACATTGAATTTGAATGTTTGAGAATCTTTTAAAAATAATTTATAAAAATTAATAAAAATGCGCATTGGTGTTTTACCTACATGTATATCTGTGGTGTCAGATCTTGGAGTTACAGTTTGTGAACTGCCTTGTGGGTGTTAATTGAACCTGGGTCCTCAAGAAGAACATTCAGTGCTCTTAACCTCTGAGCCATCTCTCCAGTTCCATGTCAGGAAATCTTAGTTTACCTGTTCAGACTTCTGCCTCACTTTCTCTCTCTAATTTTATTCACCTATAGTGAACACATTTTAGACTCTTGCTGATTCATTGCTTTCCTTTTTAATTGAAGAAGTGCTTATGGTGTGTTCCCCATGTGCCAGACAACATTCAAAGAGCTGGGGCTTTAGAAGATGAGACAATCTGCAGCCTCTGTGATATTCACACACTGAGAGGGAAGGGAGACAGTGGCAGATGAGGTAGCCAATGCCAGATGACAAGTGCTGCAGAGGGGGGAAAACAGCTCAGGATAATGATTATTGGCAGAGTGTGTGGAGGTTTAAATAAAGTGAGGAGATGAGTCATGGGAGACCCTCGAGGGAGGGCATTGTGGTCCAAGAAACAGCCAGCAAAAATAGAGGAGTCCAGAGCATGCTGGGTAGATTCAAGGAGTGTGAGGAATGCTTATGTGGCTGGGACACAGCAAGCAAGGGGGAGTGAAAGGTCCTATGTTCAGAGAGGAAACAGAGGCTAAACTCACAGGACCATCATGAGGACTGTGGCTATTCCCTTAAGTGGCAGGGAGGATTCTGGATGGCTTCCATGAGTGACCTAATTTGACTGACATATCCAGTGGAATATAACATTGTAATGTCACATTGGGAATGGGCTACAGGAGGAAGAAATAAGAGGAGCAGGTGGATTCGGGAGGATATCACTTACCAGTGCACTGGAGAGACATGGGGCTTGGATCAGTGGGGGTGGTTAGAACATGTTCTAGACATAGAGACCATGAATCCCCAGAAGACATGGGTGGGGCTTACCCACCCTATCTTCCATAGCTGCCCAAGTGTGTAAGGTCCATGGAACTGGGATGCTTTGGCATCAAGAGCAGCCTCTGAGACCCTTGCCTCCTCCACAGAGTGGCTTACATCAGACATGTCGGCACCGGGAGTTATTACTGGCAGCCATAAAGCCGGAGCTTTTATCTTAATTGAGTTACATAGGGCGCCGTCATCCATCCATCTTCCCCAATTAACTCAAGGGAGAATCTGAGGGTGATGGTAGAAAAGGAAGACAGCCCCAAGCTGATAAATATGGATCGCAACAGTCTGGCTGGAGTCTCAAAGGACTCACCAGACAGAGGAGGGAGGGGAGTCTGTCAAAGTTGTTCTGTCAGAGAAGATTTGAGGAGTCTGTCATGGGGCAGAGCTGATCTGGGACTTGTCCCTATGGGGTGTGTTGAACCTCCTGAACCCGCTTTAATGAGAGAACACCAGGATTGGGGAAAGCTAGGCAGAATGCAGAATCTGGGAGTCTGCTGGTGTCTGCATTTGTGGTGGCTAGTGTAGCTGGGTGGGACCAAGGGATGTGTCTACCTATGTCTGAGAGCCATCTACAGAGATCTAGAAAAAAAATGCGGGGAAGACAGGGAGAAAGAAAGAAGGAAAGGAAGGGGGAAGTAAACTAAGGGAGGAATGAAGGAAGGGAAATGGGGAAGAAAAAGAAAGGACTGGTGGAGAGAGGGATGGTGGGGAAGGAAGAAGGATTGAGAGAAAAGGAAAAAGACGCAGAGAGAAAAAGATAAAGAGGAAAAGAAAATGGAGGAAAAAAGGGCAAGAGAAAGAGGAGAGAAGAAGAAGGGAGGGGGAAGAAGGAAGGAGGAAGGAAGGAGCTAGGAATGGAATTTAAGTTTTTTACTCTTCTTTTCTAAAATTAATTAGTTCAATTTACATCTCATTCTTCTCCTCCCAATCCCACCCTCCCTCTCACATCCCCTCTCCTCTATTCTTCAGAATAGGGAAGCCACCCTACCCAGAACCCCAGCTCATCTATTCACATGAGGACTGAGTTTACCTTCCTCCCCTGTGGCCTGGTAGGGAAGTCTCATAAGTGACAAAAAAGCAAGCAACATAGTCCTTGTCAGAGATATCCCCCACTCCCCTAACTAGTGGGCCCACATGAAGCCTTAAGATGCCCATTGGACTTATCTTCTTGGCGTCTGTGCAGTGTAGTATGTCTATCTTGTACTATATGACTAAAATCTGCTTATAAATGAGTATATAACTTGTGTGATTATCATTCAGGATAATCTATCTCTTCAATATAGTACCAGGAGTTCTAGCTAGAGCAATAAGACAACTAAAGGAGATCAAAGGGAAACAAATAGGAAAGGAAGAAGTCAAAGTATCACTATTCGCAGATGATATGATAGTATCCATAAGCAACCTCAAAAATCCCACCAGAGAACACCTGCAGCTGATAAACAACTTCCGCAAAGTGTCTGGATACAAGATTAACTTAAAAAATCAGTAGCCCTCCTATATAAAAGTGGCAAATGGGCTGAGAAAGAAATTAGGAAACTGACACCCTTCACAATAGCCACAAATAATATAAAGTATCTAGGAGTAACCCTAACCAAGGAAGTCAAAGACCCGTATGACAAGAGCTTAAAGTCCCTGAAGAAAGAAATTGAAGAAGATACCAGAAGATGGAAAGATCTCCCATGCTCATGGATTGGTAGAATCAAGAGAGTAAAAACGGTCATCTCACCAAAGACAATCCACAGGCAGTGCAATCTGCATCAAAATACCAACACAGTTTTTCACAGGCCTCCAAAGATCAATTCTAAACTTCAATGGAAAAACCAAAAAACCTGGAATAGCTAAAACAATCCTACATGGTAATTGAACTTCTGGAAGTATCTCCACGCCTGACTTCAAGCTATACCACAGAGCAATAATAATAAAAATTGCGTGGAATTTTAGTTCTTGCTAGAGCTCTCCAGCTGGTATCTGGGTAAGGTCCAGGCAGTGTGCCTCTCTCCATGGTACTGAACCGTCTGTCTTCCCTTTAATGGTTCTTCCCATTTCCCATACTTGGATTTCAGCTAACTCTGTTTTGGTACCCTCAGCCATTACACACCCTGGGTACCCATCAATAAACAAGCGTATTTCCTAGTGGGCAGAGATAGATGTAAATCAGGGGTGAATTACTGAAGAAGTTACAAGAGCTTCAGGGAAAAAAAAAAAGCAGAGTTGGGACCCAAAATGCAGGCATTGTGGCAGCAAGATGGTCGGCTAAGTCCCGAACACTTGAGGGAGATGATGAAGTGAGCTCTCCTCACTGCCGGGATCCGGAGCGTTTCTCACCAGGTTCCCACACCAGGACTTTTGTTTTCAGTGCAACATTCTGATCTACACTGAACTCCCACCACCACTTGGCTTAAGTCCTCCTTTTTACAAACAGACCCTATGACACGTCATTTTCCTCGGGCAGCCTACCACGCCTGCCTATTGATAGAAAGTGATAGGACCCCCACTCATCTTCATCCACACACTGTGTGCCACCCACCACCTCATTTATAAAAATGTGCTACTGTGTTTCTGTCACTATACAACACACCAGCTCACTTCCCCCATTAACCTGTAAATTTGACAAAAACAAACAAACAAACAAACAAACCAAAAACCAAACAAAAACCAAAAAACCAAAAAACTCCCTGTGCTTCCATGGTTAAAGACCGCAGTGGAGGGTCAGCAAGATGGCTCAGCTGGGAAAGGTGCTTGCTGCCAAGTCAAAAGATTTGAGTTCCATCCCTAGGACACACATGGTAGAGGAAGGGAACTGACTCTCGCTAGTTGTTCTTTCACCTTCACATGTGTGCCATGGCATGTTTGTGCTCTCAAACACACATACATGGATGAATGAGTGAATGAATGAAATTAGTAAAAATTTAAAGACAGGACCCCAATAGAACCAGACAGGCCTGAGTTGAAATTCCTGTTTTCAGTTTATGAGCTGCCAGGCTGGGGATAAGGCAGTTCATATCTATGGGTTTTCTGTGATGTGGAGATAAGGACACCCCTGACTTGTGGGACAGTGTGATGATTAAATACCTGTAGGTGTCAGTCATCATGCAGGGGCTCAGGGATCTGGTTGGCGTTCAGTAAATGGCAGCCCGTGTTGCGATTTTCCTCCTCTGTCCTCAAGCTGCGCCCGTCATGCTGGCATATATTCTTTCAGCTCACAGATCATATGACTGAATACATCTATTTGGATGTATGGTCACTCAGTCACCTGTACAAGTCAAGGCAGCAGGTGCTTAGGAACCTAGACTTAAGCCAGTGCCCTTGTGGCAACATAACCTCAGAACCATGGAGAACAAGTGCGATGTACTTACACAGAACAGGGGCCTTGGAACAAGACTTCCTGGGCTTTAGATGGACAAAGCTACATGGCCTCGGGTATGCTTGGTGTAATGTTGTTCTGCTTTTCCCCTCTGGAGCAGGGGAGGGCGACATCAGGAGCTGGGCTGTAGAGGTTTGGAGGGGAAGGTCAAGAGAATGGCCAATAGCCACCCTATGCTAAGAGCTTTTGAAATCACGCTTCCCCCACACATCCACCCTTGCTTCAGAAGCCTCCTTGCCCAGAAGCCTTGTCGTCTTCAGTGTGCACAGCTGTTCTAAAGATGCAATCCTCAGACCGAGAAAGCAAACCCCAAAGGAGCCTCAGGCACTTGCCCTGTTGCTGCTGCCAGTGGTAGGAAAATCTCATCATCAATACTCTTTAGAGACCGCCCCTGGCAGATGTGGGCACAGTTGTTACATCCCGAAGGCAGACACTACGAAGTGTTCAGGAAGTTCTGCTAACACACCACCTCAGGCAGGTTAGATCAGGAAACTCCCCTCCCCATTCTCATGAATCTCCTTTATGTCACCTACAGGTGAGCGGTGTCTCTCAGTTGTAGCTGTGTCTTGGACAGAACTGGGGGCAGGAGCCATAAGAGGAATGAATTCTCCAGGGATGGAGATGGGAGTGAGACAGAAGCTGGGGCTGATGGGAAAGCAGCAAAATGAGCTGGTTGGTTGCTCAGTGACTTTTCTCATTGCTATGATGGAACATCTGATACAAAATGTAAAGAAGGATTTGTTTTTGCTCTTTGAGGGGTTGCTGTCCATTGTAGCTGGGAAGGCATGTTTGAAGGAGCATAATACAGAAGCATGTTATATGCTACTGACCAGGTAGCTGAAAGTTCCACTTGAAATAGAGCATGTTAAAACCCCTAAGGCCCACCTACTGGCGACCCATCTCCTCCAGGTAGGCCACTCCCCAAATGGAACCACCATCTAGACACCAAGTGTTCAAACACCCAGGTCTTGGGTGGGGTGAAAGACCCCTCGAATTTCACATTTAAACCGTAACAGTCGAGTTTTATCCCAGCAACACCACCTTGTGTGGCCTAGGGGAAGTCACTTCATCACTTGGATTCTTACTGCAGGATAATCACCCCAGTGTGGTGGCATGAGAAAAAACATCTGGACCCAATCTGCATCGATGAGAATCTTGGCTTTGTTCCTCCTGGACAATCTCCTTAATTCTTTGCATCCTGGATGTTCTCCATGGAATGGTATGAACACTTGTCCTATGTGCCTAGGAATTTTGCTGCAAGGACCAAGTGCCCATTAGATGTAAAAAAACAAAACAACAAACACACAAACAAAAAACCTATTGCTTTAGTTCTGTTCTTGTTGCCACCATAAAATACCCAACCAAAATCCCATTCTGAAAGAAAGGGTTTATTTTAGCTCACTATTGCAAGTTCACAGCCCATTGTGGCAGAAAATTTGAGGCAGCAGGGACTTACAACAGCTGGTCACGTTACAGCCGCAGTCAAGAACAGTGAGACACAAGTTCGGGCACCCTTACTACTCAGCTTGGCTTCCCCTACTCTTAACAGGCCAGGACCCTAACCAAGGGATAAGAGTGCCCATTTCCAGGCTGTGCCTTCCCGTGTTAATTAAAGCAGCCAGGAAAGTCCCCCCACAGACATGGCCACAGACCAGCCTTATCCAGATAATTGCTCACTGAGACTCCTGTCCCAGGCCATGTCTAGTTGACAATTAAATCCTCCCCAGGGTGTGAAGGGATGATAAGTCACCCTCTCCATCTCTGGAAACTCTACTCCATCATCATCTCCCATGGCCTGCTTATTTCAGGATGTATTGTGTGGGAGAAGAACGTGTAAGAAAAGCCCTTGTGGGAGGGGCTGCATTGCTCCACAGCTGCCTAACACACACTGATCCCAGTTGTAAATGTGCCTGTCATCCATCACATTTAGGATCCTTCTACAGGGTTCTGAGACAGTGTGGTACATGTCTAAAAATAGGGAGCTCATGGTGTGTCTCTGTAATACCATGCTGTCACTTTTAGCCCTGTGAAGTTGGGTGAACCATTCAAAATTTGAGCCCCAAATATCTTAATATTAAACAAAGACTACCACAACCCTCTCATAGCATCCCTGCGTATTTAAATGGGCAAGGGGTATGTAAAATATCTTACCTAGTGCCTGGCACATTGGAGCTGTTCAGTGAACAAATGCAAGTTACCGTGAATGCATTTATTTGTGTGTATGCATGCATGTTTGTGTGTGTGCTCGACATGTGCTCGAGAGTGTGAGATCGTATCCACAATGGCCGTTATCTCTATGCTTCAGGAGGCTACAATGTGTGAACTCAGGAGAAAGTGTCCTTTAACTTTAAAGGCCTAAAGCTGAAAGGAGGGAGCAGTTATGTGTGAGAGCTGAGTGCCACACTGAGGTTTGCTTGACTGTGATGTTCCTCCATGCTTGTGTCCCAGCTGGTGGTGCTGTTTTGGGAAGCTGTGGAACTCTGAGATGGGCTTTACTTGGATGAAATGGGTGGCTGGGAGAAGGCCTTGAAGGTTCCAGCCTAGCCCTACTTCTGCCAGAATCCTTTTCTTCCTGATCCACCAAGATGTATCTCCAGCCTTACTGCAAACTGGACCTAGCCACGTCAGCTACCACCCTAGGTTCATTTCTGTTCCTCTGATAAAATACTGGCAAAAGCAACTTTGTGTGAGTGTGTGTGTGGTGTAGTGTATATTAAATTACACTTCCAGATGACAGTCATCACTGGGGAAAGTCAAGGCAGGAACTGAAGCAGCGGGTCACACCATGTCCATGGTTAACAGCAGAGAGCAGTGAATGCACCCATGCTACCTGCCTGCTCTCGCCTAGCTCTCTCCTGTGTCCTATCACCCAGAGCTGCTTGCCTAGGTAATGGTGCTGCCCACAGTGGGCTAGGTCTTCCTACATCAACGAACACTCAAGGCAATCATCCAAAGGCATGCCCACGGGTTGACCTGAACTCCACAATTCCTTTTAAAGACTCTTCCACGGTAACTGTAGGCCGTGGCAATTTGACATTTAAACGGTCACAGCAACCACGCTTTTCCGCCCTGTGATGGACTTATCCAGAAGACAACCTTCCTCCCTTAAATTCTGCCAGATGTCTGGTGACTGTGACAGTTGAAATGGGGAGTACACTAGATTCGACCACTTGCTGTTGGGTGGCCCTGTCCTCCAGCCTATTGTGAGCCAGGAGGAGGCAGCAGGAATCTTATTTCTCAAAGCCTAGCAGTCCTTTATCTAAAAGAAAATGAGGTCACACAGCAGAACTAACCAGAAGTTCTTTAAAAGCTCCCCTCAGTGGCAGCTTCCTGCAATAGCTAATCCAGAATGAATCATCTCCTTTGAAGAGTATCCCAGCTACCCACCCACCTGAACCTTCCCAATAAACTCTAATGAAGGCTCAGTGAGGAAGACTGAAGGTGGGGGTGGTATTAGGGCATCTAGAGGTAGCTATTCCCATCCCTATGATTGAATATATAGGGTGGGACTGTGGGCTGAGGGCTTGGGAGAGCTACCACCTGGGCAGAATGGCAGGGCTGAAACTGTAGGAAGAACTAGTCACTGTAGCGCTGTGACAAGGCACTTGGAGCTTGAACTAACTCCATATGTCTGTCCCATCTGCCTCTGCCTCTTCCTTTCCATCTGAGACAGGGAAGCTTCCAATGTAGCCAGGAATGCTTCTGAGCTTGCAGCAATCCTCCTGCCTCAGTGTTGGGATTTCAGTAGTGCAAATACACCTCTTACCTTTCAGTGTTTTCTTCCAGAGTTCGAATTTCTCTCGGTTACATACACTGGTGACTCGCAGGGCTGCCATGTTTACCACCTACTATGCCAGGACACAGGGCAGTGCAGAGAGTGGTTCTGGCGGGGGAGGGTCATGTGTAGACCCCAGCCTGTCCCTCAAAGCCCTCTTCTCATTTTCTCTGTTGTGTCTCCCCAAAACGCTCACAGGAGGCCTTGTTCACTATTTTTTTTTCTGGTTCTTTTCTCAGGGAACTGTTATTTTCTTTGATATGTCTTCATTGGGGATCTGGATTTCCACAAAAAAAGTTATCATTTTTCTAGAGGCAAGGCTGAAAAAGTGCAGGCAAGAAATACCGGGCTTTCCTACTGTCTTTAGTTACTTTGTGAGCACTGAAAAGTTTCTTTAGATGCATGAGCACACACACACCTATGAATTTATTTACTCATTTGCATATGTATTTATTTGTGTGTGTGTGTGCATGTGTGTGTGTCTAGATTCAGGCTTGCCATGGTGTGTGTATGTGTGTGTGTAGGGAAGAGTACAATTTGTGGGAGTTAATTCTTTCCTGGAAAAGACTGGAACTCAGGTTGTCAGGCTTGGTGAGCAAGCACTTTTACCTATTGAGCCATCTCTCAGCCGACAGAAGCAACTTCCAAAAGCCTGTTATAACATGGCTACTTCTTCAGGCAGCTTGAGTGGCCCTTAATATTGGTGGTCTCAGCGCTGTGGTCAAGGGTACGCCATGGAATCATACAGGCTTGGACCTTCTGGTGTAAACATGGGCACATTCATTAACCCCCCAGCTCAGCTCTAGTTGCCTTGTCCATGTAACAAGAATAAATCTACTTCATGGAGTTGTCACAGAGACTGAATAAGATGTGCAGAACAAGGAATCTGGGCGTGAGGAAGGCTGTCAGGAAGTGATAGCTGGGACACTGTACCTTGACTGGTGTGCGACCTACCCTGGCAGGGCCCGACACAGCCCCCTCACCTCACTGTCCTTGCCTCCATCCTCTGCTGCAGGCTGCTGGCCCTGCGCCTGGCTCAGCCAGGAGAGCCTGGGAGAATGCAAATACGACCTTATCTGAGTTTTCCCAGCTGCTTCCTTCCTCCAGCTCATCCCCAGGAAGGAGGGCAGGCACTGCAGCTCCCAGGATGCCTCGGGCTGTCTTTGGCCCTGCTGAGAATGTAATATTGACAACAATAGCAATATCCAGCCATGCCCTGGGTTTTTTAATTTGCAAGGTGCTTTGATGTCTACCCTCTCCTCTTGGCCTTGCAGAGACCCTGATTGTCACTGTTGATGGGATTGTAAGACGTACAAAAGCCAAGGTCAGGAAGGTCAAGACCCAGGGTCACATGGCCAACCGTTGGTGAATGAAGTGGAGATCAGAACACTTGCAGTTTTGCACCAGAATTGATAAATAGTGGTACTTCTGGATTCAAGTGGAAGAAAAGTCTGGATTTGATGCACTTGAAAAAGAAGTTTATTAGAAGGGACAGCCTGACTGCAAGTGTGCTCTATTGACTACTCAGCAAACATGTGCCATAGCCACTTCCCACTTCCTCTCAGGCCTATAGGAAGGAAACCCTGTCTCTGTTCCATGGGCCTCTTTGATCCCCACCTTGCTGCTGTCTTCTGGTCTATGTCATCAGTCACTCCACCAATAAACCTCTGATCCAAAGGACAGTTCTCAGTGTCTCCCTTGAGGATCCAACTTGAAGCCTTACACCCAGTTCTGGCTGTGTGAACCTGAGCCACCCTCTCCCCTCTGCCCCCCACCGGCTTCCATTCTTCACTGATGGGTCCTTGTGTCCGGACAGTGGCAGGAATGGTAAAGAAAGAATTTCAGCTCCAGCTCTGCTTAAGTGCCTGCCAGATGCTTCATCAAACCAGCCTGTGTCATCAAGGTCTTCCATTTCTTCTGCAGTTAGGAGAGTTTCTGAAATTTCCTGTAGAATCTACATGTTCTATGAATCTATTTGGCCTCAGTGCCCTCAGCGTCACACTCAGCTCCTGCGGCCAGCTCAGACATCACTGGCCTCTCTGGTAGTGACTGGGGCTGGTGGCATCCCTGTGGCTCCACAGGAAGGAAGCGTCAAGGGGCTGAGAGATCACAGCCTTCCCTAGACAGTGACAAGGTTTTAGGATGGCAAGTGAAATTATAAGCTGGTGATCAGCTCCTACAGCTGTCTCCCTGGGTCTTGCACAAGAGCAGCAGTCTGAGAGTCTCTTAGAGGTAGAAATGTCCATTGTCACAGGTCTATGTGGGACACGTCTGGGAGGGGTCATCTCGGCAGGAATCCCACAACATCAGAGGCAGCCATCCATCCAGTACCAGCTCTGCCGTCTGGCCTGAGTTACATAGATGAGTGTCCCTTTGAGCTTCAGAGTAACCATTGGAGGCCATGGTTCAGGGTATAGATTCTAGATACTTAACAGGCTCAAACCTTAGCCTCACAAGTAATGGGGGAGACCTTTGGATTTAGACTTAACAACCAGGGCCTCATCTTTAAAACTGGGCTCTAATTCTGAAATCATCCCCTACCTCAACGTCCTTTGCAAATAACATTGGCCTCCCAAGGTGATGTATCCGAAGCCTGCCAATCACGAGTCTGTTTAGATCAAAGTCAAAATAGACTGGGACCAATGATCAGGTGAGCAATCCCACCTTGATGGTGGAGGATGCACGGAAGGCCTTGGGGCTAAGGTTGTTTGTTTGTTTGTTTGTTTGTTTTATGGGTTCATTTGTGAAAATTCATACACATCCTTTTAATATGTGTACTTTTCTGAGGATATACATTGTAAGTTAGCATAGAAAATAGTTGGATTATGATATTTTCATGTCATTTTACTTTTTTCTAATTCATCCTTCTCCTCCAATGCTCCCCATCTCCACCCCCTCTTGTTGACCCCCTTCCTCCTTCACAACTCTTTCCCCTTCTGCTGTCACCCCACCCCCACATTTCTATCTGTCTGTCTGTCTATCTATTTATCTATCTATCCATCTATCTATCTGTCTGTCATCTATCTATCTCTAGCAAAGTAATTACTTACCACCCAAATCAATTTGAATTGGAAGTAGGTATATATACCTATAATCTGAGACTTTAAGAGGACTATTTCAAGTTTGAGGTTACCTGGGCTTTCTAGCCAGACCCTGCTGTAATCCCAGCACTCTGGAGATGGAAGAAGAAGATCAGTAGTTCAAGGGCATCCTCATCTACATAGTGAATTCTAGGACATCCTGGGATACACAAGCCACCCTCTCAAAAAATAAAATAGAGAAAAAGGGGATCCACGTGGTACCTCCATGAGGAGGCTGTAGGGGTAAATGTGCTATGACATATTGAATGCTTATTTAAACCAGGCACAGACTGCAGCCTTGACTTTAGCTTATTCTTGAAGCAAATGCTCCTTTGGAAAAAAAACTTGTTATTAAGATTGCTTTGGTTTATGTGTGTGTTGATGTACCCTCCAAGCAAAGCTGAGGAGGAACAGCTGGGGGAGCATGGGATGCTATGAAAAAGAAGGAAGGGAGAAATAAATAAGGGAGATGCCAGGATAGGATACCTTTGGGTATTCAACAACAACTATAAATGTTGGCAGTTGGGACTAAAGGCATCTATCAAGTGCAATCTAACATTCTTCATGCATCATAGTTAAGCTCATGTGAATTAGTCATACAGAATAATGGGGGCCCCTGTAACATTTTCAAACATGAATATTAACGCACCTTGATCATAAATACCCAATTGCTCTCTTGTCCTTCTAACTCCTGTCGATCCCTTCCTTCTTCTGAATGGCCTCCCTTCTACTGCAATGTTTTTTGTGACATATTAAATATATATTTACTTTGGGCTTTATAAAAATCTGGACTCCACATATGAAAGAATATAATGCAATATTTATCTTTCCACTTCTACCCATTAGCCACTCACCTCTATACTCGATTTTTCACACCACAGCCATGCTTCTACGTTCATATATTTGTATAATTTTAAGAATCCAGATTCTGCACATGAGAGGAATCTTGCAATATTTGTTTCTAAGCCTGTCTTATTCCACTCAGAGTGAATAAGACATGTTCAATTGTGTCAGTTCTCCTGAGAATCACATGATTTTATTCTTCCTTGTGGTTGACTGATATTCCACATGTCTATATAAAACCTTTTATCAGTTCATGTGTGAACAGCCATTTAAGCTGATTACATGAATAAGAGAGTTCCCAGGATGGGATCTATAATCTGGCTATCATAAGTCAGAGCAGCCGCTTTAGAAATCAGTCTGGCAATTGCTCAAAACCCAGAATATCAGTTTTCTTTAAGGGTGAGGCCCCTGGGTGGATCACACTCCAGTCGGTGGCTCTACAGCCATGTGTATACGGACAGCACAAACTGAACTCAGCGGTTACAAAAATAAAATAAAACGTGACGTTGGGAGAGGTGGGAGGTAGGGGTAGATCTGGGAGAAATTAGAAGTGGGAGGTGAATGTAATCAAAATACCTGCAGCATGTATGAAAATTTCAAGTCATTAATAAAGTGGTGTACTAGGAAAACAATGAAAAGTCAAACTAGCTTTCTGTTTGCTTGTTTTGTCCTATTCTGGCATATTTATTTATTTATTTTGGGTGCTTGTTTGTTTTCTAATGAGAGAGCATGAAAGGATGTGCATTTAGGTGGATGAGGAGATTGGGAGGATCTGAGAGGAGTTGGGAGAGAATCACAATATAGTGTATGAAGAAAATCTATTTTCAATAAAAATTGAAATGCAAAACTATAAATTAATGGTAATTAGATTAAGAAAAAAAAGACTGTAGCTCATGACCCAGCTAAGCCACTAAGAACAATATAGTAATGTACTTTTGCTGGCTGGTGTCTAGGTCAACTTGACATAGACCTAGATGTATCTGAGAGGAGAGAGCCTTGACTGAGAAAACTCTGATCAGCCTGTAGGCAAGTCTATGGGGGCATTTTGTTGGTTAAATGATTGATGTGGGAGGGCCCAGCTCACTGTGAGTGGCGCCATCCCTGGGCAGGTGGTCTTGCATGCTATAAGAAAGCTGACTGAGCACACTGTGGGGAGTGATCTGGTCAGCCTCAGTGAGGGACTGTGCTGTGGAATCATAAGCTGAAATAAGCCCTTTCCTTACAAAGTTACTTTTGGTCACAGCGTTTCATCACAGCAATAGAAATGTCACTAGGCCAATACCCAAAGGACTGGAAGTCAGCATCTCACAGAAATGCCTCAGAGCCACATGGCTTTATGATGGACCCAGGGCCTCTCAGCTGAAAGCTTCAGCTCCAGCATTTGAACCTCAGCTTGGCTGACTCCAAACCCCATGTGCTTAGATTACCCTGCTGAACTGGGTGCTGGGACATCAGCCCTATCTGTTTTGACTCACTCTCCATTGCAATAGAGAAATAAGCTCACAGGAGGTACAGAGGACCAGGTGTCTAAATGTCTCCGTCCCTGACCCAGGGAGAGACTCCCAGGTGCTCCTTTTGAGCACAGACTCTGGGCATCTCTCTCCACTGGGTTGGAGTGCTTGGGGTCTCATCTCTTCCACTAGCATCCAGATTCCTGTGTGGATTCAGCTAGATGCCCTTCCAGCCGTGTAAAATTGTGTGCTTGGTTTCTTGCTATGTTTGACAAAGAGGCTTGACTCTGATTCTGCTTCATCTAAGCGAGAGAGGGTTTCTGGGGTGTATCAGAGGCTGGTGGAAAGAGCCTTTTCTCTGGTTTTTGGAGGGAGAGACCATGCTGCTGGGGAAGCATAAGAGATGGGGGAGGGGCAGGTGTCTGCTGAGCCCTTCCCTAGGGCTGGAGACAGTGTCCAGTGTGCGGCTTGAATATCAGTATTTTATCAAAGAAAGATTTTGTGTCCGTGTTCATGGGTGTTGCATGTATGTGTGTGAACATCCGCATGGGTGCCCAAAGAGGCTAAAAGAGGGCATCAGATCCCCTGAAGATGTGGACTGCCATGTGGGTGCTTGGAATCGAACTCATGTCCTTTGCAAGAACAGCAAGCACTCTTACTTCCTGAGCCTTCTCTCTACCTCCGGTATCAGGATTTTAAAAAAAGTTTTCCCAAAATTCTACTTCCCAGCCAGGACTGAGAACCACAGCTGTGGGGGAGTGACCATGGACCACCAGGCAGGCCATCTTCATTCTTTTCTTTCCATCCCTTCCCTTTATCACAGCCATGAAACAGTGATCTTCAATACCTCTCTTCTGTCCTTTGCCATCTTCTTAGACTGTGCTCCTCCCCACCGTTCACCCTGAGGATTTTTATCTTGACCATCACCTGTGATCTTCAGAAAAATACCTGTTCTTAGACATTGTTGATGCCCCATTTTGTAAAAGGAAATAATCAGAGAGGAGAGGTCTGTGTTCAGACCTCAGCCTGCAGAGATGGCCTAAGTAAGCACAGCATTGTTTCCCCCTCTCCATTCCATTCCCCTTCCTTCCTTCTTCCCTTTTCTTTTGTCTCTCATCCCCTCCCTTTCTCTTACCTTCCTCCTTCCTTCCCCCACTCTCTTCCCTTCTGTTTCTATTTCCCTCCCCTTTCCTTTTCATGCTCTCTTCCCTTTATTCCTCCTAATTTTCTTCCCACGCCTTTTTCATTTTCTCTTCTTTCTTGCCAGCATCCCTCCTCCATTTCTGTGAACTATGAAACTTCATGAGGCACATAAGAATGCCTGGCCTATGACAGTATTAATGAGACATATGTGATTGTATACACGTGTGGTCATATGCTATGCCTTACCTGTGCTGTACCCATGTTTGTGTGTAAAGATAGACATGCATGTGTTTGTTGATGTGAATGAGTGTCAGCAGTGCCCATGTGACCTCTGCATGCTGCTCAGTCATATACACATTCATCTTGGTGGGGGCGGGGACAGGGAGGAGTGAGAGATGGCATATGCTTCCATTCCCCTGGCCCAGTCCCAAACCGCTGGAGACTTGCAGCATGAGTTCTTTGTAGCTATGATTAATTTTCTTATTTAGCATATATGTGGCACTTTGGATCTGTAAAGTGTTTTACAGTCGGTTTTATTGGCTGTGCTCATATGTTATGTATGGTGGTGAACTCAGCTGTGCCCAAGGACTCTCTTCAGAGACAGCAACCAGGCAGGGAAAACTTCACCCTCCTCAAGCTTTGCCCATGTCCTGGGACAGTGTCCACACATGCTTTGTAGACACTGAAGGGATTGGTGAGGGAAGAGGTGATGATTGGAGGCACTTGCAGAGACTGTCTATCCCACAACCGGGTTCTCCTTTTTTTTGTCTAGAC
Source organism: Pachyuromys duprasi (assembly GCA_028658305.1). Taxonomy (NCBI): domain Eukaryota; kingdom Metazoa; phylum Chordata; class Mammalia; order Rodentia; family Muridae; genus Pachyuromys; species Pachyuromys duprasi. The sequence continues at coordinate 110,638,668 of CM053766.1, forward strand.
ACTGGGGAGTGTAGTCACCACACTTCCTGTCTGACTAAGTCCACCACCTTCTCGGGCAGCAGGTGCGGCTTCTGACTCCCCTCCCCATCAGTACCTTTGGTGTGTGTGTGATTATCCTGACTTACTCTTGAACCATGCCTGCTCGTTTGCATTATTGTGAACAAAGACTTAGGCACCAGCCATTTATTAGGGAGATGATTCGGGGAAGCACCATGGAGGGAATGGGAGAGTGAGAGGGGGAGGGAGGAAAGTGATAGATGTGAGGCTGAGTGAATTGCTGCTGTGAGTACAGTGTTCATGACACCAAACTTTAGAGCCATCTTGTGGGAAAATGGAGACACTGGACTACTTATCCGTCTTCCTTGCTGGTCTCCTGGGGCCTTCCCACAGGATGTTGGCTGGCCTGTAAAACTATGGTGAAACTCCTGGAGGCTCGGCACATTTCTTGGGATGTGCAGCAATGCCTGAGAGGACAGGCAGAGCTCCTGGTGAATCCACACAGACCTGTTACCTGAGGTAGGGATCAGCGATGTCCACTGTACACTCTTGGATTCTACAAAGCCCTTTGAGTCATGATTGAAGGTCATGCATCCCGTAATCAAGTTCTTCATTCACTGTCCTCATCCACTTTGGCAGTCAGGCTCTGTGGTCCCTGAGCTCTTTTTGATCTCTCTTCCTCCCTCTCTGGAGGTAATGCCTTCATTTGTCTTCCCTTTCCCCTTGTGTGGCTATTCCCCAATCATCTATGCCTTGTTTGCAATGCCATGATACAGGCTCCCATTCCCACCCCTGGCTCCGTGAGATGCAACTCACTGACATACTCAAAGAAAAATCACTCGACTAAGTTCATGTCAGCATTTATAAAACAAATTCATTAGTTCTGGCTTTTCACTTGGGTCAGCTGCACTCTCAACAGTGATCAAGGTGAGCTGCAGCAGAGCCTCCTGACCCCATCATGCCCCACAAACTTGCACAGAACTGCCACAAGCTGCAGCTGAATCAGGGTGCATGTTCCCAACAAGCACCCCTAAATCTGTGACTCCTGTACATATTAATATTTGATAAGGATTAACTCACAAAATCAAATCTCTTGGCTTCTGTTTACCACATAGGGGATTTTGTCAATTCCCCCAGTCTTGAACCTTTGAAGTGACCTGTCTCTTAGGGCTAAGTGAACATTAGTGTTTTATAAGCCGGGATTTTGGTGGGATCTGGATCTCAGACAAAGGACCACAAATGATAATGAAACTGGTAAGACAAGTTTTGGTTGCAGATGTCCACAACAATGCCGCTGTATCTATGATTTTATTGCAATGCCTATCCTGGAGTTCTTGCCCCATGGTTGGTGTGCTAAGCTGTGGTGATGTGACAGTGAAGCTGCCTTGGTGTTTGCCCTCAGGGAGAGCACACGATCACAGGAGGGGGACGGGGACCAGCAGAGGGAAAGCAGGGTATGCCTAGAGACCAGAGAAGGAGTCAGCACAGCCCTGGAGCAAAGAGGGATCCCCGAAGATTAGCCATCTAGCTGATAGGAACATAAAGGAGGAAGTAAGCCTGGATGGAGAGACACCGGAGAGGGACTTTAGACAGGACAGCGGCAGGGGCATGCCCTGGGCTGCATGAGGTTCGTAGCCATGATTCGTTAGAGGGGGGTGGGATACAGGTCTGGAGAGTGCTGGACCAATGAGTTGAAGGCAATCACCTAACGTCTCTTGCTTCCTTTTCTTCCATGTTGAAATGAGAACAATGGAGCCTGCCTTCCCAGCATAATTTTTAAAACGAAATAAAAAATCAGTACATTTTAAAATTGTGAATCCTTGGCCTTCATAAATATTGTCTGAAGAAATTGTCAGGAGCCCACACTCTTGCCTTAAGGACAGAAATCACAGTGAAGGACTGTGGAGGTGCTGCCTATCCTGATCACTTGGGTTCAGTACCCAAAATGCACATGGTGGAATAAGAGAACTCTCTCCCTTAAGGTGTCCTCTGATCTCCATAATGCTCCCCCAAGATGAATTATTAAAATATAACTTAAAATACTTTAAAAATCATAGTTAGTTGGGCATGGTGGCACAAAACTTTAGTCACAGCCTCTACAAGACAGAAGCAGGAGGATTATAAATTCAAAATTCAAGGTCATCTTGGGCTATAAACTTTGAGGTCAGCCTAGACTACATAATGAGACTGTGAAGAAGGAGGAAGAAGAGGAGGAGGAAGAGAAAGAGAAGGAAGACGAGGAAGAAGAGGAGTGAGAGGAGAAAGAGAAGAAAAGAGGAAGAAGGAAAAGAAGAAAAAGACCGAAACTATGATGGTTGCAGGAGGAGGTTAAATGGCGGTCCTCCAATGACATGTCTGCCTCAAACCCTCAGTACCAGGAAAGGCTGCATCATGTGGAAAAAGGATCTTTCAAGTTGTAATTAAGGGTCTCAGAGCAGGATCACTTTGAATTATCTGGTGGGACTTGGATCCTGAATTTAGTATATTTTTAAGAAGGAAAAGTAGAACTATGGAAGAAGGGCATATGACGATGAAGTTTGAGCCCTGTGAAGTCATTTATGAGCTCCTAGGACTTAAAGAGACAGGAAAAATGAAGAGGAGGGAATTGGGGGGAGGTGAAAGACGGAGGGGAAAGAATGAGGAGAGAAGGGAAAAGAAGGGGGAAGGAAAGAGGGCAGAAGAGGGAAAGGAAGGGGGGAGGGGAAGCAGAGCCTCATGGCAATGGGAACATGGAGCAGAGTGGAGGCTGCTCAACTCCAGGCATACAGGAAGCAGAAAGAGAGCGGGAAGGAGAGGATGGGAGCAAAACCAGTCCTCAAGCCTCCCAATGATCTACTTCCTACAGCTGGGCTCAACCTCAGAGTTCCCACCACTTCCCAATAATGCCAGTAGAACATCAGTCCTTCAGTGATTACGCCACTGATTAGGGGACTAGCCTTCATGCTACATTGCTCCCCCACACCTATCAACTGGCAACTAATACCTGCAGTTGGCAGACACTTCATTGTTGTTCATACCTCCCTGGTGACATCCTGCTATCCCTTTGTTTTGAATAAGGAACAAACAGCAAGGCTCATGAAGGTTGTGAAGGCGAATTTGTAAACTCAGCAAGATCTAGAATCATACAGGAGACCAACTCCTGGGCATGTTTACAAGGGAGCTTTCAGATTTGGTTAATTAGCATGAGAAGACCCACCTTAAATGTAGGTAGCACTGTTCTATGGACTGGGGCCATGACTATAAAACCGAGAAAGAGTGAGCTGAGCACCAGCCTCCATCTCTTTGCTTCCTGACTGTTGTGTAACTAGCTGCCTCACACTGAGCTCATGCTGCCTTCCCAGACCGTGACAGACTGTATCTTCTCAAACTGTGAACCAAAGAAAGTCCTTCCTCCCCTGAGTTGCTTTGTCAGGTACTTTTGTCATGACAAAAGTCACTAAATGCAGAGGTTGCATTACTCACTGGCTGACTATGGCAGTCAGGATGACAAGCAAAGAATTGTCAATGGCACAATATGAAAAGCCTTTAGACTGAATTGGCTTGTGTTCTCTCTAATTTCTCATCTTCCTGAAACTTTAGAATATGACTTTATTTGGACATAGAGTCATTGTAGATGCAGCCAAGATGAAGTCATCTCAGTTGAAATGGATTCTAGCCCAGGGACTGGAGATCCTAAGAGAGGGATCCTCACGGAGAGAAAGCATGTAACCACAGAGACAGAGATGGGAGAGGAGAACTGATGGATAGCTGCTGCGAGCTAGGAGGATCCAAGGAAGGGTCTTCCCCTGGACCTTCAGAAGTGTGACCCTGCCAGGCCAACGTGTGAGCTGGTACATGTTGTTTTAAGATGCACGGCTTGGGGGCAATTTGATACAGTATCCCATGGACATGGATACAGCATGCATTCACACACACACAAAGTTGAGGGAGTTAGGTGAACCAATCAATACTGAGCGGTGCAGGGCTGTTCACGGAAGGCTTCACCCCAAGGGGAGCTGAAACAGAGCTACGAGACTGGGTAGGACTTAACGTATACAATGAGGACCCTGCAGATATAGACTAGAGAGAACTTCTATGTGGCTTTTTAGAGTGACCTCTGTTGGAGAATGGACAGAGCATCAGGGTCCCGAGGGGGCAGTCGGTGAGCAGGGTGCTTCTGTGCTGACCACTTTAATGTCCCACAGCATGTTTGTATGCCCTTGGGCTTTTCTTCTGGGAACTGTTGGGTTGGATGTGTGTCTGTCTATTGTGTTCTCCTTTTCTTCCACCCCTGCCATTGTCTGTCATGTGGGCATTTGAGCATGAGCTTGGAGATCCTGCTGTCCTTGAGCGCCACAGGGAGCACCTGAAGGAAGCACAAAGACATTTTGTGTGGCAGTTCCCAGCAGCTCCTGCTCCCTGAGTGCACGTGGCTGTGAATGGGCCTTGGACAAAAGCATCCTGCCTGAGTACCTGTAATTGGAGCATCCACGTGCATGGCCTACAGTGGCAGAAACGCAAAGGACAAAAGCAAGATGAATGGCCGCATCTCCAGGCTGCCCGTTGCTATGGTTTCTGAGGGGCTGGTGGGGAAGGCGGTTACCAGGCAACTGGAGAGGGACCAAGATAAAGGGAAGCTGGTCAGGGGCAGGTGCCAGTGTGTGTCAGGGGGGATAAGGTGGGAAGGAGACAGGATAAAGAACAGACACAGAGGCAGAGGACGGAGGGAAACAAGAGTCGTCAAAACAGGAAGAGGCTGCAGAGATAGGCAGGTAGAAATTGGCACCATTTACTCCCGGCTCAGGAGATGGGTGGCTGACAACACAGACATCACTTCTAGTCTTGGAGTTCCCAGACCTAGTCAAGGCTGAAGAGAGATGACAGGTACCCCACTTCTCCCTCCTTGCCCCCTGTGGGAGATCACACACACACACACACACACACACACCTCCCACAGTATAGCTGAACTTTATCTTCAGTATAATATCCTTGGAAGCTGGGGGCTCTTGTGTGGGAGGTACCGGAAGTCACTGCACCCATCCTGTGTCTAGGCAGTACCAACAGGCATGAGATTGTGACTTCCAGCTGGGTGCTGCTCCATTTCTCCAGGTAGCTCATTGGTTGCCTACCATTGCTGCTTGTTTCCTCACTGTGGGAGGAACTTGAACCAGTTCCTCTACCCAGTAAGTGTGCAGCTACCAAATGTGGGTGTCTAGCTTGCAAGAGCAGGTACTGAGACTCTGGGACTTAACACCTCACCTGGGGCTTCTAACATCTAGACCAGGATTCATGCTTTTGGTCAAGGGTTGTTTACATACAAGGAACAAAACTGTGTATCTGTGGGCTCCAGCAGCACAGGAAGATTTATTGGAAGGACAGGAAAAGGATTCCTGAGACCAGAGGCTATGTACAAGAGCTTCCTCTGTGCCACCCCACATACATCAGAAAACAAGGAGAACCTAGCCTCTCTGTTTTTTGATGTAATCTTCTCTTGCTCTGTTCTTCATGGCCTTGACATCTCAGCTCATTGGTATCCTGGAATGCAAAAAACAGCCTTCAGGGGAATGTTTCACATCGTGTTCTCAAGGGAGAACACTTTTGGCTAACTTAAATCATTCATATAGCCCTGAACCAATCACCTGTGACTGGCACTGAGGCTCCTTGAAGGTGTGATAGGATTGGCTGATTTCTGTCAATTCAATAAGTGTGCACAAACACAGTCACTTGCAGCCTGTGGGTACCACCTGCCTCCTGGGTGAAGCTGGAAGGAGCTTATACTGCTGAAGAGCTCTGCAAACTATGGTGTGCCATGAAAAAGAAAATATTTAAGCTTGAGGGGGTCTGGAGGCCATGGATGTGTGCAAGAAGATTATCGTTGATCCTGGAACATGGGGAGATGGAGAGAGACCAGAGGATGTGTAGGTTGGTAGGCTAATGTATACTGTGATGGAATGAAGATGAAGAGGAGGATGCCATTTCTTCTTTCATTTAGTGAGCCCTGAGAACCCATACTGCCTGTGACTGCCAGGAGAGAGGGAAAAGACATTGTGTCCTACAATCTGACTGATTGTACCAGACAGTCTTAGAGATTTTATTGCTGTGAAAAGGCATCAAGGCCATGACAACTTCTAGAAATGAAAATATTTAATCGGGACTGGCTTACCCTTATGCAATTCAGTCCATCATCATCATGGTGGAAAGCGTGACAGTGGGAAATGCAGACAGACATCATGTAGGTGCTACTTTTTAACTCTATTTTATTTGGGTCTCTTAATCCTCTACCTCTTTCCCAACCCTTGGTAGGAGAGAAAGAAGGTAAGAAGGGACAGGGTACATTGACCTCGTTAGACTTAGTTCCACCTGGTTATGTCTGCTGAGTTCCTTGGGAAAATACCAATTTCAGTCATTAGGATATCCAGCAGTCCAGCCAAACAAGCATTATCTTCTTTGTCTGTTTCCACAAAGCCCTTCCCCACTGTCTCTCTCAGAGTGTCCCTTGAAGTGTCCTTTTCTCTCTCCCCGAGCATCCTCCTGAGTGTCTCTAGTGTTCTTCCTCTCTCTGGCTCTGGTTTGTATACCCTCTCAGAGTCCTCAGAATTAAACTAACTGCTCCTGGAAAAGACCATGCCTTTCTCCGAGCCACACGAGGCTGTTATCAAATGTGGACAAACTAAAAGCAACTCCATATCCCACACTTGGGATTAAAACAAAAACCTGCTTATATAATATAACTGAGTTTTTAAAGAAACCAAACTTCTGCTGCAGACATAGTACCTAAGAAGGAGCTGAATTGGCAGGCAGTAGGAAAAGGGAGATGGACACTGGTTCTGGCTTTGAGCATCTGAAACTTCAAAGCCTACCCCAGTGACACACTTCCTCCAGCAAGTCCACACAACCTAATAGTGCCACTTTCTATGAGCCCATGGGGACCATTTCCATTCAGACCATTACACAGGCAATATTTGGATCACTTGCCAATCATCATAGGATATGCTACCAGAGGGATGTAATGAAGTCACAGGAAGTGAATTAACTCAGCCAGAAGCACCATGGAAGGTCAAAAGGAGGGAAACTGGAAGGGTGTTATAGAGACAGATGGCCATGTCAGAGTAAGTGTTAGCCATTGTGAAAGAATCACTAAGTGGGTTTTCCATGATGGAGAACAGGGAATTGTACGGAATGGTGCTGGAGAAGTGGCAGATAAGTCTGGGAACTGTAAGGGAGCTAAAAATATGTGCATCTGTTCTAAAGGTGCTGGGAGGCCACTGAACTTTTGGGAGGGAGTGTTAACAGAGGGTGTTACTCTGCAGTTCTTCTCCAACTCTTGATCCTCCTGTCTCAGCCTCTTTAAGCACTGAGATTACAGGCATATACCAACCACACCTAGATTTTCAAAAGATTTCAATAGGAAATTGTCTTTTAGAACGATCACTGACTAAAAAGAAGTACAGGTGGAATGAGGGGCATAGAAGTAAGCACATCAATAGAGAATGTCTGTCCAGCCACTCAGAAAAAGCAGGGCTTTTCTGAGTACTCACCCATGCTGGCATGGGCTTTTTAGTGATTCCACTGTGGTTGGGTCACCCATGCATCTGCAGTAACTCCTGGTATAGCCATTGACCTGCTAAACTAGACTAGAGAGGCATCATCGCTTCAGTTTGCAAGAAGCGCCATATCTAGGGCAAATAGGCGTTTGTTTGCATCTCTCCAGGAAGAGTCACATATAGGAGCAGCACTTCCCAAAAAGCATTGTCCCAACAGCCTTCCCAGGGCACTTAGCTAAAAATCCCGATCACAGGACTCTGTGCTTTAGGAGTCAATTTGCTCCATGTCAAAGCCCATGGATCTCTATTTTAAAATGTGCTTAAGTAAAAATGGCTCCCAGGCTGCTCTTTAAGAAACTTCATCTGAGGGGCAGGAAGGAGGGGTGGCATCAGGAAGATCCTTGGAAACACACTACTGGCTCCCACCTTGAAACCAAAGAACATTTTATGGCCCTCGTGGATTTTCACAGGAGTGGCTATAATTGGGTTGCCATTATCATTTCACATATAGATCATGCCACACTCTCACTCTCCAACATCTGTTGCTTGTAACCAGGGACTAAGAGTTGTAGGATGGGGCTATAATATCTTTCCCTTCTTGTCGCTTTTTCATGCTTTGCCCGTAGCCCTGCTGTGGTGGGGACAGTGGAGGGAACATTAAGCCTTATTGAAGACTTCCTGCCACACATTTTGCAATGTCACAGACAAGGCATGGAATTCTATCTTTTCTCTTTAGAAGCTGTGTGACACGGGTTGACACACTTCACTTCTCTGCACCTCAGTCTCAGAGCTAATTAAGATTTCCTTTAGAGCATTGAAGTGAGGATTTGTTTTTTATTACACTACCATGATTTCGTGATCCTGTGTAACTATGTTGATTCTCTTTCTGGGTGTGTGTGTGCTTGTGAATGCAGAAGCCAGAGGCCAGCCTCAGCTGTTGCATCCACCCTGATTTTTTGAGGCAGGGTCTCTCATTGGACTGAGGGTCTCTCAAGCAGGCTAGTCTGCCTAGCCAGTGAGCTCCAGGGCCCCTCCTGTTTCATCCTCCCCACTGCTGGGCTATCACACTTGGCTTTTGTTTTGTTTTTTTAAATTGGGTTCTTGGGAACTCAAATCCTCATGAGTGTGTGGTAAATAATTCATCAATGGAGCCTACCCAGTCTCCTCCTCATCGTCATCATCATCCTCCTCAGATTACACCATCATTAGCTAGTGAATGCCACCTCAGTTTGCTCCTCAAGGGTTTTGCAAAGGTTCTCTAACATCACACATTTTCCATCCTCAGGTCTTGGGAACATTTTTAGACTCTTTTATGTATTCTCTGCTCAAAGCAAGGCTCAGCTATTTTCCCAAGGAACTGTGACTTCTTTTTACATGACAATGATCTGTGAGGCCATCGTCTGGCTGCTGGGAGAGTTCATGGCTTTGGGGTTTGGCTGTTGGGATACCTCTTTTCTTGTGGTGCTGGAGATAAAACCCAGGAACTCATGCATGCCAGGCAAACAGGCTGTTATGAGCTGCTTTCCACCTTCAGGTATCAGCTGTAGGCATCTAAAGATCCTCAACTTATACTAATACTTCACATTCAAACTGGGGATGGTATAGCTTTTTATTAATTTTTTTATTTGTAAGTCTTTCAAACAGAAAAGTTTGGCTCCTGATGGCAATATATATTTAGATAGATAGATAGATAGATAGATAGATAGATAGCCAAAATGCATCATTTGTTGAGTTATAATAGTTATACTTACAATATGATTAGTGAAATTATAAAAATAAGATACTTATACTGTCGCTTGAGGTTTTGCTCTGGCCAGATACAGGACATTTACCCACATTCACCCAATCAGATAACCTGCAGACAATCCAGGGAGCATGGAGTGGTCACTCGTTGCATTTTAGCTGATGACAAAATGGAGACACAAGAAGTCAGAAAGCCATGAAGGAGACCCCTGGAGGCCTGACTCTGTGACTTCTGCTGCTCTCCAATGCCTTGGGTTCCACTTGCCTTTTTGGCTTGTAGGGATTACCAGCATCTGCCAGCCAACTGTGTGTGATGTCAGCTGGGTAGCAGTCCTGAAGACGGCTGGACACTCACTGTGTGGAAAAGTGGGGAGAGCAGAGGAATGTTGCTGGTAGAATAGGAAACGTTTGAGGATGTCAGCTCCGGAGTAACACGGTGTTGTTTCTGATTTCTTCGCTAACGGCACAGGGGTAGAGTATTTCTCATGTGCTCCCAGGTAGCTTTAGGTGAGGGGAGTGGTTAAGGCCTTGAGGAATGATGCCACCAGGCACAGGACTGAGCCTCCTGGAGTTCTGAAGGGTCACTGGCTCCTGGCTTTTAGTCATTGGGTCTTTTCTTTGTACTCTGCCTGGAACAACACAGCTGTAAGCCAAGAAAGGTTAAAGATTAGAAAAAACTACCAGGGACAAAGAAGAGGTGAGGGAGGTTCTGCTGGTTCTGTGGCACTAGACTTCTGGCTAGTGGAACCTTGAGAGAATGGGTTTCTGTGGTGACTGGTTACCAGCAGGAAACAAGAGTTCTGAACTGGGAGAGTAGTCAATGGGAACTGGGAGCAGGATCTTAAGGGATGGTCATCAGAGTAATCCTGACAAAGGTGGGCCGTGAGAGTACATGGGACAGGGGCATCCTAGGCAGGAGGAAGAGCCCAGGCTGAGGCCAGGAGAGGAGTATTAGCTCAGATTTCCAGGGGCTCAGGTACGCAGGGGAGCTGGGTATAGGACAACTTTCATAGAGTGGCGCAGGACTTGTGTGACATGAAGCTGGGGGTAAGTACAGCCAGGTCACTCAGAGTCTCCAAGGCTGCATGAGGAACTTCAAAGGTTTGTGTCTGTACCAGGCAGCCATCTTGAGTGTGTAAGCAAGAACAAGAGGTAGTCATGACCAACCGTCACCTGACATGTCCCAGCGTGCTGCAGGGTGATCTCCTTGCTGCATGACTTCTCCCCGACAACACTGGAATTCCTCTCATTGTCTACAGAAAGCATGAACATCCTCTTGGGATACGTGCCTTGCTTTTGGTTCATCCTAGGCCCACCCAAGGGGAGGGTGGTGACAATGGAGGAAATGTCCTCCCCTGCACCCTAGCAGACCTCAGCTGTATTTTGCTTACTTGGACTTCTAGCCTTCCAGAGGCACCCAACTTTTATCATTTCAGAAGACTGTGCACTAATCTTCCTAACCAAGAAAGCCAGAGAGGTTCCTTCCTGAGGGAGCAAAGGCATAAATGCATAGGATCTACATTTCCAAGGAGATAGAAATAGTCTTTCTCTACATATACTTTGTTAGTCTTATAACCCACTGGGCATATTCAGGAGGGCCTAAGGACTCCTTCTTCATGGACGTGGGAGGGATGACACCAGGGATGGAGGGCTGGCCCAGCCTGTTATTGGCCTGGTCATCTGTCTATCACATTTAGCTTTGCTTCCCTCCTACCTTTTTTCTCTCCTGTTCTTGAGCAGCCCACTACCACCCCTCAGCAAAATTACTCTGATATTATCCAGTGGAATAAGGGAACCCGAGGTCTTCATAACAGGCTAGAGTGCTTGTTGAGCAAGCCCTGTGTTCAACCTAGGGCTTATCAGAGCTGATTGAGCCTGCTTCCCAGATATGCTAGTTTCTAGTTGTGAGCTTGGTCATCCATAATCTTTTTGGTGCCTCAGTTTCCTAGTATGTCAAATGGGGATATGCATTTCCTGGGACAGTTACATAAGAGGATGCCTGCTGAGCTCTTAGCTTATCCTACTGCCTTGCACACACTAATTGACAAATCAGTCTTGATTAGCATTCCTATGGGTGTTTGCTTTTATTTATAGGAACGAAGGCTGGAGGGGTGCACAGGCCAAGCTGTCAGAATGTTCTGAGCCCCGTTTGAGTCTGTAATTCTCCTTTCTTAGGATGACAAATAGTTGAACCATCATAGGGGAGAGTTTTAGGGTGTTCCAGGCACTGTAACCCATAAGTTAGGTACTGTGAACTCCACTTGACAGAAGAGCAAACCAGGTTCAGAAAGCCAAAGTCACCCACCCAAGGTGACTCTGCCTGTTTGTGATGTCCTGCTTGCAAACTCTACCCCTCATGAGTCCATTTTGTTCTGGACAAGTAGAAGGGCAAAGCTGCCCTTGTGGTTCAAGGTTCCAAAGGACTCAGGGGAAGCTGGACCACGGGATGCTTGGCTAGGGTAATGGGTGAGACCCGACATCACCTGCCACAGGGCAAACACCATGAGATGCACACCAGGTCAGGCAGGCAGGCCCCCACCCATGGCTTGTTTTATCCTCAAAGCCGGTCTTGTCAACTTGATCTTCTGCCCTGAATTCCAGCCGCCCTGGGGATGTTCTTGTGGCCTGTGTATTATGCAGACCCAGCAAAACGTTTGTTGCAGAGATTAAAGAGGTCTTGCTGGAAGTCCTCCCCTCCGCAGCATGCACATTTGGGTGTTTTTTCTTCCTCTTGCTTTGCAGCACGTTCTTTGAGACAACCCTGTACAGCATTCTCTCGAAACAACAGGGACTAGTAACTCTGTTATGCTTCTATCAATAACCCTGTTATGATGCCTTTGTTAGTGCTGGCCTCTCGGGAGAGTGGCTTGGTTATACCGTTGAGACTTCATGAGTCCTGTCACAAACACACACACATACACACACACACACACACACACACACACACACACACTGCCATTTCTCAACAGTTCCTTGAAATCTCTGGCTCTTCCTCTTTCACTCCCTCTTCTGTGATACTCCTTGAGTCTAATGTAGAAGGGGTGTGATATAGATGGCCCTAGTGGGGCTGAGCTTGCCACCTCACTTGTTCTCCTCAGTCAGAAAAGCTGGGAGTTTCTGTATTAGCCATGTCTTTTTGCTCTAGTTGGTGGTATGAACCTGGGAGAGCGGGGCCTAAAAATGAGGTGAACGAAAGTCTTGAGCAATAGCCAACTTTATTCAGAGTATCAGATGATTTATGCTCTGAGGACTGAGAAGAGTCACCCAAGAAAGTCTGCAGTCACAAGGTCAAAAACTACACCTGACAAAAACATCTTTTTTTCATAGAGGCATATAAACAGATAAAGTGAACTCACTCCTATTTACTACACCAGGGAAGGGTACAAAAGCACATTCCAAGGACAACCCATGTTATGGAGGAGCAGTTACTACAAGGCTCTTGTCTTTTTTACTTTCTCACAAGATCTCAGAAACCCCCTCCCACAGCTTCCTTCATTGACTGCGCTCTGATCACACACACCCATTGTAAAGAGAAGTTTCTCTGATGGGGTGGTGAGATGCACGAAACAATTGAGATAAAGGTAAACATGTAGGAGCTGGCTTGGCGCTATGTCCATCGCCCAGATGAACAGCTGCTGGATGCTTGCGGGAGGGAAGTTATCTGGGATGTGGCCACTGGTAGGTTGCCCATACTCCCGTGCATGGCTCTTTCCCTGTGCATATACAGGCAATGCTGATTGCACCCAGTGGGTTAAAAAAAAAAAGAACATGAAGTTGGGAAGGCTACATGATGACATGATGGAATGATCAGGACTCAGTTTGGCTGCTTGGAGTCATCAGGGTCTGATAAGCAGCACCTGTCAATGGTGGAGGAAGTTAGTATGATCCGGGTGTGGTCCTGACTGTGCCTATTGTATAGTAACTTCGTGAGGCTGGTCAATGTATTGAACCTCCAGGGGGTCTCAGTTTTCTCCTCTGTAAGTGGGGACACTAATAGGATTTTGGTTGGGAGGTATGGGTAGATTCATAGAAGATAAAGTATGGTTGAAGTGTTGAAGGCTTGGGTTGCCACACAGAACACAGGAAGGAGCAGACTGGAAAGGCCTGGCACCAATCAAGACAGGTGTTGCTATAGCAACAGATAACCACCAGATCACAGTGGGTTAGCATAAAAGTTCTTCAGCCCTATGGTGTCACAAAGATCCCTTAATAAGGGTTGGGGTGGGAGCCTTTGCATGTTGGGGTTTTGCAGAATGTTGACATGCTTTCAGAATCACGATAGCAGGAATGAATGAAGGAGAAGATACAGAACTGTGAGCTCACTTCTGCAGCTTTGGTCATCAGTGGCACATGTCATCCATATTCATATTTTGTCAGCAGACACAACAAACAAGCTGGTGGAGATGAGGAAGTTACAAAGCATGAAGAAGAGTAATTCTGTCTTGTTCCTGGATCTCTAAGTGGACAGCCTTGTAGATTAGTATAAGACTGTGTACACTCTTCTCTCTAGTAGATTTTTCTATTTTATTCAGTAATAAACAATTGACATCTAGCAGGGACAGTGGGTGATATTATTCCGTGGGCCAATCCCTTTGTGTCTGTAGAGGCCCTGGGATCAGCCACTAAGGACCCTAAGATCTCAAAGAACATGAGTAAGAAGGGTAAATCTTACTCCAGCTGTCATTTCCCAGATAAGGACATTGACTGAGCATGGTGTCCAGCCCTAGCTATGCAAGCCAGGGTGTGAGCAAGCCTGGAGCCTGGGACACTCTCCCCTTTTCTTCATCACCTCTGACTTCATAGTCACAAGGCTTGTTGGCAAAACTGGGACAGAAGGAGAGGCACACACAGTAGGTCTTCAACAGTAATGAGGAAGGGGCTGGTTATGTTGTGAAGGACACTGTATAAGAGCCTTAGAGAGTTCAAAGCACAAGTTGGAAGTAACAGGAGAAAATGAATAAATATTTTAAAGATTTGTTCTTATCTTTTAAAATTATATCTCTGTGTAGGGATGTACACATGTGACTGCAGGTGATGAGGAGGCCAGAAGAGGGCGCTGGATCCCCTGTAACTGTAGTTATAGATGATTGTGATCCTCATGAGTGCTGGTATCCATACTGAGAAAGGAGAGTCCTCTGAGGGAGTGAGCATGAAGGAAGGAGGATAGAGAGGACTGGCTAAAGCCGAATAGAAGATATTTGGGGCTGAAATTTGAAGGTAAGGTGGTGGATAAGTCAGGACTCCATGATACAAGTGACTTACAGTGATACTAGTACTTAAATAATAACATGAATTCATTATTCAGAGCATTCAGGGTCCAGAGGAGCATCAGGATGCAGGCTAGTTTGATTCTAGCAGCACAAATTAGGTACCCAGGGATGCAGATATTTTGTGTTTCTTTTGGACCCTGGATCCCATTTGTATAAAGGAAACTTCTTTTCCAACAGCCTTTAACAACACACTTTGTGGCTACATGCATCCATCCACAAATCAATTATTGTGCCCAGGGAATGGATACTCTGATTAGCTGAAAGTGGTTAACCCATCCATGTGCCATCTCCCCAAAGGTTATTTAAGATACTGTGAAAAGGGAGATATAAATGTTGGGAGACCCCAGAGAGAATATTTGTCCCAATTGCGTTGAGAGAGGCAAGGCTGGGTTTGGAATGGGATGGAAACAGCTTAGAGTTATCCCAGCCTTTGGGGGCTGAAGGGCTTTTGCAGAGAGCCCTAGTTCAGTTCCCAGAGGTCACATCAAGTGCTCAGAAGTATCTATAATTCCGGCTCAAGGATCACACTCTTCTCTTCTGGCCTCTAGGGATACTGCATTCACACACACACACACACACATACACCCTGTCTTAGGTTGTTGTTGTTATTTTGTTTGTTTGTTTTTGCTGTGTTTGGAAGTAATTTCAGTAGACTAAGTCTTGTCCACTCTCTGTGCCCTGATACCCAAAGAGCTTTACAGTCTTTATGTAGGAAATAGATATGGGATAAGATGATACAGTGACATTTCCTGGGGCCATCAAGACTCAACCAGGAAGGAGAATACTGACTTGGGCACTATGATGGTTAGCCTTGGTCACCAAATTGGCAGGATCTGGAATCATCCAGGAGACAAAGCTTCCAGGCAGAGCTGTGAGGGATTACCTGGGTTAGGTGAGCCTCTTTGGCACTCCAATGAGGGTTTTTCTGGTTTAGAATAGTTGAGATGGAAAGATCCTCCTTAAATGCGGCACCATCTCCCTGACTGTGGTCCTAGACTGAAAGAAAGGCAGAAAAAAATCTGAGGAAAAGCATTCATCACCTTTTGCTTCCTGACTGGGCTGCCTCACACCCCTGCCACTATGAGCTTCTCACAGGAGACTCTACCCTCAAGCCAAATAAACCCTTCTTCCCTTTAATTGTAGCCCCTTCCCCCCAGACACTTTGTTTAACAACTGGAAGAGTGAGGAATACATTGGATTGGCATAAAATTCAAATATAGCTTGGAACCCCTTTGCATCTCACACCCAGTCTTCTCTGCCATTAATATATTGCTAGGTATCCTTCATTCATGAACCAATATTGGCATGGAGGTGTTAGCTCAACTCCACAGTCCATTTGGGTTTTGACAGTTTTTTGCCTGATGTCATTTCCCCAACTTGGATCTTCAGATACACACATGCTCACTTGCTCGTCTCTTTGGCCTCCTCCTAGCTCTGGTTATTCTTGACTTTCCATGTTGCCCATGACCTTGGCCATCCTGAGAAGCTCTAGTCAACTGTTTATAGGATAAAGCGATTGGGATTGCTCTGATATTTCTCTCATGAATAGTTGGTGCACTGTGGTTGGGGAGAAAGACCCCAAGGTCAAGTGCCATGTCAAGAGTGTGAGGTATCAAAATGATTAATGACTGCTGATGCTGAACTCAGTCACTTGACTCAGGTGTTTGCCAGCTCTCTGCTGTAAAATCACCTTTTCTCCCCGCTTCTGCACTGTGTTTTTTGAAGGATTTTCAGTACATTTAGAGTGCTGTGTGCTGCCCATGTTTGATGAAAAAAATACATGTGTGGTATGATTTCTCCACATTTTATTTCATTATGATTAATTTGCATTAATGATACAAATTAATGTGATCCATCCTGAAAGTCTACACATCATGATATTATGTAGGCATCATGTTCTATTCAGCCTTCTAACCTGGTTTTCTGATGATGGAATCTCCCACAACCCTCCTCTTGTCTTTTGCAAGCTAAGAAAGGTTACATGGGGTAGGCTAGACGCACATAGTGGAGAGAAAGATATAGCTCCAGAAACTTCTAATTCCCAAATAGCATCGACTAGGCTGGAAGAAATGAGTTGTAGAAGGACTTTTACTCTGGGTTGCTCAGAGGATCAGAAGTAATTAAGACAACTGGGCTGGTCCATGTCCGAGACTGATGATGCCAAATCCTGACTCTGCTCCTGGCAACTGTAATGGGAAGCTTGAGGGACCATGTTGGGGAGACATCTCCCAGCTCCTAGACTAAGTCCTCTGGTGCAGTTGTAGACAAAGCCTTGGATTTGAACTCCACAAAAGGAGACAGGAAAAGCAACAAGAATCAAGAGTCTATTTTTTTTTGGCCTGGAAAAATGGAAAGAAAACACGAACAATATCTTGAATTACATCTTCAATGTAAGAAAATGGACACATTCATTTACAGCTGAGTACAGTATGCAGGGAGCCTCATGACATCTCCATTCTTCAGTTAGTAATTGAAAGTTTAGGAATTTATCCTGGACCTGAGTGAATGTGGCAGAAGATAAAGCTATAAAAGTGTGTTTTATTTACTTATTTTTAAATTAAATTTTATTTTTATATTAATTACAATTTATTCACTTTGTATCCCAGCTGTAGCCCCCTCCCTCATCTCCTCCCATGCTCTTCTCCAAGTCTACTGATAGGGGAGGTCCTCTTTCCCTTCCATCTGACCCTAGCTTATCAGGTCTCATCAGGACTGGCTGCATTGTCCTCCTCTGTGGCCTGTTTTATGTGAGGCTAGAGAGATGGATCAGTGCTTAGGATGACCAGCTGCTCTTCCAGAGGACCCTGGGTTCAGCTCTCAGCACCCACATTGAGTGGCTTAGAACCACCTGCAACTCAAACTCAGGATATCCAATACCCTCTTCTGGCTTCCCAAGGCAGCGCATGCACACACACACACACACACACACACACACACACACACACACACACACACCACACACCTACACCTTTAATACACAGATCTTTATCTCTATAAAAGAATATGACATATTCCATTATTTATAATGTAGAAAAATCAGAATTAACATGAATGCGCAGGGATAGGTGAAATGTTTAAGACGTCTGCCACTGCCTGTGGGATACAGCCTTGTGGACGTCGAGCTGGTCCTCCTGTAACTGGGGGCGTGCTTGTATCCCTTCTCCTGGCCACACCACTAAGTGCGAACAGACTGCCCAGTGTCAGGTCCTGGCCTTGTTTTGGCTCTAGTCTTCTTCAGCTGTTGAACATCTGCTTTCCTGGGTGAGGTAATTTCTCTTTCGGTGTCTCTGTCTCTCTCATGTGTATTTGTGTTGTGTTCATACGTGTGTATGCATATCCCTACATGTGTGTGTATGAGTGCACGCCTGTAGAGGCTATAGGTTGGGATGGCTGTCTTCTGCTCTCACTGTCCACCTTACCTATTGAGACTGGGTCTCTCATTGGAGCCTGGAGCTCACAGCCTGGGCAGCCAGCTTGGCTTGGGGGTCCCCTGTCTCCGCCTAGGAGCTCTAGGATTACAGGTGTGTCATTATGCCTGCTGGGGATGCATGGGGGTGCTGGAGCCCTACACTTGGGCCCTCAGGCCTGTGTGGCAAGTACTTTGCCCATGGAGTCATGTCCCCATCCCCAGGATGGCATCTCAACTGTCCTCAGTAGGAGCTGGTCTGGACTGGTGATCCTCACCTACAGAAGGCTGCCTGTCAACGCCTAGAGATGCTCTGTTTGTCAGGAGTTGGGGTCCTGCTGGGGACAGGGCTCTACTTAACACCCCACAGTGCACGGGGTGGTTAGACTTGGAGCAGGATCCTGCAGTGCCCAGCAACATAGTCCTGAGGTTAGGGAATCTGTCCACAAGCATCCTGGTTCCCTCAGACAGGCCGTTCTGAGCCGCGCCTCTGGCTCCAGCTTCACTGGAGTGAGTCTCTACCTACACTGATCGTCACGGCATAATACACATCCTTCCCTCATATACTAGTGCTCCCGAGCACCTCAGATGAGCTGCTTGTTTGTGTCCTTGTCCCAGGAGCTGCTTCTGGGGAGAACAAAACTTTGTGGGTACAAACCACACACTTGCTCCCCTGTATTTAATGACACCTTCTGTGGTCAACAATGGAAGAGACTACTATACACTTGAGTGCCATTTCTTTTCTCTTTGTTCTTTCCTGGGGAAATTTCCAATGCATCTTTGTATGTTAAACATCCCTAGAAGTCCCTTAGTGAGGCAAACAAGCTCTCTTCTCCCTTTCTTCCTCTCCTTCTTCATCCCACTTCTTTCTTCCCTTCTCCCCCCTCCATCCCATCCTCCCTCACTTTATTCTTTTGTCCATCCATTCTTCCTCCCCTCTATTTCATCCTTCCCTCATCCCTCACCTGCATTCTGTCCTCCTTTCAGTGAGAATATTAGGACCCTCAGCACCACCTTAGCTACTGAGAACTCAGCTAGTTAGTGGCTGATACATACAGGCTTTGGAAGTTGTGGTTCTTAAAGATGTTAAGACAGGAAGTTGCTCATGTTTGTTTGATTTTTGTTTGTTTGTTTTGAGACAGGGTTTCCTCTGTGTAGCTCTCACTGTCTTGGAACTCACTTCTTAGACCAGGTAGCCTCAGACTCAGAGATCCACCTGTCTTAGCCTCCTAAGTACTGGGATTAAAGGTGTGCACCACCAGGCCCAGGGAGCTCTATTCTTGTCTAGGGAACTGAGATGTTTGGTCTTGGTAAACACATTCTGGCACAATTCTGCTCAGATCTGGACTGATGTATGGTTGATGGTTGATGAAAGGAAGGAAGAAGAAAGGAAGGAAGGAAGAAAGAAGGAAAGAAAAAATAGGTCATAATCCCCCTATTCTGGTCTTCCACCTCAACTCTCTCTGTTGGGTTGTACACATTAGCCCTTCCTTGACCCTAGATTCTAGTAACTCCTGACTTCTAGGGCCACAGTCTGATGTAAGATAGAAATTAATAGAGCTCCTTCTACTTCACTGCAAAGCACATTTCTTGAACACTTGCTGTGTTGGCTCTGGGCTGAGGCCTTGAGTGAATGATTTCATTCACTCTTCATTCCAGTCCTCTGAGCTGGCACTATTGTCCTCATCCTAGTTTTGGAAGATGTGACTTCAGAGAGGAGAGGATGCTTGTTGAAGTTCATGTAGCTCTTGGGTACCTGTTACAATCCCAGCACCCACCTGGCTAGTTGCTTGGTCCTAACTATTAACCATGATTCCTTGCTGGTGGGGGCTAGAATAGAATGAAGGCCCTGGAGAGTGAATGTAATGCTAGTTGTAAGGAAAGCACCATACCACAGTGCATGATCTTCGAAACTCTACAGCCAGTCCCTTAGAGACAAATCTTAACTCTGCATTTTGGCTGTGTGACCCTGCACAGTTCACTTAACCTCCCCACATTTTTTTTTCATCTATAAAATGGAGACCGTAGTGTCTCTTGCTTGCTAAGGTTATTTTGAAGGGACACCAGTTTTTATATGAAGTCAGTGACTTCATGTTTGTACATACGTTTAGTAACCATCGGAGAGGAAGTAGTTACTTGACCAGTGTACATGATAACAAAGGATTAGCTAACTTGTGTGGGTTTATTATGGTCACCAACAACACATCATCGAAGAAAATGACATAAATCTGTTGCCATGAAGTCAAATCACCTTGGGCTGAAGCCCATGCGGGCCAACGCAGTAGCAGCCTGGCATTAGGGCATCACTGCACATCTTTGGGTCCTCATCTGTAAAACAGGTATTGCAAGTTCTTCATGACTCAGGAGTCTAGAGGACCAACTAGGCTGACAGGCATGTTCAGATGTGGAGTAGGTTTTTATGTACCACCCTATTGGGTTGGTAATATCATGACTCCAACTTTTCAAAGGAGCTGAGGCTCAAAGAACTGATGCTCATGTCACACGGCTGGCAGGTGCTCACACTGGGCTACAGTTTGTCTGTGTCTGACCTCATTACTCCACTTCTGATGAGCCAGGGACTCTTGGGAGAGGAAGTATTTGGTTTTTTTTTCCATGACAAGTTGTTTCAGGCATTAGGGCAGAGATGGTGACAGGATTTAGGGGACTCTTTTGCAATACTGAGGGCCCCTGGCAGCCCAACCCTGCTCATAATGCAATCACTGCTTTGCTTAAAGTAAACATCTCAATTAATGCAGGTGACATTTTGGATTTCATAGCTGCAGGCAGGTTTGCCTTTGGATCAATGAAATTGTTGACAGCAAGCCCAGGTGGGTACAGACACATCATGGGTAAGGTGCTTTTTGGTGGTATGTGCAGGGCTAGGTGGATATGGGGGGAGTCAGGTACAAATATTTGGATGAGAGTCTTAGTAAGAAATGTACTTTATTTCACAACCACCAAACAAACACACACACATACACACACACACACACACACACACACACCCTCACCCTCTGGAATGGTGTTATTTTTCATTCTGTTTTTGACATGTAGGCTTCAATCCATGAAGTTAATTTCATGGCCCTAGAACTAGCTTCCAATTTATAGCAGCAATTCATAGTTTGAAAACCCTCATGCTGGTAGGGGCTGGAGAGGTGGCTCAGTGGCTAACAGCACTTACTGCCTTTCCATTCCAGAGGGTCCAAATTCCATTCCAAATGCCATATTAGACAGTTCATAACTGCCTGTAACACTAGTTGCAGGGAACCCATTGCCCTCTTCTAGCAGGTACCTGCATGTACATACATGCACACACACACATACACACACACACACAAACACACACACACACACACACATTAAAAAATATAACAAATCACAAAAAAGCTAGAAAAGCCATAAACCAGACTATTTTAGCTCATGAACTGGGGCAGTCAGGTAATGTGGGAAGTCTTGGGCTTGTGTGTGCTGGGGTAGAGGCTGTAGGCATGAGGCAATTCTTGGCATTCATGTTTTTAGGGTACTGATGTCTCTAAGTGCCCTCTTCCTGGGCCCACCTCTCTGTATCTCTACCTGTTCTTTCTCACTAGCTTCACCCATAACTCTGAGTGGCACTTACCCCTTTCTTTTTGTACAACACATCAATTCATAGACGCACCTTGCAGCTTTCCCCCTGTCTGTGGACCTGTGCCCTCCAGGACTCGCCTGGTTTGGGTTGGTCTCTGCTAATATCTCTCACAGCCAGGCTTCCCTGTGACCCTGCATGGCAGTCTCCATCATTCTTATGCATTATAGTTATTCTGCTCTTATTTCTTTGTAATGTTAATACTTTTTGATGTATGCTTATCTGTTTTTCTCCACATTTCCATTAAAAATTAAGTTACATAAAAACAGATGGACTAGCTATCTCACTCCTCTGTATATTCCCAGAGAACACCAGGGCCTACAATAGAGGACATGAACCCATGTTTATTGCTGCTTTATTCACTATAGCAAAGAATTGAAATCAACCTATTTGTCTACCAACAGATAAATAGATAATAAAAATTTTACATATATATGTATCTATACCATATATAGGTATATTCCATATATAGCTACATATATATTCCATATATATCATATATAGGTGTATATGTGGTATATATACTATATATATTATATATACCTATATGTGGTGTGTGTGTATATAGACCTATATATGGTACCTATATATGGTGTATATATATATATATATATAGTTATATATAGTTATACATATGGTATATATAATTGTGTATATACAGCGTTCATATATAGAATATATGTGTAACTATATGTAGTATGAATACCACTCAACTCTAAAAATTTTTTCAGAAAAATGGATGAACTTAGGATGAATAGTATTAAGATATTACATGACTTTACATAATCTCAGAAATAAAATGAAAGCATGTTCTCCTTCATACTTAGAACCTAGACAATTATATATATTACATATGTATATATTATAGCATATAGTAGATAATTGTACAAATATATGTATACACACATATACAAAATTATATATTACATATATTATATTCACATATAACATTATATATTCATATACATATATAGTATACTATATATATGCTATATGTATATATATAAACAAATGTACATGTAGGTTCTGCATGACAAGAGGAAAAGAGAACAAGAAAGACTAGATACCATGGGACAAGGAAGGACTGGATGCAGACAGTGGGCATGAGTCATGAAACGGGATGTAATGCTGACTGTTTCTCTAGTTCTAACACTGTCGTGGATTTTTTTAAGTACATAAAATACATTTGATAGTGAAAGTGTTAAAGTTTAACACAAAGCTCATGGTTTCAGAATGCCTGCTCTAACTGTACAGGAGTTCATTGAGATGCATAGACTTTGGGTCTGCTTAATTTCAATGTGTGATGACTTTTATTTGCAGGTTTTTTTATAATAAAGTTTATTAAAAATACTTGAAAACATGTTCAACATCCTTAGCCATCTGGGGAATGCAAATTAAAACTGCTTTGAGATACCAAATTAAGAAAAAAAAAACAAGAAATGTATTCAGCTTCTTGTTATATCTCTAGAGGGGTGCCTGGTGTCTGGAAGGTACCTAATGAGCGTGTGTCAAATGGTGGAGGGAAAGCACTTAGGGAATGTGAGTGGTTATCTTACCTGCTAGCTTCCACTCCCTCACCCTCAAGATCTTCAGATTTTTATCTCTCTATTCTTTGAGATTTCACACATGAATACCATGTTTATTTATCATGCCATGAACCCCTCACCTCAATTTCTGCCAACGTGTGTCTCCCTCCAAATATCATCTCTTCCGCTGTTTCTTCACAACCCACCATCCAGTAACTGCTTCCCATGTGTGCACGGCTATGAGGCCATCGCTGAAGCACAGTAGCCTTTGAGGCAACCTCCCCGAGTCCACGGGCCTGGTGGTGGAGCATTGGCCTGGCTTGTGCAGGCCCGGGGTTTCAGCCGAAGCCCGGCAGCTCAGGTCTGCAGGTCAGCAGTTGGCCGGGTTGTAGCAGGTGTCGGTGTGCCACCCCCTTTTGTGGTCAGAAACGATGGACTCGGGTTGTTCCTACTTTGTTGTTATTTTGGATAATGCTTCCACAAACTTTCCAGTGCAAGTTGGCCTGAGAATGTGTGGTCTATGTGAGTGCACGTGGTGCTTGCACACGAGTATGTAAGGTACCCTAACTCCTGCACAAAGCACGCGTGGACACCAGAACAGAACACCCTTGTCTTCCTCTACAGCTATCCATCTTAATCTCTTGAGACGGTGTCTCTCACCAAACCAGAAGCTTGCTGTTTCAGCAAGGCCGGCTGGCCAGCAAGCCCTTGGAATGTTCTTGGCTCTAGCCTCCTCCTACTGTTGGAATTTCAGACACATGCAACTATGTGGTGATTTGGACTCTGGTCCTCATGTCTGCAGTGCAAGCTCTCTTAGCTGCCCCATCAGACCACCCTGCTCAACATTTTGTGTAGAGATGTACTTTCTTTTCTCTTGGCAGAATGTAGGGCAGAGTCGCTGGGCCCTGTATTGAAGCACCTGAAGGGGCAGTTGGCCATCTTCCAAAGTGACTGTGCCACTTGCTGACCGCCACCGACCCCCAGCCCCCAGCAGTCCCCACCAGCTTCTCCACATCTTTGTAGGCAATGCTGTAACTGACTCTTTTATCTGTGCTCATTGACTATTTCCATATTTTTTAAAAGTCTATTCAGATTTTTTGCTCAGTTGTTCGAGGAGGCATTTGCCCTTCCATCAGTGAGTTGTGACAGAGCCTTCCATTCTTTAGATACACATTCTTTATCCGATACTAGGCTCTGAGAACATGCTTTGTTGTTTGCTGTCTTGACAGTACTCTCTAAGGCAACAACAAGAGCAGAATTAAAAAAAAAAGTTGATAAGTCTAGCATAGCTAATTTTCTTTCCTTGCCTACGTTTTCATTATCTTAACCTGAGGCTCCATCACCACGTGTAGTGTCTTGGGCACTCAGCCCTGAGTCTTTTGTCAAAGCGTTTTACTGTTCTAGCTGTTATGTTTAGGTCTCTGATCCATGTGGGGTTGACTGTGGTGTGTGGTGTGAGGAAACTGGCCCACGTTGCTTCTCACATGGCTACCCAGTTCCCTCTACTTAACTGTGGAAAAGATTGACCTTTGCTTATGCAACACTCTCAGCACCTTCCTTGGTCAGGTATAGAGTCATTTGACCCCAGACACCCCAAGTCCACTCCTTGGACACTGGTGTGTGCCCTTATACTGGGATTAGTATTGCTTTATGGTGAAACTTGGAAACGGGAAGTCCAGAGTCTCCAGTTTCGTTTTTTTTTTTTTTCTTAAATGATTCTGACTCTTGTGAGTCACTTGCAGTTCTATACAAAGTGTAGAACCATGTTACCCCTTGGGATTTGGAGCAATACTGAGTTCTACCTGGAGATCAGCTGCCATCTTGACAATGTCAAGTCATCACCCAATGAGCTCAAGACACTTTCCCACTTTCTTATTTACACCCCAGCCAATGACTTTCAGTCGTGGTTTTGAGGTTCTAGAGAAGTTTGGCCTTCTACAGTTAACCTTTCCCTCTGTGTATTATCCTCTCTCCTCCCTCTATTCATGAGTGGAATTTTCTTCACTTTCTCCTGCAATCGCTCATTACAACAGTGCTGATAGTCTTGTTTCTATTTCAAAGTTTTGTGTATTCATTTTGAGACAAGGGACGTAGCCCAGGCTGGCCTGGAACCTGTGCTCCCTCTACCTCAAACTCCTAAATGCTGGGATGACATCCTCCACCACCACATCTGAGCTAGCCGTCTGCTTTGTCCTACACATCACCAGGCATGAGCTGGCTCCCTCCCACAAGACTGTCAGTTCTTTGTTATGCAGGTAGCATGCTCCCCAGCGGAGCCGGCTGGCTGGCCAGCCTCTGTGCAGACATGTTTTCATCACTGTAAAAAATCCCCCCACCCTCTAGTGGCATACTTCCATTTCAAGTCCAGTTTGTTTGCTGTTAGAGTCACTGTGGGTTTCTTGGGGCTTCTGGTTGCATGATGGCTTCTTCTCATCTTCTCCATCAGTCTGTATCGCTGAGTCTACAGCACGTCTGTTTTCTATTTGGACAGTCTCTACGCACTGATAATATTGCCAACGTGTATGTTTAATGCTATGGATCTAGCCAGAGTTAGGCCTGCTATTTCTAGTTTTGCTTTATGCCTCATTTCTTTTGTTTTGTTTTTCCCCCTTCCTCTTTTATGGCTTCACTGGCATTATTAAACAAATACTTTGTAATGTAGCGTTACAATATCTTTAACATTATTAAAACTTTCTGGAATTATGTTCTTAGATGTTCAAGGGTTTCCTATAAGCCGGGCATGGTGCCACATGCCTGTAATCCCAGCACTCTGGGAGGCAGAGGCAGAGGCAGGTGGATCTCTGTGAGGCCAGCCTAGTCTGCAAAGTGAGTCCAGGACAGTCAAGGCTACACAGAGAAACCCTGTCTCAAAAAACCAAAAGGGGGGGGGGTGTTGTTTTCCTATAAATACCTTAGCCCCTCAGAATCAGCTCAGATTTATGGTAAAACTTGCCATCATGTAGAAGTTCCTCCTGAGTAGCACTGTTGCTCTCCCATCGTGTGCCAGGGCCATTCCACACACTTCACTTATAAGCTCTAATCCAACCATGCAGTGGATATGAGTTTATAAAATTTTATGTCTTTTCAAGCTGTTGGGAGAAAAAAGAAAAATACAAATTGATATCTTTGGTTACAGTAACCTTCTCCTTCATTGTTTCTGGCGCTTTTCATTCATGCAGATTCAAGGTCTTCCCTGGTGCCCTCTCTTAGCTTTGCTCCATTGCCTCCCTCCCCCACTTCTATTGTGCAAAGAAATTTCATTCTTTATGTCAAGCGACCAACGTGCATTTGGGTTTTTTTTCTATATATGTTATAAATTATATTTTATCTTCTTTCACTTGCTTCAGACTAAATATCTAAAGCATGCCAGCAATTAAAGCTGAAACTCCTATTGCTTTTGAATGTTTTTAGTTGAAATAGAATTACATGACTTTCTCCCCTTTATTTCTTCCTTCCAGCCCCGCCCAGCTACCCTCCTTCAAACCCCTCCCTTGCCCCCCATTTTCTTAGCCTCTTTTCCTTTGATTGTTATTGATACATATTTGAAACAGAGCAAGGAAGGGTCTCTTGAAGGCTTGGAAGGAGGAAAGATAAGGAGATGATATAAACAGACTATAATCTCAAGAGATAAATGAAATAATTATTTTTTTTTCTTGTCTTTGGTGCTCAGCATTTTTCTTCATGGTATGTCCATGAGTCACTTAGAGTTTCTCTCATTTTTTAAAAAATTTATTCTTCTCTCATACAATACATCCCAACCTCAGTTTCCCTCTCTCTACCCCTTCTAGTCACTCCCCACTTCACCTCTCACCCAGATCTACTTCTCTTCCATCTCCCTTTAGAAAAAAGCAGGCCTCCCAGAGACATCAACTAAACAGGGCATAACAATCTACAAGAAGACTAGACACAAACCCTCATATTGATGAGGCAACCTAGTAGGAGGGAAAGGGTCCCGAGAGCAGGTGAAAGACCCAGCGATAAGCCGCGACCCTCCCCCACTGTTAAAAATCCTATGGGAACACCAAACTAATGACCATGACGTATCTGCAGAGGACCCATGCAGGCTTCGGGATTGCCATTTCAGTTTCTGTGAGCCCGTGTGAGCCCTGCTTAGTTGATTCTGTGGGCCGTGTTCTCCTGGTGACCTCGACCCCTCTGGCTCCTGCAATTTTCCTGTTGAACTTAACATGTATACATTTCTATAAATCTAAGATGTTTATATCACATATATGCATTTATATTTTTTATTTATGTGTGTGGGGGGGTGTTGTCCACCCATCGTTATTTGCACTTGAGTTCTGTGGAGGCCAAAAGAGAGACACTGATCCCCTGAAGGTGGAGTTACAGGTGGCTGTGTGCTGCCTGTCATGGCTCTGGGAGCAGAACTCGGGCGTCTGCCAGAGCAGCAAGAGTTCTGCCTGGCTCTGTCTTCAGACTGCCCCATCCGTCTTCAGTTTGCAAGTTCAACCTTCTACTGGTTCAGATGGAATGTTGAACCTCCAGTTACTGTTACTGTGTTTTTCACTTTCCCAAACTGTCTGTTTAGCCTCTTTGACATTCTGTCTCTTTCTTTAAGGGGCGGGGCTGTCATATCTCCCTTTTCTTCTATTCCTCACCTCTTTGATTCTTTGAGCATAGTTACAGAGATGGCTTTGAAATGTTTACCTGTTGAATTTAATGTCTGGTTTGTCTGTTGTTTGACACAGGGTCTCATGTAGCCCAAGATGGCCTCCAACTCACTATGTAGCCCAGGCTGGCTCTGAATGCTTGTTCCTCCTAATCTACCTCCCAAGTACTGGGACTATGCCTGGCTGACACTGGTCCCTCCTGTACAAAGAGCTCTTGTTGACCTCATCCTCATCCCCCCTTCCCAGTGGATTTGTCATTTTTCCCTGTTTCTTTGTATGTTGTCGTAATAATTAATAAAAAAATGAGTGTTGGGCTACATAATTGTTTATTATTAGCTCTATGATTATTTTGGCGGTATTATCTAACCCACTCTCACAAATAATGAAACACAGACACCTGTTAGATTTGTAATTGCCTTATTTACCTTGGGCCGGGCAGGTATTTTCCTTACACTCAATTTCCTCACCGTCCATCCCCCAGGCTCCATCCAATGCCATTATCTTATCCTCCTCATCTGCTCTACATTCCATCCGTAAGAATACTCGCTTGTGTTCTTCATCTGGGCCTTTCCATGTCATTATTGGAGTCCTCTCTCCTTGCCCAAGTGGGTTTTTCTCTTCACTAACCCATCATGGCCTTCTCCTTGTCTGTCCTGTCATTCTTGTGATTCTCTCAAAAGCCCAGGAAACAGCCACACCTACTGCATTCTGCCCTGCCCAGGTTTAGGCCATTTAATGAACCAATCACCTATAATGTTTTAGGCAAGTTTCTACAAACAAGGATGGGTGTATTCAACAGCAGTAACCAGATCTTGAAGGTCAGTAATTAGCCTTAGACCAACCTCCAACATATGTCTTATGAATTATTTCATTGTACAAATGGACATTGAAATCATTTATGATGACACTTTCTGGCATCTTTCCCTCTTTGAGTCTTAGCCATTGTAATGTGCACTTTAACACATTTAGTTTTGGGCCAAGGTTGTTTTAATGAACTTAATTGTCGTTCCTTGCAGGGTGACACTTCAAAGCTTCCCTGAGGGGCGTAGCTAGGACCTGCCCTCCAGTGTCCTGGGATAACAGTGGTTTTCCTGGGGCTTTGTTGGTGTCACTTGTCGAATGTGAAGGGCAGAAGACAGCTTGCAGGGGTTTGTTTTCTCTAATCACCATGTGGGTTCAGAGATTGATTTCGGGTCGTCAGGCTTGGCAGCAAGTACCCTTACCAGCTGACCCATTTTGCCTGTCCCTAAAGGGATACTTTCTTAAGCTTGGATACTTTTGTAGCTGGGATGGGAACGGCCAGGCCCACGGTATTCTCAGTAGTTGCAGGTTCAGTATAAAGAACCCGTGTCTTCCGTGAGACAGGAGGCAGCAGGGAACCCTTGCTTCTCATCCACACTGTGAAGAGCTTGGCCTTTCCGGTGGACCCTAGGGGCAGCTCGGCAAAGGCTGATGCCCTGTGCCATAGTCCTCGACTTGTGTTCTTGAATGGACTAGAGCAGGGGTTTAAGCTTCCATCTTGCTAAGCTAGGAGAGAAAGAGAGTGAGCGATTCATGAGGAGAGAATCGGTGACAAGAATAGCTAACTGTAATTTATACATAGCAAGTGTTTTTCCCAGTGCTTTCTACATATATTAATTTGTAATGTAATCTTCACAGCAGCCCGATTATGCATCCTTTAATATGCTTAACCTTATTATTTCTCATTTACGGTGAGAAAACAGACATGGAGCCTTGAGTCATTTGCTTAAAGTTGTACACTTGTAGGTGTTGGGCCAGAGTTTGAGCATAGGCAGTCTAATTCCACAACTGCCCTGACGAATTGTCCAAAGAGCATAAGCTGCACGCATTAGCTGTGCCTTAATTAGTAATGCGTGCGTCGAAAGACACAAACTTCCACTGACGGGAGGAATACCCCATCTGGTTTTCTCTCACGATTTACTCTGCTGCTGATTGCTGACCTCCTTGAAAACTGAGATCTGGCCAAGCATGGTGGTACAGGTCATTAACCTCAGCACTCAGGGGGCAGAGGCAGGTAGCTCTCTGTGAGTTCAAGGCCAGCCTGGTCTTCATAATAAATTCCAGGGCAGTCACAGCTACATAGTAAAATGCTGTCTCAAAGAAACATTTTTGGGGATCTGAGACAACATTCAACAGTGTCACCTGTGATCCATTTGAACATGAGACCTCGTCAGAAGGCAAGGAGCTGGTTGTGTCCTAGACACCCACGTTCAGTCTTTCATACCACCAGCTGTATATAGGGTCTCTTCCATCTCCAAGAATCCCCCTGTCATCTTCCTGGCCCCTGCATACTTCTGCTCCTCAGAGCAGGCTCAGATCCGCTGTCATCTTTACAGAGGCATGGTCACACCCTGGCTCTGAATCCACCCTCTTGTTGCATCTGCACAGTTGTAAGTCCTATCATAGGGGCACATGGGGAGCGTCTGTTTCCTCTCAGGAGAGGGATGGGTGTCACCTTGATGAACTGTTTGGCTCTGAAACCCTACAGCTTTCTTGACCAAGTCTCAGGTGCCCCGTTGCTTCCCAGCCTCCCAGTGAATCTTCACCCTCATGGACAGAGAATCGTGGCCAAATGATACCCCACTCGTTTGGATTTCGTTTTCTGGGCTTCTGAAGTACTGACACTTAACTCTTTAAATAGGATGTGAAGTAGCCCTAGCATTTCATGTTCGCTATTAATTTATTTATATTTATTTATTTAAATTTAATTAATTTATTTAAAATTTTAAGTGTGTGTGTGCACCCCTGAAGCTGGAGTTACAAATGGTTTTGCGCTCCCCAGCGTGGGGCTTCTGGAAGCACTGTAAGTGCTTTTAGCCACCGAGCCATCTGCCCAGCTTCCTGCGATGTTATTTTAATGGAAAGATGAGGTTTAGAGTGTATAAGTCTGAAAACTGCATGTCCTCCCTAGATGAACAGCTAGAGCAGCGGTTCTCAACCTGTGGGTGGTGACGCTCCAAAGACTATCCGAAAAAAGGAACAGGTATTTACATTATAATTCACCACAGTAGCAAAATTACAGTTATGAATTAACAACAAAAATGATTTTGTGATGGGGGTCACCGCAGCATGAGGAGCTGCATTCGAGGGTCGCAGCATTAGGACCGTTTATGAGCCTCTTCCAACCACACGGGCGTGGGTTAGTCATGTGCCAGCGACCACAGCTACTGTGACTCTGAGAGGGCAGTAGTCCTGTCAGGTCCTGTCAGGTCCTGTCAGGTCCAGAAGACTTGTTTTACTCAAGTCTCCCCTGACTCCTGTCACTTACATTCTTCCTGGCCCCTCTTCTGACAGGGTCCCTGAGCCTCGGGGAGGCCAAGCTCCTGTTCTTATGTCACCTAGTTTTACTACTGACCAAGATGCTTGCCTTAGACAGTGGCTCTCCACCCAAGTAGCACGTTAGAGTCACATGGAGAAAACATGACCCAGTGATTCTTAAATCGTGCTAAGGAAGACTATAGCTGGCACACCAAGATAGACAAGGAAATCAGCTGAGGAGGTGTCAGTGGGGCAGAGCGTCCTAGTTCCAATAGGCAAGTGGGGATTTATAGCCAACGATCAGGGTGCAGGTCAGTGTTGTATGCCTAACAGAAAAAGTGAGGGCTGGGGAGACCCGGGCTAAACCAATCATGTGGGATTCTCTGTGGAGACAGGTCAGAAGGCTGTCTTCAAGCTCGGAAGGCTGAAACATAACCATAGGTGCAGGGTGGGGGATGCTTGCTGAACTAACCTCCGGGTCCTAGGGCTGCATCCGGAATTACTATCCTGGATGGAGAAGGTTCAGGAAGCTGACTTGAGTTTGGCGGGCAAAGAGATTTGATCATCAAATAGAATCGCGTGTGGGTGTAAGGAACTGCCAAAGCCGCCAGGGATCTGCAGATTCAACTGCTGCCTCTGGGGAGAGGCACACACACACACACGCACGCACGCACGCACGCACGCACGCACTCACACACACACAGAGCTTTAAACCTCATATTGCCATTTATCACTTGTTTCTCCTTGACCTTCAACCTTTCCCTCCCCTCCCCTCTTTACCCCTCTCCCTTTTCATTCTCTCCCCTTTCCATGTTTGTGTCCTCTCTCTAGTTCTGTGTCTTCCTCTCTAAGTCTCTCTCTGGGCTCTTCCTTTCCCTGGGTTTGGTCATGTGCACACTCCTATGAATCCTGCCCTTGCTTTCTCTGGATTTCCCCACCCTGCCAGGACCATCTTCCCACCTCACGTCTGAGCATGTACATGCGTATCCCTTCCTCCCTAGTCTTCTTTCTTTCTGGTAAACAGATCTCTGCCCCTGAATCTCTGCAGCTTCTTTATAAATATAAACTCAGTTGCAGAGACGCACGAGACGCATGGCAGAGTACACCTCCACCCTCCACCTCCCCTGTGGACCTCAGGTCAGTCTTCTTCAGGAGCCCTGTCTGGGTCTGCTCTGCCTCAGAGCAGGGTTTATCTGGGTCCCTCAGCCTCAGTGTGCTGCCAGAGATAAGGTGGCTTTTGTGGCAGGGAGGGTTGACTTGGACATGACCTTCAAAAGACTAGATAAGAAGCAAAGGCTGCTCTGGGCTGAGGCTGACCTTCCTGCCATTGACTCTGAGAAGCTGCAGCTCTCCTAGGGCCTCTGCCCCATCTGGTTCTTAGGGTGAGCAGATTCGCACTTCCCTTTGACCTGAAACCAATTCATTATTCATTAAATAAATAATTATGTGTATTGAACAGTACCACACACCAAATGCTGTCCTCATGATCCACAAAACAAATAAGTCTTGTGCCATGGGTGGGCATACCTACTGTGTTTTTATCTTGTGCTATGGACAGGGTACCTACAGTGTTCTATAGACTTCATTTACACAAAACACTTTATAACAGAAGTCCTTGCAACAAGAAAACGACTCGTTTACTAGAAAGACTTTACCTCCTTGTAAATATTACAGCCATTAATCCATTCTGGCTATTAATAGACTGGGTGCCCACTTCCTTGTGTTTGGGGTGGTCTTTACCAAGCAGCATCTTGGTCTCGCTGATCAGTTCTGCATGCCTCCCTTCACCCATGCGTGCATACACACCTGTAGCCACTCACTCATTTCTTCCAGCATACTCCTCACTGACCAGACACATTGTTATGGATGGCAGAGCCTAGTAACAGGATACTGCAGAGAACTCAGAGGAGGGGCCTGGAGAAAGACCTTGACTGAGTTCATGGACCTCAGTGTGTCCCAGGAAATCTAACCCAGCAGGAGGAGTTATGGCAGGCTTTTCAGAGGGAGGGAGAGCGATGCTGAGGAAGAGGGGCTGCTTCGATGAGGCCTTGTTCCTATCACGTGTTTGTGTTCTCTCTGGTGGAAGATTATGTACTACACACAGTAGGGCCTCATGCAATCAGTGAGTAAAACTTCATGTTGAAAACAGCTCTGTGGTGATAACTGAACAGGGAAAGCACCATGAAGATGCAATACCATTTTATTTTTTGAGACAAGGTCTCACTGTGTACCCCCGGCTGGCCCGGGACTCGTAGCTCTACCTTTGTCTCTATCTCTGTAGTGCTGAGATTAAATGCATGTACCAATATGCCTGGCTACGTTATGTTTTTTTTTAAACTAACAGTATAATACTGCTAGCTTGGTTTTATAGCTATGGGGTTGCACCTATACCTGGACAAGAACCAATAGCATTGCTCTGCTGCTCAGGTTCCTGGTGATGGTAAGCCCTTCCACTCAGGTCCTCCCTACAGACCCAGAAAGCTCATTAGAGTTCAGGATAGTAGTCCCAGGAGGCAAACGATGGTGAAGAAGAATATTAGTTCTCAAACTCATGCCTGCAGGGGTCCATGTGGTATTTATTTATTTATTTCCAGTTCTGAACTTTGGAATAAACTAGGATTCTAGATCTCTTTGCAAACCATTCTATTTTTATGTTAGAGAAAGACAGGGAGAGAATTCTTTCAATATGTATGTACATTTAATCTATTATCTATCTATCATTAAAGACTCCATTATAAGCAACAAATCAGTCACCTAGGATGTCATTTGGCTGTTCTTCCTTTCCCGTTATCTAGAGGGTATATATTAGAAATTTGAAGGGAATAGGGAAAGACACTCAGCCTCTAATGCCACTATGTTTGTTCTGAGCAGTGTATTACATGTTTTATGAGCCTTAATCATGAATATTCATATCATGGTTATCCCTATTATCTTATTTAATCTTTGCAACAACCTCACAGGGCAGGTATTGTAATCTCCGTTAAGGACAGTTGCCAAACCAACTCCACAAGGGCTCAGTGTTAACTGTAGCAAGTGTAACATTCAGGAAGATTGGAAGTGGGCGAAGTGGACTAGTGAAAGGAGAGTGGCTTTAAGTTAGAGACCTGATTTTACAAGATCCTTAAGTGGTCAGAACTTTAAGTAGCCCGGTAATTGTGTAGATGCTGCTGTTTTATCAGCTTTGTGTCTTCATTAGCTGTTTCCTGTATAACTGTTCTTTCCACTGATGCTGATTCCCTTGCTTAGGACAGAACTCTTTAACAGGAAGCTGATTTCCTGTTATGCAAGTATAGCATGTGTGTATTCGTCACTCACTTGAGTGCTTTTTGAGATCTGTCCATCTAGCCTCACTCCTGGACTTTCTGTTTCTTAAAGCAGCCTCTGGACAGTTAAACTCCTCCAGTTGATGGTCCACAGAAGACAGTCACAGCTGGGAAAAGATGTCCTTCTGTGGATGTGGCTGCTGGGACGAACACAGTGTAACTCCAGTGCAGGAGAATTCCTGACTCCCCGAAGACATCCTTCGAAGAGATCCAAGGCTCCACTGAGTGTCTTTAAATGGAATTTAGCAAATCATGGATCTTAAAACCACCCCCAGTGTAGAGTTGGTATCTGGGATGTGAACCCCAGGAAGGAACCCATGAAAAGGTTCCACTATCCTTAGAGGCTTGGGGTGGTCAAAAGGGAGGGGTGCCTGCTGATAGTACATGGCGCTCAGACTGCTGGGTGTTGACCCTCAGTGTTTCTGGGGAGTCAGATTCCATGAGGGTATTTGTTATGAGAGAGAGAGAAAAAAACCTTAAGAGGTTGCAGTCAGCTTCAAGAATAGTAGGGTTCTTGTGTTTTGATTCTTAAAGGTTCCCCACAGTGCATGTTTTGAAGGTGCCTTCCTTGGGTGGTGGGACTGTTTCAGAAGACCGTGGGACCTTTAAGAAACATGGCTAGCAGAGGCATGCCACACTTTGAGGGTCTTGCTGAGCTCTGTGATTCCCCATCAGCCACCATGAGAACAGTACCTACCCCACATTCCTGCCACGAACAGAGCTGCTCTACCATGCCTTCCGCGCCACAGGAGACTGAAGCCCCCATGCACCTGAGCCAGAGGTAACCTTTCCCCTCTTAAATTGCTCCCACCAGATTCTTAGATCAAGGGAATCAAAAATAGCTAAGACGGCCATTAAGAGCATGGCAGTTTCTCTCACACCCACAGCCTGGGAGTGAGGGGCTCAGAACTCTGGTAGATGCTTCTTTTCTGTACACTGACTTTGGATGTGGGTGAAAACAGATCTTGAGCAGTACAATCCCCATAAAGACTTGGACGGGGGTGGTCCAAGGAGATCGATGCGCAGCAAGAGCTTTGTAGTCAGTCAGACCTGCATGGTGCCGACAGGCTGCAGGATTCTGCGTGTACAGTGAATAAAAATGCAGAGAGAGGTGGGTCTTGCTTCGGGCAGCCGTTGCACAGTGTGATGTCTGACATGAACAATACCAGACACTTATGTGAAAAGTCAGGCATGGCAGCACACTCTGGGGAGGAGAGGCAATGGGACCTCGGGGGCTTTCAGGTCAGTTAGCCCTGACCAAACCTGCAGCTCCAGATTCAGAGAGAGACCCTGTCTCAAAATCTAGTAAAGGGACCGGGAAGGAGCTTAGCAGTTTAATGTGCCTGCTGCTCTTGCAGAAGACCCTAGTTTGGTTCCCAGCACCAAATTGGATGGCTTAAAATTGCTTATAACTTCAATTCCAGGGGATCCCACACAATCATCTGGCCCCCAGGTGTGTTCTTACAAGTGTACATGCACACACACACACACAAACACGCACACACACACACACATACATACACATCGAATTGCTTTAATCTTTAAAAACTAAAACAGAGAACAAATGAGGAAGGTGCTTGGCGTTCACCTCTGGCCTCCATGTGCATGTGCGCATGCATTTACCGCCCCACACATGCACACCTATGAGTGTGTACTCACACAGATGATAAATGCTTCGTTGTTAACTGTACCTAGCACTCCGATATTTTAAAACCTTCACGTCCGTGCAGCTTATGACTACATTTAAAATATCCCTGCACAACTTCCCATCGGCCCTGCTACTCTTCTCTCCCTTTTGCAGCCTAGTAACTGATGCCCAAGGAGGTTAAGTCACCAGACCAAAGACACTCTTCAGATAAGTGCAGATGTCAAAATTTGAGTTCCGATGAATCTCAGGGTGCTCTGTGGTTATGACTGGGCACATAGCCTCATGGTAGAACACGTACCTGCCTATCATGTGGTGGGAGTGGGTTCCACCCCCTGCCCCCAGCTCTGCAGAACCACATTGAGAAAATGATCAAAAAACAGCCGTTGATGGTTTGGGGTTGGGAGAGTGGCATGAGAGAGTATTGTACAAAATTGATTCAAAATGATCTTATGTGCACCGTGAGATGTGAGAACCCAAAGGAAGGATGTGTAGGTGAGAAATGAGGCAAAGAGGTCCATAAACTGGGAAGTGAGGGCCAAGTGCATACCCAGATCACCCTGGTTGGATTCTTATCCACAAGGACGCGAAGCTAGAAGCAGTAGCGCCATGCTTCCATCGGGAAGAGCCCAGGAAATGGGTCAACCAACACCTCCTCTCACACTGAGTGTGGATTTACCTGGTCATCAATAGTCACAGAGCCTAACACATAATTGTGGTATGTCTCAGTCTACCCCCAGAAAGCGAGAACTGTAATCCCAGTCACGGCTTTCCCATGGAGACCCTCTCAGGGAAATGTGCAGGGATGCTTTTGGAAGTTATGACTGTCTACCCAAAGTTAAGATTTCTGTTTTCTTTGAGCAAAGCTTGACAGCAAGAAACACTCCTGGAAGTTTCAGTTCCGTGATGGATTCTTTGAGTTTTAATTTTGTAAATTAAAAATTTCAGATGCTAAAGGAAAAGGTAGGAGAGAGAGATTAAAGGATAGATTTTTTTTCTTGTGTGGTTGTTTCCATGGTGACCGGCTCAGAGGTATCATCTGCTGGCTGAAATACAGATAAATAGGAAAATGGTGGTGACATGCTTTGCACAGTGCATGGTCCACAGCTGTCTATGCAGTAAGAGCCGGAACCCCTGGAGCAGCCTGGATATCCATGCAATGCTTCTCTTGAAAAGCATCGTGGGAAATTTCCTTCTCCTTTGCAGTACTTCTGCCTGAACATTTTGATGTGGAAAATGTTTCTGAGGCAGAGAAACTGGAAGGAGCATGACCTGGACACAGAGTTTGATGTGTGCATTCTCCCTTGTTCTGAAGCAGTGTGCTTCACAGCTGGTTTCTTTGTCTCACTGAAGACATCTTTGTCCAGTTCAGATTATTCTCCTATGTATTGTCTTCCTGAAAGTTTATCATGCTCTCTCATACAGTTAGACCTACAACACACCTGAGGTTGACTTTGTGGGATGAGATAGAGACGAAGTGTGAAATGTTTTTTGTTTTACACGAATGGCCAAGTGACTTGTGCCATTTATTTTCTAAGCCACATCATGGGATCCTCTGTCTTAAAAAGCCAAGAGCCCTTGCCTCTGAGCTTTCTGTCATGTTCCTTGAACCTATTTGTCTGTCTTGTGTTGTGCCTACTAGAAAGTTCTCTGGCCTTTCTCAATAGCTCCTGGTGACTCATGATACTTTCCTGACTTTTGCTTTCCTTCGTTATAATCTTGGCCCCTTGATATATTGCAGAGTCACCTTGTAAATTTCCAACAAACCAAATGTGTGGTGGGACTTTAATTGTAATGACAATGTCCAGATAAATTTGGGCAGAATGGATGTCATTACAACTTTGGTTCATTGTCGTCCCCCCCACTGCCCCCAACAGTCACTGATGAAGGTTCTACTTTGATTTCATCTGATAGACACAGTCCCCTCTGTAGTTGGAATGGGAGCAAATGTAGAACGTGGAGTAGACACATTCTGTCCTACACGGGGACACATTTTAGAATTGATGCTGCTTTAGAGTTACTATTTTACAGCAGTAAGAATGAGCAGATTTCCATACTGAGACTCCTGTACTGTTTTTATTACTACTTTGTTTGCTTGTTTGTTTGTTTTGTGAAGAGGGGAGAGGATGCTGGGGTAGGACTCAGGGCTGTGACCATACAGAGCACCTGTTTTACCAATGAGCTAAAGCCTCAAGTTCAAACACAAGCACCTCTACTTTGAAAATACTAGCACTGCTCTCAGCCTTGTTTGAGACAGCCTTTTGCCTGCAGAGGAGGGTGTTAATGCAGATATCAACATGGCAGGGTGCTGAGTCCAAGAACCCATTAAGTTTTCAGCCTTAAATCCGATATCTAAACCCTCTCCAAGGCTCAGGGAATAGCTCAGATGGAGGGGAGAGAGAGAGAGAGAGAGAGAGAGAGAGAGAGAGAGAGAGAGAGAGAGAGAGAGAGAGAGAGAGAGAGAGAGAGAGAGAAACAAGGTAAGAGTTGGAGGATGGGAAGGAATGCTGCAAAATTCTGTCTTCTGGCTACTCCTGTGAACTCACAACTGCAGGGTCTACTAGCACACGACTGGCTCCATCAGCATTCCATCATGGGAGGGGGCGGTGCTCATAAGGTCCCACCCTGCCCCAGAGGTCGCAGGGGGAGTCGGAGTTCTATTCCTGGGTAGATTGCCTCTATCTCCATGCTCATGCAGGCAGCAATGCTAAGAGCAGTGTGGTCATAAAAAAACAAAACAAAACAAAACAAAACAAAACACATGAAAGTTGAAGTGGAGCTGGAGCTTGGGGAAAAGAAGGGATTTGGTGAGGGAGGAGCTAAGAAGATAATGGGGCACTTTGACTAAAGAACATTTTATGCACACACATGCATCCTGGAACTCGAGTTGCTGATGGTTGTGAGCCACTATGTGGGTGCTGAGAACTGAACCAAGATTCTCTGGAGGATAGCCATTGCTCTTAACCGCTGAGGCATCTCTCCAGCTTCTGGTTTTCTGTCTTGATCTTCTTTTAAACTGATACTTTAATTATTTGCAGTCGTTGGCAGGTACTTACAGCTTTCACTAGTTATTCTCTTCCATCCCATTTATATGTCATCATCTTTTTCTCCTGAAAACCTAGACTTCTGGAATACTAAATCTTACCCAGCTCACACATGCCAGACAGCTTCTCCTCCAGAGCCAAGAATTAGATAAGTACACCCTCTGGCTGGAGGGTGTCTTTGTTGTAGCTCTGTGTTGGGAGTGGCTTCCACCAGCCCTCCTGTATTTGTTGAACTCCATATGATATCATGCAGAGGGAACCAGAATTCTGCTGGTCAAAGAACCAACGTATTACACGGAGGCCATAGACAAACAGCATGCCCATCCTTAGCCAGGCATCCTTGTCCAAGGTATCATTAGCAACCCAGCTATTTGCAATCATAATAAAAGTCACAATAATAGGAAAATCATGTAGAGGCGATTGCACTGCCTACTGGATTTTTAATTGTCGTGAGGGTGCCAGAGGCAATCTTGAGCCCATTACTTCTAAATGAGACACATTCTAAAAGGCTTGCAAAGTCCAAACTGCTTTTACAGTCATTAATTAGCCTGACTTCTAAATAGGCCCGCAAGATCAAGTTTGTCTCTGGTCTCTAGAATAGAGTGTAGTAGGTCAGCCTTCACTCTCCTGTCCATCTCTCACCCCTTGAGTCATCTCCCACACAACAGTTAGTTGGGTAGGAATTCTGGGTGGCAAGCGATTAAAAACCTAACAGGTTTTCTTCAACTATGAGAGAATGTAAAAGAATATATAGGGGCAGCTGTTACAAAGGATGGGGTGACAGAATCCAGCTTGTAAGGAAGTAGGCACCCAAAAGGAGTCAGAGTACATGTCCAGTGGCTCCCAATATCAACTATCTTGATCATGTATCCAAGATCCTGAACCCCTGGACAGAGCATCAGAGTCATTCTCTCATCCCCTTGGGGATTCTTTAGTGGTATAGTGGACAAGAAGACTCAATAGGAGCGTTACAAAACTGAGATCAGCATGCCAGATAGACGAGGAACTGCATGCTGGGTAATTCTGCAAGGGATGTCTCCGGTCTAGTGTGGCCAGCAAACACCATATATCAAATTGAATTTGCTTCTCATCCTCCTTTGGGAAGAGGGATGTTTCTCTTGTGAAGAAAGAAACAAAGGAAAGTAACTTTCCTCAGAGTATGGCACAGGGAGAGGCTTATGAAGTACAAAGAATTTTGCTACATATTGTCTGTAGATTAAAGACCAGGAGGTAGAAATTGTTACTATCCCGAGTCTCTAAATTAAAATTCAGGTTTTACACAGGGGAAGTCACTTGTCCATGAACACTTAGGTAGAACACAGATTCAGACCTAAAACTGTCAGAATCTGTCCTTAATATCATCAGCCATGCTGTATATTTCATCTTCTAGGGTCTGGCTCAGGGCAGGATACATCTTCACAAGGAAAACAAAAGCTCCCGGGTCTGCAAACCTGATTGAAATCTGATTGAATGAATAAACATATCTCAAGATTAAGATGAAGTGTTAGCAGCGGGGAGTGAGGAGCCAGAGAAACAGAAAGGAGATAATAGCCTGGTACAGCCAATAATGTTTGAGGGGTGGGATGGACCAGGAGGCTCACAGGTCCCTAAGCCTCCTGCTGGTGAGTGATTATCGATCCTGCAAGTAGGTGGTATGAAACGGCCCCATAGAGAGATGCTCCTTGCTCTGGTTCCAACACAAACAAGCAGCTTTATGACAAAAATTTAACTCTTCAAAGTTCCCTGGGGAAAAAGAAAATATGTTGGCCAGAGGCCCCAGATATTCAGCCTCCTCCTTGGAAGTTAGAGTATTCATTCTAAACTAATGCCTTGAATCCTGATGACATGTACGCCTTTTTATTCAGGAACACATGGCAAAACAGCAGATAATAGAGTTTAAAGGGGTTGTGGTGCAGGCCAGCTGCCATCCTCCTAAACAAGTGGCAGCATCATCAGTAGTTTAAATAAACCAGACTTTACCTCAGTGCTGGGGTAATCTTTTTGTGCACTGTGCAAAGGTTGTCTGTGTATTACTCAAATGTTGATTTCTGTACCAGCAGAGAGCTGAGTTCTGTCTGGACTTTGGTATTGTTATTTTTAGGGATCATCACTTGCCTCAATATTTTGTAAACATACACTTCCATCACCTTCTGGTTGCTTTAATAAAGACCTGATGGTCAACAGCTGAGGCAGGAGAGGAAAGGCGGGACTTCCGGTCAAAGATAGGAATAGTTGGAAGAATTAGGCATGGTCAAGATTCACCAGTGTGACATGAAAATGGAAGGATCAGGTACAGGGACTAGAATATCGGGTTAAGTTAAGATAGGCGAGCTAGCTGGGAGGTAGGCAGCTAAGGCCTGAGCTATAGTAAATAATAATAAGTCTCTGTGTCATTATTTGAAAGTGGGGTGGGGTGTCCATGACAATCCAGAAATACCTCAGCATTATGAAGGTCAAGTCACTCAGTGAATGTAAAACACTGAACCCAGGCACTGGCACAAAGAAAGTGTCCCACAGCAGGAAGCCATCACTACAATGATGTAATTTGCATGTGAGCTCTTTAATATGTGGCATCTAAAATAATCAGTCTCATAGAAACAGGAGGATTATGGCTGTCAGCAGCTAAAAGACAAGGCAAATTGGGAAGAGTTGGTCCAAAGGAAGAAGTTTCAGTCACACAAGAATAGATTATAAGGTCCTGCTGAGGAGCACCTTTCCTGCAGTTACCAACGCCTTCTTCTGTACTGTAGAGGTTGTGAAATGAATGGATCTTGCATAAAGTGTAATTAACATGAGCACAAACCTAAACATAGAGCATTAGGAAGCATAAGAGCTGACAAAAATGTTTATTATCTTGTTTAGGTGATGGTATCAGCAGTGTATTCCTGTTTCTAAGTTTACCAAATTGTATGTATTTAAAACCTTTTGTATATCAGTTATAACACAATAAAACTGTTAATAAAAAGAAAAAATAATAGGGATCTAGAGAGCTGGCTCAGCAGTTGAGAGCAATTATTTCTCTTGCAGAAGACCTGAATTTGGTTCCCATCACTCATGTTGAATGGTGCATGAGCATCTGCAATTTCAATTCCAGGGCATCTGATACCCTCTTCTGGCCTCTATGGGCTCCTGCACTCATATGCACAGACCTGTTTATACACACATACATGATTAAAAATATTTTAAATCATTAATAATGGTCCTCAAATTTTCTGTCTATGAAGCTGGACTAGAGATCCTATTCCCCCTCCCCCCCCCAAGAAGCACTGTACCAGTGTAAATATGTGAACACTGGTTTCACGGATCAGCCTTGGGACCATGGATGATATGCTTCTTCACAGCTGGCCACAGAACCTTCTTCTCATGTGCGGACACATCCAGCTGCAATGCTGCTAGGCCAGATTCTATCTCTAGACCATAGATCATCTACTATGTGTCAGGACTGGGTCAGGGTTCTGCATGTGAGCTTAATCCTGAGGGGATTATTCATGTAGGTATCCACCTTAAAAATAAACTTTAAACATTGCAGCAGGCATCAAGTATTTGCCTTATTTTTATTCGTTGAAAGAGTGTTTGGGCATGTGTATACAAATGCACTCAAAGACCCCAAAGCTGAAGTTCATTTGGTAGTTTTGAAGAACTAGAAAGACAGTGTTACTGGGCATTAGAAAGAGGAATGAGAGAGGTTGGCATAGCCCAAATTGAGCAGGATACCGTAGGCTCCAGCAAAAATCTAGCCTTTCCTCTGGCTGTGATGGAAGCCTTGGGATCACCCCCTCACTGAAGAAGAACGCCCTGGCTGCTGTGGAGAGAGAACAGGGAGGTCCACATGAGAGGAGATGAAGGGTGGCCACTCTGAACATGGGCGACTGTGGCCCGATTCTGGGGGCACTTTGCAAGAACGGAACACAACAAAGGCCGAGCTTATTAAAAGCTCCATCATGGATGGAGGGGAGGCTCATGGGCTCCTTACACCCCTTCTGCTGAGGTGCCACAGTGCTACAGGCAGCCAGCGGTTGCTGTCACGGTTGCTGGGGAAAGGGGTCATATTTCTTAGTGTTGTGACCACTGGTGTGCTGTCCTTGGTCCAGGAGGCAACCGTCACACATGCTCAGGCAAACAGCCTAATTAAATATAGTCACAGAACAAGAGAAAGGGTGAGAAAAAAAGGAAGAGCTGGTGTGTCTGGTGGGCTGAGCCCCTGGGCCTCTTTTGTAGGAGCATTGATCTCACCCAAGAGGAGAGAGAACCTTGTGACCCAGTGTCTTCCCAAAGACCCCGCTTCTTCATCCCACCATGCTGCGGATTAACTTCCAACACATGAACATAAAAAGCATTCAGACTCTAGTAGAGGAGCAATGTACTCTTGATTTTAAAATAATTAAAAAAAATCATTGTTCTGAGAAAATGCCCAGAAGCCTAAACCTATTAAGACTGGAGACTTTCTTCTTGGAGTTTCCTGAGTCCTCAGCTTTCATACCATGCCACCCACCGTTGTCAAGAGAAGTTCTTTTCCCTGACAGCTGCTTCAGACTTCCTAGACAGACCGGGCTTCTTTACTAGAAGGGAAGCTCCAGGAGAAGAAGGGATTCTGTTTCTTATGTCCAAAGACATCCTGGGCTCTCAGAACTGTGCCTGGCACACTGTAATCTACCTCCCCAAGGCTGGAGTTTGTACCTGCTTCTGAGCACCCTTTTCTGACAGACTCTCTTTCAGCACGTGTGCACCTGTGCAAACATCCACACACAATTTCGTTTCAGTTACACAAATACATACAACTACGTTGGGGATGGAGAAATGGTCCTGTGGTTAAGAGCACTTGCTGCTCTTTCAGAGGGTCTGAGGGCAGTTCTCAGCACCGACATCAGGCTGCTCACAACTGTAACGCTGGCCCTGGGGCATCTGACGCTTCTCACCTGCACAGGTACCTGCATTCATTTGCACATACCCACCTGTGCACACACACCTACACATAATTAAAAATAAGTCTTTAAAAAAGTTATAGGGCTGGCAAGGTGGTTCAGAGGGGGAAAAGAACTAGTTGGCAACACTGTTGACCCCAGACCCCCATGGTAGAGGGAAAGAACTAGCTCCCAAAGAGTGTCTTCTGACCTCCCTACATAAATGTGCCATGGCACATGTGTGAGGCACGTGGCTCATGACACACACACAGACACACACACACAGAAACACACACTTGAATGCAATTTTTAAAAACCATCATGTTATAACTCCAAACATTCCTTTGACGCTCTCCTCAATCTCTTCCTGTCTTCCCTCCTCTGGAGTATACCTTTCCACATCTGTCTCTGCATTGTAACAAAAGCATCTGTGGAAAAATACTCAGTGATGTTTTAGGTGGGTGAGTATGTGAATATGTAAACACAAACCCACCACATTCTATGCACCATCTTGCAACTTGCTTTCATTTTAGTTCAAGACAAAAGATGCCATTATAATCCCCAAGAGGCCAGTGGTTCTGGTCCTAGGGGCTGAGTTTTGATGGCCTGCATCCTCTTGTCTTTCCAAGTGGGCTGTCGATTGCCGTGTGGATTCATGGCTTTGCCAACATAACTAGAGAGTCTGCATAAGCATGTTTA
This sequence comes from Pachyuromys duprasi, assembly GCA_028658305.1. NCBI lineage: Eukaryota > Metazoa > Chordata > Mammalia > Rodentia > Muridae > Pachyuromys > Pachyuromys duprasi. Next base: position 110,683,277 of record CM053766.1, read on the forward strand.
TAAGGATGAGATGATTTAATGTGTGCAAGCACTTAGGCAAATTTCTAGAACATTCTGACCCTGGACAAGTACAAGTTAAGTGATACCATCGGTCCAGGTGAAGATGTGGCCCTTTGTCGGGTGGTATTCCCCACTTTTTGGTTGTGTGCTTTGTCATTGTTTATGTTCACTTGCATTTCTTTCTTTTCTTTTCCCTTAGGGACAGATGCTAGGAAGCGAGATCTCTGTTTCCTGGAGAGGATAGATTTTTTTTTTTTTTAGTTTTGATAAGCACCATCAAACAGCCCTCCAGAGTAGCTGAGGGATGGAGTAGAGCCTGATTAAAGGTAGAGTATGGTGATCAGGTCATTACCTGGGCGGGGCTGCCTTTCTGGATGCTGAGTCTACTTCTTCCAAGCTCACCAGGCCACATCTATTTTCAGAGCTCAGCTGGCACCCCTAGCTGTCCTCCTCTCCGTTATTCAGGCACGGAGTCCTCAAGCAGCACCAGGCTATTGTTTCCCATTCTGTTATTTAATGTGGCCAAGTGCTTTTGGAATTCTGGGTAATAATGGCAGACAAAGAAGAGCAAAATGGAATGTGAGGATGGAGGTACTGAATGCAGCTTAATGCAGGAAACTTTGGCGTGATTTCAGCCTGAAATGGAGCATTTTGAGCTTAGCCTAAATTGCCTCAATTGCACCTGGCATGCAGGGCAGACTTCATGTAGCACAGACAGCTGGGATGATTTGGGGGGGGGGCAGTAGGGCTGATGCCCTCCTCCAGCCTGGGAAGTAAGGAACCAACTCTCAGGAGGTGGGGAAAGGGTAGAAACTCAGTTTCAGACTCCAAACTGCATTTTGCTTTCAAATTCTGTGGATGCCAGCAAAAAAGGCCTTTGCTTGATAACCTCAGATGGTCTCTCAACATGAAAAGGGAAGTTTAGTCATTTACAGCCTCCACTGGCCATGGTAAAAACCCACCTCATTTCTTTATTATCATTGCCACAGGGTTTTGGGAGAATGCAATATTTGCAAAATGGAACTTATGAGAATTCGAATAAGCCCCTCAGCAGCTTCCTGCGGGGGAGATGGCTTTCCAATGGGCTTGGATTTGCCCACCCAGAGCGTCCCCAACACCCTTCACCTCTCCCGGCGATTACTGCGTTTAGTCAACTATCGACTTGGGAAACAATTTTGTTCCATTTGCTTTCTCTGCCTGAGAAAGAGAAATAAAAGAAAGGCTTTTTGAAGTACCTTTCTGGCGTGGTGTTTGCATTCAAGTGCTAATGTGATACCGAGGAAAGCGGTGGACGCTAAATGTTTACATTAAAATGGAAATATGGGATCGATTTTTCCAATCGGGGCTGCTGGTCCCTTTTCAAAAGTGCACTTCAAGAGGCCGAAAACAATACAAAACCCGAATCGCCGTCTTTAAGTAATATCGGCTGAGGCAGCAACTTCTGGTGAGTTACGGCTCTCGCCAGGTAGGATAATTGTTTTCAATGGCTCATCAGTACGCCCGTGTCTTTGTCAGGAGAGGAAAAAAAAGAGAATTTATTTCTCAGCCAGGCACGGGATTATTATCATCCTAGGTACTTGTGTTTTCCCTCACTGTGACTAATATCTGAGAAAACTACTTAAAGGGGGGAAGATTTATTTGGGCCATGATTTCAGTCCGTGGTCCGGCTTGCTCCGTTGCTGTGGACCTGTGGCGGGGTGGAGTATCACAGTATCACATTGCCAGGCCGGGTCTGTGTGTGAGAGAATAGGGACATAGTTCTGCCCCGCTCCTTTCCCAGTGGTCTGCTTTCTATAGTTAGATTCCACCTTCTAAACTTTCTCACACCGTCCAAAACAGCACCAGCAACTGGGGATTAAGCCCTCAGCAGAATACATGAACCGGAATGGGACATTTCATCGTCAGACCTTAACAACAGTTTCTCCAACCACGATACCTTCTAGGCATTTTGTTCTTAAAGCCAATCTTTTCAAATGGTTAAGACTAAAGCTCTGTGAGTCTGCGGGGCCGTTGCTAGACAGGCTTAGGGAAGGCAGATTAAACGCCGGGGTTTCGGAGTATGAGTGACTGCAGCTTGCTCAGTGTTTCCGAGCTGTACAGGAAACGTCTCCATGAACCTTGGTTTCCAGATCTAAAGAATGCTGCATAAGCTGACAGAAGGGCTGGGTTCCCAGAAAACAGAGAAGAAAATGTCCCCTAGAAGCTAATTCCCAATAATCTACTATTGTGGACCAGATACAACGTTAGGAATGATATTCACCTGTAACTCCAGCTCCATGGGATCTGATTCTCTCTTCTGGCTTCTACCAGCACTACACACACACACACGCACGCACGCACGCATGAATGCACGCTCATGAACACTCACATAGTAGATACACAGACATACACACAGACATAGAAATAAAAATCAAATATTTAATAATAAAAGATTTCTTGGCCTTTACTAATTCAATGTTTCAAACCTCTAACCAGCTGTTATCATTGGGTAGGCACTATTCCTTTGTAAATTTTGTAAAGATACTGGCTAACTTGTTCAACAAATATTTATCATATGTGTTTGCATTTCTTAGTCAAATGGGATCAGTCACCTTACTAAAATATTTATCAGAAGTGAAGGAGACCAGGCATCTGTCCGAGGCTCTGGTGACGAAGGCTAAGGAAGAACACCACTGCTGACAGGTGTGTTGTGAGAGATGGAGTCATGGACACACCCCCTTATTCTTCTCTAGGATCCTGGCCAATCTTTACATGCATCGCCAGATATCTGTAGGACCTAGGCCAGAGAGAAGGTTTCTGAATGAACCGTGATGACAGCCCAAGGTGTCATTATTGACTTGAGAAACTTGAAGGGATTCATCTCCATTTCAATTACAGCTGCATGGCTTGGTACGGGGATGACTGGGACAGGAGCACAGAAATATTTAACAGGTGCTCGAAGATTTTATTCTATCATGCTAGACTTGGAGTAGAAGTGTCTAGACACTGTAATTCCTCTGATGGGTGTGTACCACTATAACAATAAACGTCTGCTGCATGTTTTGAACCTTTGAATACAAGGCAGGGTAGAAGTGTGAAATGTTGTGATTGTAATGGTTCGTCAACACTCCGCTTCTCATTGGACCACAAAATATTCTCCCTCAAATGCCTGTTCTCTGCTGGCAATACCAGCCACCACAGTTTTCCTCAGTTCTCCTTTTCTGTTTGTTCTAACTGCTGCGTCCTGTGGGAGTGCCATCATGTTGGAAGCTGGGAGAGTCTTCCTTTTGCATACCCATGACTATGAACTCAGAGTTGGGTCACAGAGGCCCTGCCATGTCTCCCTGGGAACAGGCTCTGTGTTTTACAGTGAGTGCTCCCTACACTCCTCTATCCTTCATAATTTTTTATTTTCTTTTTTGAGGGTTCCTCTAAGTAGGGAATAAGAATAAAAATTAGATCCCACACCCCCATATCATGACAGATGCATGCTTAGGGCTGCAGTTTTCACAGACAACTTTTCCCCTTAAAGTGGTAGTTTCCCTGTGGCCCATCTGACGTTTGCTTTCCCAGTAGATGTGTGTGAGAACACGGATAACAGCTTCCTACCTCAGGGGTTTGTCCCTCCTCTGCCGTAGAACTTCTCCATGCCTCTGCAAGGACCATAATGAGTCAACAGTGGGACAGGCTGGCAGGACAAGGCAAGTGCATGTTCTTGGGGAAATTTCACATACCAGCTGATGGGACCTCGTAGGTAAACATCCTATGTCCCTCTTCATTGAAGCCCTGACAATATGGCTGATTGAAAGACTGAGTCTCTTGGCAGTACTATAGATTGTGAGAACATCACCTCCTAGGCATGTTAGTAGAGAAAAATACATTAATAATAGAAAGCCAAAGCTGGTCTCAAGGTGACTAAAAGGGTAGGAAGTGACCAGGGCACCAAGGGGTGCAGATGTTCCAGTTTCCTATCTGCTGCCCTGATGTTCAAAAGAAACACATGGGAGGAAAGGAGTGTATTTCAGATTGCAGGTGCAGGTCATAGTTCATGAGTGGACACTGAGGCAGAAGCCCAAGCAGCTGTTACATGACATGGGCAGTCAAGAGCAGAGAGGGATGATTGCACCCATGCTGCCTGCTGGTTCTCAGCTCCTTTGCTCTTGTCCTCCACTGCCCAGGGTTTCATGCCCAGGGAATGGTGCCACCTACAATGAGGTGGGTCTTCCTCCATCAAGCAATGATCAAGACAGCCCTGCCCCCCCTTAGAGATGCCCATGGCAAGCCTGATCTGGACAATTCCTTCATTCGGGTTCCCGGTTGTGGCTCAGCACTGGAATTCTAAAGCCAATGCAACAACAGAAGACACACTCCGGGGATGGATGATGCTGAGGTATTCTGCCTCATCTCTGCCCTTCCTCAGAGGATTGCCCATCAGCTGTGCGTGACAGCAACTGATTTATAGAGCCCCTTTCTCTGACTGCCTCCCTTTTCCCTCTTTTACTCTCTCACCAGGCTTCCATGAATCTCCTCCCAACTGAATCACATGAGCTTGCCTTTTCACTAGAGCTAATGGTCTGTTTTGGAGGAGCCCACATGGAATCCAAGCAGACGGCTTGTTTGTTGAGAGCTCATTTAGGCTGCTGAGAAAAGTTCCACTTCTCTTTGGAAACCATGCTTTGTGTAATACTTTTTGCATCCAGCTCTTCTCCTTGTGGAGAACCAAATCCCTGGCCTCTGATATTTGTATAAACATTTCTGGGAATACCCTGGTCTCATCTGGATTTCATCCCAGTAACACTGAGTTCTCTGGTTGTGTTTCAAGTTTGGGGCGTTTTGTAAGTACCTGGGTGAGGTGGGTGGTCTTGAGACTTATCAATCAGTCACATTGCTGACTTGTTTTTTTTCAATCAAAAACACTGTCAGAGGCTCCTGTTCTTTGGGTTTATAGGTGGGAAAACATGCGGCTCTGACTTTCTTGCCTGTTAACTGGGGGAGACAAATCTTTAATAACAAATAGTTAAGTGTGGAGGTTAGGAGACAATACTGTTGTGAAAACAATGAACATAGAAAGAAAGGGACAATGAATAAGGGGAGGCTAAGGGTTGCCATTATTCAGATGCAAAGGAAGTAGTTACTCATCTTGTGAGATTTTGGACAGACACTGGAAATCAACAGGACAAGGGAGGATGGTGTGGCTGTCTATAGAAGGGGGTTTCAGGAGGAGGCAGCTACGGTGGGGACAAAGGTTGAAAAGTGAAAGTGTGCCTGGCATGTTCAGGAACTAGCAAGGATCTGTGTGGCTGGATTAGAATGTGAAAGATGTGAGCTGGAGGCATCTGGGCTGAATTGTAGAAGGCTGTGCTGCTTGCAAAGGGGATGTGGATTTAAGGTACGAGTTAAGATGCGGGACGTGATTTGTCGTCTCTGCTAGACGATTCCTTAGGACTTAGACCAGTGATTCTCAACTTTCCTGATGCTGTGACCCTTCAGCACAGTTCCCCATGTTTCAGTGAACCTCCCAACCATACAATTATTTTTATTGTTACTTTATAACCATAGTTTTGCAACTGTTATTAATCATAAGGTAAATATCTGATATGTTGGATATCTGATATGTGATCTCTGTGAAGAGCATCCAGGGAAGACCAGGGAGACTGGTTACGGGTCTGTTGCAGCCTCCAGGGTGCAGGATGATGTTGGTTTGGATTAGGCTGGCAACACTGAGGGGCTGGGTGGTAACAAGACACTGGAAACACTTCAGTTCACAGCGGCTAAACTACGGGTCCTGTTAGAGACATGATGTCAAACTGAGCAGTTAAATGAGTAGAGCGGGATGGGAATATGGGAGGAATAGACTTGAGAGGGGACACTTGGGAGCTTAGAATTGGACATGACAAACCTGACATGTTTATAGACATTCAAAGGATGGCATTGAGTCATGAGTGGATCCTGGGTGAAGGCAGGAGGAGAGTGAGCAGCCCACAGTCTGATGAGAGGTGCTGGCAAACAACAGGCAGATTGTTCCCAAACAACACACACATACACACACACACACACACACACGTGTCCACAGGCTGAGTGCTGTGCACTGTGGGAGCACAGAGGCAGGTCCAGCCCTGTGCTTGGGGAATGATGCCATCTGGGTGACTGCTGAACTGTGACCCTGAGGACCTCAACAGGACAAGGAACAATGTCAAAGGGAATCATCCAGGCAAAGGCCCTGATCAAACGCAGAACATCTTGCCATTTTGAAACTAAAAATAGTCCGATTTCTCCCCAAGAGGGCAGAGATTGGGGGAAGGGCAGAAGGAGGGGTATGAAGTGGGCATGCCTTGGAGGTCTTGACTATTTTATGAACGCGCACGGGTGTCACTGGGATGTTCTAAGCAGGGCTCTGAGGTCAGATTTAATCCATGCCTTTCTCGTGGACAGACCTTTCCCCCAGGAATGTGCTAGACCATTTCTGTGAGCTCATCTCCCTTGGGCCACTCTAAGCCTACCTCCTTGTCCATCCCCATTAGTGCCACTGCAGACCTCATCATGCATGTCGAATCTAAGTAGGTCATGACAGACAGAAAGGCCCCTGGGGCTTCGTTTCCCAGTGTCTCAGCAGAGACTCGGGCAAGAATAATCTGCATGGACAGGCTGGCTTAATGCACTGAGCTGGGGGCTCTGAGAGGGAGTACTGTGTGCTTTCCAGGCAGCCTCACTGGAGCCAAGCAGAGAAGCTTCGCTTTCCTGCCCTCCATGAGGTTTTCTGTTTGTTTTGCTTTCATAAAACTTTGTACAGTAAGACACCTAAGAGCTAAGATTCAGCCATTTTTACCCTGAATAGCTCTTCAGTTCTATCACCAGGTTGAACTAAACCCTGCAGCACGTGAGCATTTAGAGTACATGTCTAAGTCATTTCTAGAAAGAGTCTAAGACACACCCGTGGCTTTGAGAAGTCGGCTAGATCTGGATGCAGCAGACTGAGAACACAGCTTCTGAAAATCCAAGTTCTTAGACCTCATCTGTCATCTACTATATAACCCGGCCCGATAACCATAGCTCAGCTTTGGCAGCTTCACTTTTTTTTTTGACAAAGGATTATTTTTAAAATTTTATTTATTTATTTATTTATTTATTTATTTATTTATGTATTTATTTATTACAATTTATTAACTTTGTATCCCCGCTGCAGCCCTCTCCCTCATCTCCTCCCAGTCCCACCTTCCCTCCTCCTCCTATGCCCTTTCCCTAGTACACTGATAGGGGAGGTCCTCCTGATCTCCTCTATGGCCTGGTAAGGCTGCACCTCTCAGGGAGAGCCACTCACTGGATCAAAGAGCCAGCCACTGAGTTCACATCAGAGACAGCCCCTGGCCCCCCTTACTAGGGAAACTGAGCATCCTATGGGCTTCCTCTGAGCAGGGGGTCTAGGTCCTCCTTGGTGCTTCAGTCACTGCAGGAGCCCCTGGGCTCAGATCATTTAGCTTTGTTGGTCTCCTTGTGGGGCTCCTGACCCCTCCATGTTGCTCTGTTCCCACCCTTCTCTTTCTCCATAAAACTCCCTGTGCTCTGCCCAAAGTTTGACCCTGAGTATCAGCACCTGCCTCGATCCCCTGTTGGGAGAATCCTTTCAGAGGATCCTCTACAGTGGGCTCTATGGTAGGGCAGTGGCTTGGAGGAGGTGGGCGGAGGACTGCTTGCTGCATTCGCTAGTTTGCTGGCTTGCTGGTTACCCAGACTTCTGGATATCCTGATGACTGAGATTGGTATCTCTCTAAAAAGGATCCTATGACCCTACCAGCCAGAAGTAATGATGGCCATGTTCCTTTTTTCTTCCAACCTTATTTTTCCCCTACCTGGGGTTTGGGGAGGGGTTGGAAGGGAAGTATAGGTTTTAAGGAACCCCTAAATAGTGTTTGAAAAATTAGTGCCTGCATGGAAGGGCAAGAATTATTTGCTGGATGCATCCAAGATGGCTGCCACGAGAGAACACTGTGTCTGAGGAGTAGGAGAGCAGAAACAATGCAGCGACCAGGAGACTGAACTCTGGGACCTAAAACGCCAGCATTGTGAGTGCCAGGTGAGCGGAACTCCTACGGTGAGAAAATCAAGTGGGAAAACCCTAGGGACACCCAGTTATTACCTGGAGAAATTTCCCGGTGAC
>CM053766.1:110691910-110719372 GCA_028658305.1 Pachyuromys duprasi
AAAAAAAAAAGAATTATTTGTTTTGAGAAAAACCTATGAAGGAATAAGTTGTAAGGTAGTGCATACCTAGGTTACCATAATCTTGTTTGTACTTATTTATTACAAGCCCTCAAGAACAAAGTTGGCCATGCAAACATCTAAGGCTATTGAATGAATAGTTGGATTCTTAGAGGAGTAGGTGAGTGGTTCTATTCTCCAAGTCATAACAGTTACTAGGGATGAGGTCCATCCTGATAAGGTTTAACTGTCAACTTGAAAGAACTGAGAATATTCTGTGAAGAGAATCTCAGTTGAAGAACTGTACGATGAGTTTGGCTTGTGGCCTTGTCAGTGAGAAAGTACCTGGTTAACTGATATAGGAGAGTCCCCTGTGGGCAACACCCTTGCCTAGGCAAGTTATGCTGAATTTTATCAGAAAGTTAGCCGAGTGCAATCCTTCCTGAAAGCCAGCATCCAGCATCTTCCATGCCTCCTGCTACACCTCTTTGGCTGTGAAGTGAGTCCTTGGTTGGAGAGGATGCTGTGTGAAATAGCAAGTAATCCTGTCTTCAAATTCTCTTGAGTTCCTGCCTGGACCTCCCTTGGAATTGAGGTCAAATAAACCCTAACTTATGCTGATTTTGGTCCCAGTAACAGAAAGGAAACCAGAACAGGGTCCAATCCAGTGGCTTTCTTAGATGGCTCTGGTTTCTATGTATTAGAGAGCCTCCCTCTTTTCCCTTCCTTCCCCCCCTCTCGTGTATGTGTGTGTGTGTGTGAGAGATGTATGCAGGACATATATATATATGGTATATGTGCACTTGTGTGTGGCAGTGTGCATGTGTGTACAAAGGCCAGAAGCGGATGTCAAATGTTTTGCTAACTCTCTGCTTTATTCCCTTCAGACAGTCTCTCGATAAATCTGGAGCTAGGGTGGCAGCTGGTAAGTGCCAATGATTTTCCCGTCTCTGTCTCTACAACATGTGTATATAGCCTTAACTTTTTCAAAACACCAGTGCTGAGAATTTGAACTTAAACCCTCACACTGAGTTATGTCCATAGTCCCTGATTACAGATTCTTCTTGAATAATTATAGCTTTGTGTTTCTGGATTATAGACATCACACAACAACTTTCTTGCTTCCCCTTGGCTACTTCAGCCATTACTTAAATTCATATTCTAGTTCTAGTAGAGAATATATTGTCTTTCTGCTCTTTTTCTTCCAAATCTGCTCCTTCTTTGTTTTCTGCAACCCACAACCATCCTGCTAGTTACAAAGGCCAGGGACATTAGAAGACATCTTTGTCACGCCACACATCTTAATTAGCTCTCATACATACCTATTTTTCTCTGCCTCTCCTCCCACCAACCAGCACAGAGCTCCCATCATCCTTCACTGGCAGGACTGTAACAGCCTGCTGATGGTGCTCCTTCATCTACTTCACCTTCCTCCCACACCGTTCCCTACAGTGCAGCACAGATAATTCATCCAAAATACAAAGGTGGATTATCCGTGCCTTGCTTAGTATGTGCTGGATTCTCCACACTCACAACACAGAGACCAAACCTGCTCTACATGGCACCTGACTCCTGCTATATGGTGCACCCCAACACCTGTTACTTTCTGTGTGTACATCCCACTTCCTGCCCCAACACAGGATGCTGTTATCATCCCTTTGCCTTGCTCTTTCTTTGTTCCTGCTTAGTTCATTCCCAGAAGCCGTTCAGAATTTTTGTTTCTCTCATGGCAAAGTCTTCCCTAATATTTCACCTTCTTTCCCAACAGGCTATTGCAGACACTCAGAGACTGTTTCATCCTTTCATTTAGTTTTTGTAATGAAATGCTCATTTGTTTGATTGCTTGCTTAATGTCTGCTTTTCAACTAGACCATAAAGTCCATTCAAACAGGAACGTGTTTATGTTAGCTATTACACCCTCTGGGCCTCATTTGCTTCCTGGAACTCAATATACATTCGATAATCATTGATTAATGATGAGTGAGTGAATGAATAAAAGGATCTAGCTGCTTTTCGTAATAGTTTAGGCTTTCCAAATCCCAACTCTCTTGCCATTTTGGGTAGGACATTTTGCTGAGGATGGGATAACTTGTTCCTTATAGGATGTTGTGAACACTCTTTGACTCTCTTCGTTAGATTTTGGCAATATCTGTTGTGACAACTAGAATTGCTTCTAAAAACTGCAAGTTTCCCTCTGCGGGGCAAAATGGACAGCTACTGTGGTATATGATACCGTCTATTCAAGGCATTTGTTTGAAGCTCTCGGCTCTGGAACGCTCTGTGCCAGGCCTTCTGAAGTGCTCAGTAGCATACTTTGGTCTCTCCATGCTGGAGTCCTTCTCTGGTTGATAGATCCATCTGCTGACCAAGGCCCCTTTCTGGTGTCCCTTCCTGTCTGTCAGTCCATTTCCTGCCCCATGAATGTCAGAATCCATTAACTCCATGACTTTCTGAGTAGACTGAATTTCAGTCGACATGAATGCTGATCTCATGCCTGAGACCAGACTCTAAGAGTCACAGATTCCCTGGTTCTTTTTCCCTCCAACTCATGGCTGGGAGTGGAGCTGATTCTCACTCAGTTCTAGAAGAAAGAAGACACGGGCCAGAGTGGAAACTGACTTGGAGAGGATGCAAACACAAGGATGGATGTCTGTTGCTCCAAGGCTTTTATGCTCCATATGCAAACAAGAGATGCAAAGTTGAGGCGGAGTTAGTGCTGAATATTGTAAAGAGTGGGTTTGCCACACTATGGCCCTCTGTCTGTGTAAAGTTTTGTTGGAGAGCAACTGCGTAGCTGGTTTTTCTTGGGGCTGTTTATTGGTGGCTACAGCATGACTCAACAAAAGCAGATTACTAAAACTCTGAAGTGGTCTAGTCAACAGACTCATTATGGGATGCAAGCGGATCCAGTTGGAGTCTCTGCCTTAGGGAGTACAAACGGTAGGAGAACAGAGGAAGAAAGGAGCCCCAGGTTCAAACTCAATGTATTGATTGGAGTTCTTACATGGGATTGCAGAGGTTCTGATTTTTGTGTGTACACTTTACAAAAATCCCATTACCAAGTCTAAGCACAGCCTTTACCTTTAAGTTTTCTTTAAAATTTCATACATGAGCACCGCATCTACATTATTCCCACCCATCTTCCCCCTCAAGTCCTCCTCAATTAATGATCCTTTAAATTGCTATTTCATGTATATGTATTTTTATATATCTACACATGTATGTATAGTTTACTGAGTCCACTCTGTTTTGTTCTTATGTACATGTGTCCAGGACTGGCACTTAGGATTTGACAACCTATGTGGTAGTTTAACACCAAAGGCAACTGATTCTTTTTCTCTCTGTAGCCACTGACCTCCTTGTGGTTCCATCACTAAGGGATGGGACCATGTGGAATGTCCTCTAAGAATAAAAGCATGATACGAACAGAGAAAATATGTGTTGTTCACATAGACATCCTCAAAATTGTATTATTGCTTAGAAGAGGTAGTCACTAAGCCTTCATGAGTACTGGTACTCACATACTCTGCCCTTCCCCTCTTGTGATTAAGATGGCCAATGCCCTGCTCAAGCGAATATCTTCTATAGCTTTTGTTCTGAGAAAGCTGAGAGGTCCAAATTCTTCACTCTTCATAGTGGAGGGTACAGAACTTTGATATGACGGAGTTGTAATAGAAGCATCTTGGGTCCTTGTTGCACTGGGATGGGGAACTCTCCGGTAGAGCTGGTGACCAGATCAACTCATAAATTGAACACAGAGACTCTCAATTGAGAATATTTTTTGTGCTTTCCTCCTACACTCTGTGTACATATGACATGGTCTGGAGATTTATTTTTATCTATGTGTCTACTCATCTGGGTGTATGTGTGTATGTCATGTGAGTGCAATGGCCGTGGAAACCGAAAGAGGGTGCTGTGTGCCCTGGAGCTGGCATTACCGTGGGTTGTGAGGTCTCCAAAGTGGATGCTGAGGACCCAGTGTGGGACCTCTGGAAGAGTTGTATGCTAAGCCAGCAAGGTCTGGGGACTTTCTGTTTCTACAGCATCATATGCCTATCCTTATATCCAACGAATGGCTGAAAGACAAGCCATGCCTTAGCTTCGTAACTAACAAGGCCTCCTTATATTTATCCTAGAATCCTTCAAGGAAACAACAAAGGAATTATGAATAAATCGGATAAAGTTACCCCATAAAGGGCCATCACATTTTCTATATGGAAACAGATGTGGAAGAAGAAACAAAGCATAAATGCAACAGAAGTTTTCATAGTACAACCCATGGGTCCAGTTTGGCCCTCTGACTGTTTGTGTAAATAAAGTATTATTGAGACACAATGATTTTTCACTTGCTTCTGTATCATCTATGGCTGCTTTTACAGTTTTGGAATGTAGGCAAGTAGTTGTAACAGAGACAACAGGCCTAAACAATTACTACTTGGATCTTTGCAGGGACAACTTTGCTGATTCCTGCTAAAAACACAGGCTTTATCATACTGGTTATAATATGTAATATTCTCTCTTACTAATAAAATATAATATTCTCTGAGATATAATATTCTCTGAGATATAATATTCTCCTGAATCAAATGAAGAGAGTGACAGAACCATATCCTATGATTGTTTCATGATTTAGTGAGCTCAAGTGCTTTGCCCATTACCAAGCCACATAAAATATGCTTAATGGAGGACAGCCACTATCATTATTTAGACACTGAGTTAATCAGTTGTTGATTTCCCCAGTTCTCAATCACATGCTGAGTACTTCCTGTGTGCCTAACAGTCTAGGTAACATGGATCCAAAGGCCAGGCAATGTCCTGATCTTCAAATTAGTTTGAGTTTAGGACACAGATAGGAAAGGGTGATAGCTGTTATTTAGTATTGCAGATTATAATAATAAATTATTCTTAGAGTAAAACATTGTTTAGAGCTCAGGTGGAAGTAGACAGTTCTGCGGGGATTGGCAGTGAGCTTTCTCTTTTCATGGCGGACGCCCTGGCAGCCCACAAGGAAATGTGTTTATCTCAGAAGCACTTGGCAGAGGTGCTGGGGCCAAGCTGGTCGGAGGACTCCATTTCTCAACCGTGCTTTCTACACGGAATCATTTAGAGGGAAACTTTATCAGGCGGCCTTCCAGCTCCATGTCGTCCATCTTGCGGAGGTAATTCAATAGCCCTTGCAAGTATGATTTATGGGATAGGTGGCCTCGGGGAGGCTGCTCTTTGTATTACAGCCTGTGTTTTATCAATGGCCAGCGACCTGCTAGCTGGGGCCAGAAGCAACAGGCTCTGTGTTTAATCCTGTTAACCCAGGCCTTGGTTACAGCGACCACCAGGGCCAGCAGCAGGCCACACCTCCAGGGCCAGCAGCCAGCCCCTGGCCACTTGGGAAGCTGAGAGTTGTGGATTGTTCTAGGTTGGGAGCTCTCATTAAAATGGAGTGGTTCTGTCCATTTTACAGTGGGCTCTTTCTTTGTAGAAAGCTCCCATGAGCCTCCAGCCTCCAGACCCTCTTGACCTTGCAGTTCTGGGAAGGAGACATTGTCATCTCCCCTCAACAAATGAGGAGAGGCACTTGCTTAAAGCATGCCCAGATTAAGGAAGCTGCAGTGAGTGCTTAGGGTCTGTTGTGCAGAAGCTCAGGGTGCCTTGAGGTCTCTAATCCTTTGTCTCATTGGTGCCTTGACCAAAGAGACACACTGAGGCAATGTTCAGGATGCCAGGGCCTCACTCTTATCCATAATTTCATTTGCAACACTTGGCACTGGGCCCAGCACATAGTAGATACTCAGCCCATTTTTAAGGGATGGATGTTTTCAGGATCTTTGTATATGTCACAGTCTGTTTCTGAAACACTCTTCCACATATGATCGTGTTGCTCAGGCCCAAGTATTCTAAAGGTCCAGGCTCGGTTGCCATCTTAAGACAGTCAGCATCCAATCTGTAAAATGGGAATCAAGCAAGTTAATTTAACAGAATTGAATACAGGGAGTTGGTTCAACATCTACTGGAGGGAAGGAACGGAGGAAGGCAAGAGTTTTCAACATGCAATACTTACAATATCTGCATAGCCAACCACCCAGGTAGGTGGTGTGGTTTTCCTTGGTCCTCTGTCTCATGGTGTTTCACAAGACAATTACCAGGTCAGCTGAAACTAGGGTCTCTTCCAAAGTCAGGTTCCTCTTAGGGAGGGATCTGTTCCCAGGATCACTCCAATGCTCATCATAGTTAGGATCCAGTTTTCTTGTGGGATTTGCCCTGAAGTCTTTGGCTGTGGATGAAGGAGCTCCTTGCCTCATGGATGTCTACATAGGTGACTCCCAGCATGGCCGCTGGCTCCATCAGCAGTGACATCCTGTCTCTTCTGCTGTGAGGAATGGATTAGGAAGTCCATCTTCTCTGCCCAGGAGAAAGAATCACACATGAGTATGAATCCATGGACCAGAGCCCACTGGGTAAACTCAGGGTTTGCCCTTCCCTCACCCAACTCCCACAGAAAGCAGCTCAACCTGCACAGGGCTAGGGAAGCAAAGGGAGTGGCTGGGCTCTAGATTCTGAGTTCATGGAGGAGGGGCTGGCAGTGACCCTGGGGAGGTGACCCTGGCCAGCTGGTGCTGGCAGTGAATAGGTTCCCATGATACTGTTTCTAGGTGTATAAGGAGAACATTAGGTAGCTGCTGTGTCTTGAGCCCTGCTTAGAGTATGGGGAGAATGTCCAGTGACAAGAAGGACAATATTCAAAGAGGTGAACTTTGCCCCTACATCCATAATGCGGTCTTTTAAAAATAATTTTTCTGTGTGTGTATGTGTGTGTGTGTGTAATGGGGGGATGTGGGGTAATGGTGTTGTACATGGACAACAACACATGTTTGCAGGCCAGAGTTCAGTCTTTGGGTCCTTCCTGCTCCTCCACCTTATTTTGAGACAAGGGCCCATTCCAGCTGTGTGCCAGGCTAGCTGGCCTGTGAGTGTCTCCCATCTGTGGAGTCTCCCATCTGACCAGAGGAGTTTAGGGATTACAGGCAAGCATGTCCAGGTTTTCGAGTGGGTTCTTATCATCTTAACTTATGGTGTTTTGGTTTCTTTTCCTGACAAAAGCGACTTATGAGAGAACTGGTTTATTTGGGATCACAGCTAGAGATATAGGCCATCCTGGCAGAGGCAGCAAGGCAGCAGGAGCCGAAGGCACTGGTCACATTCACGGTCAAGAAGAAGCAAACACAAGTTGTGCTCAGTTCATTTCCTCCTACATACTCAGTCCAGGATCCCAACCTGGGGAGTGAAGCCACCCACAGCGGGTGGGTCTTCCCTTAGTTGACTTAATTAAGACAACCCCCCCCTCCATTCTCAGAAGTTAGCATGTAACCAAGGTGTCTATGCACTCTCTGCTTTCTCTCCCAGACCATGAACCCCATGATGGGAGGCACACTGTTCTCTTTGCTGCACTTTTTCTCTAGTACCAAGCACATAGTAGGTAGTCAAAAACAGTTGAGTACCGGATAGTGAAAGTGGAGAAAGTGAGGCTTGAAGACAGAAAGGCTGTGTTAGCTCGAGTTTAAGAGTTATCTTCATATTATCATTTAATCTTCGTAACAGTTCTGTGTGGAGGTGTTTTATCTCCATTTTGCATGTATGAAAACAATCAGAATGACTCACCCACAAATGAATGGCAGAAGCAGGGCTTGAAATCTTCTTTCTACAAATACCCTTGTCCTCATATCGTTCTTAGAGTCATCATGAATGAACAAACTGATGGTATTATGGGAGCCAGATGGGATGTGTCTGCTTACCATCATCTGCATCCACACTTGTGAAAGTGACGGTATCATTTTTTCATTCTATGTATGTGCATTTGTACATGGGAATGTGTGTGTACATGTGTGGTGTGTATATATATACATGCACGGTGCATTTGTACGTATGTATTGTGTGGTACATGTGTGCATGTATGTGTGTGGCGTTTGTGTATCTGTGTGTGTGTCTGAGTGTATGTGTGTGTGGGGAAGTGGTGTGTGTATGTGTGTAGTATGAGTGTATGTATATATTTGTGGTATGTGTGTGGTACATGTGTGGTATAGTATGTCTGTATGTGTGTGAGTATATGTGATACATCTGCATTTGTGTATGTGGTGTTTGTACCTGTGTGTGTATTTGTATTGAAGGGACTGTATGTGGTATATGTGGATATGTTCATATATGGACACTGTTCATATGGATATCATATATGGATAGTGTTCATATGTGGACACTGGAACAGATGAAAACTTCACTCTGGAGGCTGAGAGCTCTGTTGTTAAAATGGAGCCACTGTATCTGAGAGTACAATGAGGCCTGAGGGGGGTTCAGGCATTCAGCTCTGTCTCTCTCCTCTTTCTCCCTTTAAAAATCATTAAATTTCATATAACACATTTTGATCACATTTTTTCCTTCCTTGACTTTCCTCCCAGATCCACCCCTTTCTCCTCTGACCCAACATTACATTATTTCCTCATTTTCTCTTTCTCTCTTCTTCCTTTCTTTCTTCTTCACTCATCAAGTCCAATTTGTTCTGCTCTGCCTCAATGTTCTTAGGTAGGAGTGTGGTCAACTCACCAGGAACTACACTCTTAGAGAAAACTGACCCTCCCTTCCCAGCACCTATCAATTACCACATTCCATGTTGCAATCTGGTCTGGCTTGGGTTGCAAACGCTGAGTTCACATGCAGCTGCCCTGCTGTGTTCAGACGTTTCTGCACAGTCATCCACCACCTCTGGCTTGTGCACTCTTTCCACTCACTCTTCCACAGTGATCTCCGAGCCTTGGGAGAAGGGGATGGGATTGTGTCCCACTGTGCACACCACTCGGAAATCTCTTATTCTCTGCACATTAACTAGTTGTGGGTCTCTGTATGAATCACTAAAACAGATGGAAGCTTCAGTGATGAGGATGGAGAGGTACTTCAATCATTGGGTGTAGTAATAAGTCATTAGGAGTCCATCTAATACTGTGTCCACCCGATTCCCTTTGAGACGGTATGAACCTGCAGCCAGGCTACTGCCAACAAGCCTCGGGGATCCTGTCTTCCTCCAGCCCAGCACTGGGGTTACAGACAGGTGCAGCCATGCCCAGATTCTAGTGTGTATATTGGGAATTTGAACTCAGATCCCCAATTTTGTACAGCAAGTCCTCTTACACACTGAATAATCTCCCTAGACCTGTCTTTCAACCCTTGTCTCACAGAGTAAGCAGTCTTGGTGGAGGGTCTGAAATCAAGCTGAATATTCTAGTTATTGCCAATTCTACTGCACAGCCAGACAGCTGAAAGTCAACCAACATCCCTCCATGAAGAGTGGATTAATAGGTTGTTGATACATCTAATGGCTTGATTAATTGATGGCTTCTGCCATTATTAGGGGAGAGTTTAAAGGGGCTTTTATGATTGTAAGACCCATATCAATTAGTCTTAGAAACAAGAGTGTAAATACAACTGCCATTTGTTCTGTTGCCAGTTAAAACAAGCACCTATACTTGTAGCCAAAGCTTTAAGAATTTATTCTGTAAATATTTGAGCATGTATTATGTGTTTGGCACTGTTCCTGTGGGTGTGTGGGACGTGAATGCATACAAGATGCACTCTGTCCCCAGGGGTCTCAAAGTGTAGTTAAAGAAGCGAGGCACACACAGGTATTAATTAACACCAGACTGTCGAGAGCAAAGTACTAATTAACAAGGACAGTAGGAGGATCAGGCGATGGCTACTTAGAGTAACAGCAGAGGAACTTCGATATCACATCGAGTGAATCATATTCCACACACATACTGAGCCCCTGATGCTGGTCCTGTTTTAGAGATGAGGAAACCAGGGCTTGGAGACAATGAAGAACTCACACGCACCAGGTTGCAAAGCTAACAAGTGAGATGTGATGATTAACGTCGATTGTTGGCTTGACAGGATCCAGAGCCGATTGGCAGACAAGCTTCTGAGCACCTCATAAGGGATTATCTAGACGTGAATGTGGGCGGGGCTGATTAAAGTCCTGGGCTGAATAAAAAGAGTAAGAGAGCTGAGCACCAGAATTTACTGCTCTCTGCCTCCTGACTGTGGATGCGATACTATCCGCAGCCTCACAGTCTTGCTGTCCTGGCTTCCCTGCTGTGATGGACTGTGAGCCTAATTCAGTTATCCTTAACCTTCCTACCACTGTGACCCTTTAGTACAGTTCCTCAGGTTGTAGTGATCCCCGGCCATAAAATTATTTTCATTGCTACTTCATAACTGTAATTTTACTACTGTTATGAATTATAATGTAAACAGCCGTGTTTTCTGATGGTCCCTGTGAGAGGATCATTCAGCCTCCGAAGGGGTCATGACCTACAGGTTGAGAACCACTGGCCTAAATCAATCCTTTTTCCTTTGAGTTGATTTTGTCTGAGGATTTTACTCCTGCAGCAGGAAAAGGAGCTGATACAGGGGTGATATGGCCCCTAGTTATATCACAGGAGAATGAGCTCTTAAGCCCTGGCACACAGCCCACGCTGTATTCAGCTGTGGGCAGCAGTGGCTGTGGTGGGAGACTGGAAGACTCATGTAAATCTTCTTAAATCGATGACATTTCAACTGGGTTTTGAAGCATAAATAAAAGGTCAATAGTCCGAGAAAGGGAGACAAGAATTCCAGGCAGAAGGAGCAGCCCATGGCAGGCAGCCATGTTTGTTGCTTCATTTCTCCTCCTCTTTAGTTTCCACGCTTACCCTATCTTTTTCTTATTTCCAAGTCACCATCCATCTCTTGCACCCCATCTTTCTGTCAGGGGTGAACACAGACACTTTGATCCCACCACCACTAGGCTTAGTTCTTTGGAGAGAGAGAAGCCTTTGTAGTTCTAAACTAGATTTGTAGTTCATCAATTATTTTGAGTACTTTACAGAGAAGGTTGTAAGAGCCCTGTGTTCTTTCCACACATAGCTTAGTAAGAATGCTAGGAACAGGTGGAGAGAGCTGTCTTGGGAAGTTTAAAATGCTTATGGCCAATTTTTTTTAAAAGGAATTTTGAAAGAAAACCAAAGCAGATGGGAACAAATTGAATTTTCTGCCTTAGAAAGTCCTGAGCTGTGAAAGTCACATAATTGACCCCATTGGCTTTAGGTGGTGAGTGGGTCCTGAAAGTGGGAGGGACAGGGGAAGGAAGAAGAGCCTGAGGAATGTGTGCAATGGAGGGGGGTCATTGTGTAGAAAGAAGGGTGCGTCCCCTGGGATGTCTATATCTCCATCAGGGAATGGAGGAAACTTGGTGAGGATGCCCCATGCCACCACCTCTCAGAGCATCTGTTTTCCTCTGTGAAGTTGGAACATTGGTACTGAGCCTGAGGTCACAGGAAAAGAGGTGTATAAAGAGCTGGCTGGTATATAGAAGGTAATAAAAATGTGAACTAATATTACTAATGACATTGGGTTTCAGGGTAGCATGTCATGTTGTATTTCAGATTGGGCTCCATAAAATAATAATTTGACAGACCTAGACTTCTTATGAACTTGATGTATTGGGGCAAGAAGAGGGAGGGGATGGAGCAGAGGGGAGGAGGAAGGGAGAAGGAGCAAATGAAGTCCATATTGTTCATCAAAGACCTTGGTCTGACCCCATGAAGAGCCCTGGAGTAAGGATGATGCAACAGCATCCTGTATTAAAATAGGACAACCCTTTTTATCTCTGGGCTGGTTGGTTGTTGGCTGTAAGATGTATTGGTAGAGATGTGAGTCTCTGGGTGATATGGGTCCTGTTTGACTGAGGACCACCTCTAGGGCATATGTGAGTGCAGCCGAACATTAGTGTACACACATTTGGACTAATGAAGTGGATCCAGATTAGCTGCATCAACCTGGTCTATTTCCATTGCCACAGTGAAGGATGCTAGATGAAGGTGCAACTGAGCGAGGGCAGCATGTCCAGTTTTACAAGGCACATGGTTGAATTTCCAAACCCCAAATTCACAGAAGTGTCACTCCACTGTCAATTAGGAGGTCTCCAAGTTCCTGTTGGAGCTTGATATGTCAAGAATCCTGCTCTTTCACCAGCCAATCCCATTATACTTTGTTCTAAGGCAGAGAGTGTATCCTAATTTGTAAATTATCCCTGTATTCCATTGTGCCTTGTATATAGTTGGTACTCACAACTGCTTTCTCAGATGAATGTCTAGACATCTTTCCTTGACAATTGTGATCGTCCCATTTTGTTCTAGTCTGAGCTATTTTAATGGTTCCCTCACCCACTGTCATGATTCCCATGCTGTGTTGAATGCCATTCAATCTTTTCTCACAGTGTTTGTGATGGTAAATACTAATTTTCACATTAATAGGATCTAGAATCATGAGGAAAATGTTCTTCTGGGCTGCCTGTGGGGGATTATCTTGATTACATTTGTCGAATTGGTAAGATTCGTCCACTGTGAGCAGTACTGTCCCCTGGCTGGGATTCTGGACTGTGTGATGGAGAAGAGGAGCTGAGCATCAGTAGTAAAGTGCATGTGCCACTCTCTGCTTCCTGAGCGTGAGTGCACTGTGATCGGACTGGCTAGCTCCTATTCTTGCCACCATGCCTTCCCTCCCAAAATAAACCTGCCCTTCCTTCAATTGCATTTATCACAGCAACAAGGAAAGAAATCAAGATAGTGTTATCATCAATCTAATTATCTGGGCTAAAGCTCTAAAGTAATTTTTATTCTTTTATCTTCTTTTAAACCACTGGCCATCAAATCCATAAACAAATCAGGTTTATTCTTTCAATTATAACCCAAGGCATTTTCTTTTACTCTTTCTTTGGCACTCTTCCTGTATGTCTCTTTTGTACTCCTTCCACAGGTGACAATTACCATCTCAACGGTGTCTCTGCTCTAATTATTGCTCAACCAGGTAGGTGTTTTCCACAGTGGCTGCCACACAATAGACTTTCAATACATGGTTAAGAAATAAGAATAATTATCTCTTTTTGACTTAAAAATCTTGACTCCTTTATTAGCAGTAACTGTTTTAAAGATGCTCAGCTGACTAAGTGCATCTCTGAATTCAGGAATGTTGCTGCAGGATGATTAGAACCATGAGCCTTTGACAGGTAGGTAGCTATCCTCAGACTCCACATTTACCTTGCAATAGCTCTACCTTCCTCTAGAAGGCAGTGGTTCCCAGGTTGGAATCTGTTGCCTGGTTGATGTAGGTCTTTGCTGCTCCTGAGGCTGGCTGGATCTGAGGTTCTGTTTTCACCTTACCCTTTTGTTCTGGCCGCATCTTCTGCCTGGAATGACATCTCAAATTTGCCTTGATGTCTATGTGTACAAAAGTGTATCCACCTTTAAAGGCTCAACCCAAATGTCAACACCATTGAAGCCTTTTTTTTTTCTGATTCCTCTCAAGTAGGAAGAGGATGGCTGCCCCTTGCTGTGCTGGCATAGAGCTTTTTTCTGCTTGGTTCTCATTTATAGCACTGGCCACCTGATTTGGACAGTATGTGAACTGATGACATTCACAAAGAAAAGATAAAAGGAGAGTTCCAATAGAGATTTGACCAACTTCTGAATTTGCCAACATGTCTTTGAAAGGAATAGCCCTTGTCAATGCCATCGTTTCATAAAAGAAACCTATTTAAACACACAGGGGAAAGAGGAAGAAATGTATCATTTCACAGTAAGAAATCCTTTTAGCAATCAAATAAATTTAGATCTATGAAAAATTCTCCTCTTTATAAGTCCAGTAAAGAATTCATCACAGATCAGCCCTGGTCCAGAGAGGGGCCCTGGTATCTCTATCTTCTCTCACTGTTTACTTCTCTTTCCCTTTATCATTGCTAGCCCAAGTCTTTCACACATCTGAATTAGTATGGTCTCTCAAAAAAAAAAGGCTCCTGTCGAGCACTGTAAAACCATTTGATTAAACATCATGAAGTGCAGAGACTTTGTTCTTTTTTCAGAATAGTCTTCTCCATCCTGTAAGTAGGTCTATAGCCCTGTGAAGTAGCTATACTAGAGACAAGGCATTTGACTTGCAATACCGATAGAGCCCTGAAGGAGGCGGTGGCTTTGAAGTTGGACTCTCATGCTTTGGGTCTTTGTTATTCTTGAGCATGACTGATTTTGAGATTCTCTTCTCACCTTTGTACCCTCAATATCTTTAGCCTGTTGCAGAAGGAAACAGCATTGGGGAGTCACTAGCACTGAAGGAAATAGTTCTGTTCCCAGGACAGCACTTTCTGTCCAGAGTTGAGAGATGAGACCAGAGCATGCTCAATTTGCAGTATTACGGCAGATGCTCAATAAATCCCGAACAAGTCTCCAAAAATCTGCCACACTGCCCATGATGCCGGCTCTCTCTTTTAGTCCTGAGGACTTTTTTGGTTGAGCTTGAGCCCACTCACGCTTCATGTTACTTTCCAGACGTCATCTGTCTCTTGAAGCGGCAGCAAGAGGCAGTGGAGACCAAAGACAGCCTGATGCCAGGTATGCCTCAGTCACTGAGTACAGGGATGTCTTCATTTGATCACTGCTCCTTTTAGAGTCCTGGGAGAGCCACACCAAGGACGAACAGCATCTTCCTGGGTCACGACATTAACCACAGACTGCTGCGAATGACATAGACAGAGCTGTCCTGTGTGGGCCAAATGGCTGGTACTCAGACTGTCTGTGGGTAACAAATTCTTCTTTGATCATCTGCTGTGTAAATCACTGATGATGGAGAGTTAATCACGAGTAGGAAATGGTTCCTTTCTCTGGGTTAATGAGCACAACACTCCGAGCAGAGGCTGTTTACTCACCCTACTTTCCAATCCTAGGCAGTTTGAATAATTAATTGCACCCAATAATTTCTCTTTGTTTTCAGGCAATAGGGAAGATTTCTGTTCTCTCACAAAACACATATACTCACTGAACAGAAATATTTTTCTCTTATTTCTATTTTACATTCTTCCTCCTCCCCTCTCTGTCTCTGTCTCTCTCTGTGTGTACGTGTGTGGCGTGCACTGTGTGCATTCTTATGTGTGAATGCAGGCAGTGACTGATACTGCACGTGAATGGAGGTCAGAGAAAAACCTCTGGTTTTGGTCTTCACTTCCATCTTGTTTGAGACAGTCTCTTGTCTGCTGCTGTGAACACCAGGCTAGGTGGCACACCAGCCTCCAGTGACTCTCCAATGCCTGCCTCCCTCATCCCTCTAGGGATTCACTGGGTCTACTACGGCCAGTTTTTATGTGAATCGTAGGGACCTGAACCCACATTTTGAGGCCTGTATGGCATGCATCTTACCACACGGAGTCATCTTCTCAGTCCCAGAAATCTTCAGTTAACTTTTTGCTCACTTAAAAAGTTCTTTATAAGAATTGAAAGGGACATGTGTGAATGTGTGTGTGTGTGTGTGTGTGTGTGTGAGAGAGAGAGAGAGAGAGAGAGAGAAAGAGAGAGAGAGAGAGAGAGTTTATCCTCAGTTTTTCTGAGTTATTACCTAGTAAGTTCAGCAGCTCACCGAGTGCTTAACTGGCAAGCTTTCATCTCATTCATAACAACCACAGAGGTGACATTTCTCCCATGGGGGAGGGGGATCATGGAGGCTGAGGATGTATCATCCCTTCCTTTGACAAAGCTGTGAACATGGCCAATGGCCTGAGGAACGCTGGAGGTTGATGGACTCTAAGGCTCTGAGCCCTGGTTCTGTGACACCCGACTTGCCCTCCACTGGGAAACGTCACTCACCCTCAAGTCTCCATGGTGATGGTTCTTCCCTGCTCTCCCTTGGACAGCATACAGCGGAGGATCAATGGGTCCATCTGAGCTGTCACTCAATGCTAAACAAGCTCGCATCACTTCTCTGAGCCTCGGTAGCCTCATCTCTCCACTGGGGGCAATCACAGTGTCTGTGCATATGCTCTTATGAGGATTAAATGTGGTCATATAAGTAGAGGTCATACAGTCCTCTAGGAGTGAATCATTGCTGTTCTTTATGAGCACTTCCTATGGGCCAGGCAGTTTGCTAAGTCGAGGTCTCACAAACTCTCTAGAGGGCAACTATTAATTATCTAAGCATCAACCCATTGTTTAGCAACTATTTACTAAGCACCTGCTATGTGAAGGTTCATCTGTTGCTAGGGATGGAATTTCCATGGGATATAGACAGTAAACAAAGTTACGTGATGAAAATGAGGATAACACTTATAAAGAGGCATGCTTGGCTCTCGGTGGATGCATTACGAGGGGAGAAGGGCTTAACCTAGTCACAGAGGACTCAAAGATGACTGCTCAGAGAGTCACAAATCAGCTGAGCCTTAAACATTGAGTGGGAAGAAGTCAAGGCAAGGAGAGTGAGGGAGAACATTTTGAGCAGAGGATGAAGCTATGATGTTCTCATGTAAACGGAACCTTTCCTGTTTTAACCCAAAGGTGTCACATGGGCTACATTAGAGTCTGTGGCTGACTGTTAGAGCCAAGGGTGGGGAGATGAGCCAGAGTAAAGGCTAAATCTTGTCCTGATGATCTGCACTTCTTATTTCTATTTATTTATATGTCTGTCTATCTACTGACATATGTGTGTGTCGTGTCTGCATGTGTATATAAGTGCTTACAGGTGTACTGGGGCACATGTGTGTTCAGGTGTGTGTTCATGTGTGTGCAGCGTGGCGACCTCACGTTAACACCAGCAGTCTTCCCTGATTGCTCACTGCCTTGCACACATCGAGACAGGGCCTTTCACTGATCCCAGAGCCCATCTCTGAGGACCCCCCGGGATTACAGGTAGCCACCATATGTGGATCCTGGGGATCTGAACTCTGATCCTCAGGCTTATACAGAAAGTGCTTTACCTCCTGGGCCATCTCTCCACCAGGCCCCTCTGGACTTTTGCTACGGAAATGAATAATAATACCTCCACCAGAATTTGTCAGAGATGTTATTTTTATAATAATGTCAGTCAATCGAAATGAGAAGGAAAATGATGTCATCAGGGGTCTGAGACTGCAAAGAGATTACACTCATCACGACTGCTATTGTCTGCTTGCCTCTATCTGTTGGGAAAGATATCCTATTCCTGGCAAAGAGTGATGTGATTGATTAGTGATGTCTGCTTTAGGCAGAGTAGAGATCCATGTTGGGTATATAAATAGGGGTTCAAGAAACAGCTGTTAACAATTGACATCAGAAGTTAGAGTAAAATTATCCTTGTCTAAGATATATTTTATAGAGTGCTTTAGGTGTTAAAATATGGAACCAAAGAATGTAAGCCGTTAGAAAATAGCCAAATAAAGTGAAAGAAAAGCTGTTCCACATGATTCATAAGAATCAAGGTAATACATCAGAAGGAGAGGAAGAAAAAGGATCTTGTTGGAGAGGGGAGGGGTAAAGTGGTAAAGATGTCAAATCCCAGGATGCTTCACTTCTAACTTTACACACGTTGCTTTACTGCAGGATATTGAGTGTACATTCACGCAGACAATAAAGTCTGCTTCACAGAGTGAGACTCCTGTTGATGATGTTGGGGGAGAGAAGGGTGAAGAGCAGGGACTTGAATAAAAAGACACAATATGGAAAAAGAAAAAAAAAAGCTGATCTGATGATCCACAATCTACACCAACTAACAAGTACCTCAAATTTGAGAAACAGGAGCCTCCGTTCTCAGCCCCTGAGGCCCCCAAAATAATGAGAAGGAGCCTGGGTCACCCACTTCTTAGCCTCTGAGCCACCTCCCCACTTCTTATAACATGAAAGTATGCAATAATTTCTTTTGAATTTTAAAGAACAGGGTAGCACTAAAGGATGTATTTGAACCATGGGCCACTCTGCCTCCCTGTTTAAGCTCTGGGGCTTACAGATGGGGAAACTGAGGCCATATAGGCAGAAGGAGGCTAATGGAGGTCTCATTTGAAGGCTGCCCAATGAACCTTCTTCCCTGAGTGTGTGGTAGGACACATTAGGCAGGGTTAATGAGCCAGCTCCTCTTTTTGCTAGCAGCCTGGGTCTGCAGCATCCAGCTCAGATTTGGGCAAAATATCACAGGCTCCCAGAGGCACTTTCACTTTTAAAAGGAAATTGTCAGGATGTAAGTGAAGCCAGTCTTGCCAGAGGCGCGGATGTGTTCATTGGAGGTGTCTGAGTAGGTGTGGGGAGGATTGGTCATCTAGGTGTGACCTGAAAGAGGTGTGTGTGTGTGTGTGTGTGTGTGTTGGGGGGGGGTTGGCTCTGTCTCCACTTAGTGTCTTGCATGTACCCCCATGGGTGGTACACATAGACCATGCTAACATAGGAGTCTAGTGAACAACAAGATGAAGCACAGGCTCTTCCGCTTGCCTTCCTAAAGGCTTCACAGTTCCAGGATTCACCACCTCTCAGGGATGAATTGTGAAATGTAGATGTCTTGGCTGAGAAAGAACAGATTGCATAATACTCATGGGTGCCCTAAAAAGGACTCACTAGCCTATCAGTCCCAAGAATTGGTTGCTGTTGCTGCTTGAAAGACCCTGAATTTTGACATTGACACCCTAGCACCACCACCCTTCAACATGAAGAAGAGACTGCTTCCCTACTTCACAGGTGTACCTACGACCTGCTTGTGGTCAACTTAAGGAGTTGTCCTTAATTGGCATCCTAAGATGGCATCACCCAGATGACTAGGCACTTAGGGCTCTGTTCACCCAACTCTAAGTAGGGGTTGACTCTTTTTTCTATCCAGTTTTTGTTATAGAAGTAATAGAAAGATTAGGATATACAATCTAGCTAGATTGAAGAAGAAAAGAAACTTCAATCACCATTTCATAATTTAAAAAACTTATCTCATTTTCATTTTGGGGGCGTATCCCTGTATTCCTTCCCATAAGCATGATGGCTTTTTAATGAAAATGGAATTTTAAAAAAACATATAGACTTCCCTGATGGAAATGGATCATTATTTCCTTAATAAGATTTATGCTGACAAGCATTTTTTGAAATTATTTGTTGAAGACTGAGATGGCAAGCTGATGAAAGCTACACTAACGGATAGAGCACAGTTCTTGTAATCCAGGTTAACATGTAAGGGAACTGATCAGAAGCAGACAGCCCAGACATTTATTTCCTGAGAGTATCCACTTTGACATGGCTTACAACACAGGGGATGCAGTGGTGAAAAGGCTTCTTGAAGGGCACATGCGTTGGACAGAAAAAATAAAAATGTGAATGAATACATTGTGTGTGTGGTTGAACATATGGAGGTTCTGATAGTGTAAAGGAGAGTAAGATGATGTCTGTAGACTGTTAGAGGAATGGCAAGGCACTATTGCTTTCAAGTTCAAACTGTTTTAAGTTTCATAGTGAGTACAAAACGTGATGGCTCTCTATGACATGTTGCATATGTTATTATGCTTTGTTTGTGTTTACCTTCCATCACACTCCACTTTTCCTTCTTGCTCCCCTCACTCTTCTCTCTCTCTGTATATATATCATATGTATCACAGGTACATATATGTACATATCACATCTACATGATATGTATATATGTACCTATGGCATACCCACATATATTAGTTGACTCTGTGGTCCACACATAATAGACTATGTGACGCCTGTATTTTCCCTTCCACAATCCTCTCCCCACCCACCTTTCTTTATTCTTCTTCCTCCACATACCCTCACATTTATCTATAGCTATAGATATAAACCTATATTCCTAATATGAGAGAAAACATACATTTTTGTGAAGCTGCTACAAATATTCTTGAGGAGGTGACACCAGAGCAATATCCCGTGTGGATATCAGAGTCAAAAATGGACCAGCATCAAGTTCAAAGGCAGGCAGATGAGACGTCAATGCCCAGTATTACTATGACCAGGAAGAATATAGGCTCAGGTGGTTAAGCAGGAAGCCTGGAGTTACATTTGGTGGGATCTTAAAGGCAAAATGGGATGTTGCAATGGTCGGTGATAGTGACTTTTGAAAAGGCTGTAAGCAGAAGGTAGACTGTGTTTTTTCAAAGGTTCTTTTCTACTTCAACGTGGAGACCACTGGGAAGGAGGCAAGACCAAGAGCCAGAAGCCAAGCTTGGAGGGTGGTAGAATTATATGGGGAGAGAGATAATGGTGGCTTAGGTCAGAGTAGTGATAGAGGAGCTGGTGAGTGGGGATCAGAGTTGAGGGTGAAACTTAAAGGTTGAGCCCTTTGAATGCTGAAAGATGGGCTCTGGGAATGAGAGAAGGGACTTCGCTAAAGATGGCTAAGCAACCAAGTGGTCCCACAATGGAGATGGGGAGCGTGGTGGGAGGAGAGTGGAGGAAAATTAGATGTTTGAGTTTAAAATTTCTGTAGGAGTCTGTCTTAGTTAGGGTTTTATTGATGTGAAGAGACACCATGATCATGGCAACGCTTATGAAGAAGAACATATAATTGGGGCTGGCTTACAGGTTTAGTTCTACATCTGGATTCACAGGCAACAGGAAGAGAGTGAGACACTGGACCTGGCTTAGGCTTCTGAAACCTCAAAACCCACCCCTATGTGACACACTTCCTCCAACAAGGCCATACCTCCTATTCCTTTCAAATACCACTCCCTGTGAGCATATGGGAAGGGGAACTCATGTTTTCATTCAAAATACCACAGAGTCCAAAGTGGAGATATTAATTATACAGTGAAATATACAGGCTGAGGCCAAAGGATGAGTTGAAATTGAAGATGTGTTGTAATCTTTAGTATATAGATACTCTTGGAAGCTATGGAACTCTGTGGGGAAATGACTACATGATATGGGGGCATCAGAGAGAGGACTTGAGTTCCCTTTGTGCTGGAGCTCTGAGGCAGCATCATTTAACATTTGTTTGAGAGGAAGATACTCTTTTGTGAAGTGTGTGCACATGTGTGCATGTAAAGGGAGGAAGTATATGTCAGTGTCTTCTTCAATTGCTGATCACCTTGGTTTTTGTTTGTTTGTTTGTTTGTTTGTTTGTTTGTTTGTTGAAGCAGACTCTTTCATTGAACTTGGAGCTTACCAATTAATCTAGACTGGTGTCCAGAAAGCCCCAGGGATTTTCCTGCCTCTGTCACCCCAGTGTTGTGTGCTGGTGTGCACTGCTTTACTCTGTATTAAACGTAGCTCCTTGTGAATGTGTGGCACTTTACTCACTGAGCCACACCCACTCACCTAGGTTGGACCTGTATTCTTGATAGTGAGAGGGTAAATCTTGGTAATATACTTAGAATACCTGAAGAGTCTATCTAGAGAGGGATGGAGGAGGGGGCAGAGTGTTGACAAGGATGCCCTCCGGCTCTAGGAAACAAGAAAGAGAGGGATGCAGAAGGCCAAAGAGAGGGCACTAGACCAGAAAGAAGAGTGGGGAAAGAGCCTAGGTGACAGACATCCAGGCTGATCTCCAAAAACCAGCCCCTGGAGGTTGTTCTCTGCAAGCAGGTGATAACTTCCGGTTGATTTCCTGCAGCCAGGAGCTTTTGCCACTTCTAGCACAGGCAGCCTCTCCATCCTCACAGACTCTGCTGACGTCGTGCACAAACTGGAGAGGGCTTTTGCTACAAACCATGAGTATTTGAATTGCACATTACACTGCCCATCGCCGAGAGAACACCCATTATTTCGGAGCCATGAAATTTAAAAGAATGCTTCTGAGACAGGCTCTTATTGCAAGTGTCTAGGCAAATGCCCAAATCTAAGAGCTCCTGGTGGATCTCATCTCCCTCTCCCCCACCCCTCTTTCCCTGTGTTGTGGGCGTGCATCCACCCACTGTCATAGCTCAACCATTAGAGAGCCTGTAACCATCAAGAAGCTCAAGTTCTTGCTTTGAGGCAGGTGTTGGGCGTGTCAAGAAAATAGAGACTTGAGATGGGAAGTAGGAAAAATGAATTTCTGCTCAGACAGCTACTGACATTTTAGTCAGAAATTCTCCAAAGCCAGTCAGAACATGAGTCTGTTATACTCTAATTATTTGAGGACCTTTTCAAAATAAATATCTCTAACCCACTTCTGAGCTGAACTCTTCGAAGGAATATATTTTGAAAAGATCCCCCAGGTAATTCTGATGCTTAGGCCAATTTGGGAACTCAGCTTTGATGTTCAAGGGGATTTCAGGCTTCCAGTGCAAAATAGTGTAACTTTTCACAATTGCATCTTATAGTTTTGTTCAAGTGAAATGAGGTCACCTGGGAGAATGCTCTCAGCAAAGAGATATTCCCTGGTGGGGCTTCTGGCATTATCTGTCAAGTCAAAGACATCCTCAACTCCATTGCTAGAACAGCATCACTTCCAGGTGGGAAGAGCAGAGTCCTGGCTTCAACTGAAGCAGATGACCCTGGGTGATTGACAGTCCCACTGACCACTGACATCAGCTGAGAGGAGGGACATGTTGCCAGTGCAGCTGGTCCCAGAGTAGTCACACTTGGCAGAGAGCTGCCACTGTTCTGAAATGCAGTGCTCTCTAGAGTTGTGACTCTGGGCTGCTCCATCTCTGAGTAACTTAAGTGCCCATCACACAGGACAGCAAACCAAGTTGTGAAAGCAGTTGCACTAGAGAAATAGAGGCCATGCAGGTGCAAGATCATTCTAGAAACAGTCCTCTACTCTTTGGTTGGCGGGGAGACACACCGACCCTTACTTCTAGGGCAGATGGATTCTCTATAGACATCATGAATGTCGCAAGGCTCAGAAGCCTGCCTCTTGTCTCCCTAGAGCAGGTTTGGGGGAGTCCCTGCATCTCATTCACTGAACTTGAATGTGTGCATGACTCATGTAGGCACCTGCAGGTTTGTTTGTTGTGTGACAGATGTTTCCTGGGGAGAAGATACACACACCCAGAGGGAGAGGGAGGGAGAGGGTATGGGGGAAGGTAAGAGGGAGAATCACCGCAGGAAGGGAGCCCCCAAGAGACTCAAGCAATGGTTGTACCAGTGCTCAGCTTGGTGAGCCAATGAGTTTTTATTGGGGTTCCTAACAGGAGTTGGGTGAGGGGTTACTCACATAAGTCAGAAAGGACAGCTGCATCCCTGGAAAGCCCAGCCCAGCCTGGGTGGTTTGGCAGAGCCACAGCCCAAGAGTTTTCTGCTCAACTTACAGGCAGCTCTACAGGTTTAGGAGGTTTTCTCTCTGGGGCCCAGTTTGTCAGTCTCCCCACAGCTGCTCTTCAGGGCTTCTGTAAAGCTGGGAGTGGGGGTGGGGCACCCAGAATCTTGCAAGCTTCCACTCTACCAGACATGTGACATGGTGTTTACTTCCCGAGTTTCAATTCAGAGGAAACTGCTCTACAACAAAATTCAAATCCAGCAGGCCTCTGGTGGAGCCAAGATTGGGTTTGCAAGCAACTCCCATCAATGGGGAAACTGGTCCACACTTTGATCAGGAAGATTTGAGCCCCACTAAAAAGCTCTTGAAGAGAAGAAGTATTTCCTCCCACTCATGATAAATTAAAACAGACTCAGGGGAAGTAGAACCCTGCCATGATTCACACTACAGTCAATGCTGAGATCCACTGACTTAAATCATTCTCCTGGTCTCTCTCTCCTTCCCTCCTTGTTCCCCTTCGCTCTCCTTTTTTCCCCTTCCTTCATCTTTTTGAGACACTATCCTGATCAGAGCAGACAGCTAGACTGATAAAGAGCTCTGCATCCCATTACTGGAATGGCCACGGAAAAGCTCTGGGTGGGAGGGCCAGTCTCCTGAAACAGGGCTCTCTCTCCTGCAGAAAGTCTTTCCGAGAGAGAAGCTTGACTCCTGCCTGCTGCAACTGGTCCCGCCCACACTTGTTTCTTTTCCCATTTCTCTCGTTCACAGTTCTGACTTCTCCCATTGCTCATGTCAAAAGGGAGACAGCCATCAAGGACACTCCTGTGGATAGTCCACCTCCATCTCCTCCTTTTAGAAAGCCTGCTCAAAGGAAAGGCAGTGAGCATTTGATGAGAAGGCTCCTGTAACAGTTGGGACCCTAGGCAACGAGACAGGGAAACTTAAACCAGATAAAACTGTGTGGAAATGTTTTATTTGTTCATATAACTGAAATACTGGTAACTTCAATGAGATTTATAGGTTCAGTTGACATTCCCTGAAACCCCTCCTTCGTTCTTGCCTGTCCTCCATCTTGTCACTGCTCTTTGTTGACACATCTCTAATGTAAAAAGGCCTTCAACATCCTGGATTCTTCCAGTAACCCCAGGAGGAGGGGAAGGAAATGTTCTCTCTTCCTGGAATTTCCTCAAACTTCAGAGAACAGATTCTGGTTCTTAGTGAGCCATACCTATATACATCAGTCAGTAAGAACAGGGAGTACTTGATTGGCTTCTCTGGGACCATCTTAGTCTTATAACCAGGAAAGGGGTGGGTCCTGTCTGAACCAGAAGAGAGAGAGGCACAGATGCTGAGCAGCCTCGTGAAACCCTGCTGCCCACACCCAAGGCCATCCATCAGGCCTTGTCCAGCCCAGCACGTCCTTGCCCATACGGTCCTCCAGTGTCTGTTTCTTGGATGTTGCTATGCAACAAGCCCCCGATAATGTTGCTGCCTGGGCCGGAGGAGGTGTCAGTAACAGGAGGAGGGTGTGCATAGACTGATAGTTTCTCTCTTTGCAAACCTGAGATCCCGTAGTCAATCTTGAAAGGGAAATTTGTTCGTCTGCTGGGCAAGAAGAGGTCAGGGGATGAGGCAGAAGTGTGGGGAGCCCAATTCCTGGTGAATTTTCCACTTACAATTCTAGAACAGACCTCTTCATTTTCACAATGATGTCTTATGCACAGGGCTTGGAAGTGGGGGAGAAAGTCTGTACTGCTTTTGGAAAGTTGTAAATACAAGCTTTGCCACTTTCTGCGGATAGCTTCTTGCCTCCCTTAGATTCAGCTCTCAGCTCATAGCTGGGTGATCTGACTCCTGCCTCAAGCCTCCCCACCCTGTGGCATCCTTTGCCCGGATCAAAATGCTCCCATCCACCTGCTTGACTTCTCTGTCCTAGGCCTTCATTCCTCCCAGAGTGTTCTTCCTCCCCCTTCCCTGAGTTCTCAATGCTGCCTCAGAATTTTGAATTAATTTTTGTCATCACAAGGAAAAGTCAGGACCTTGTACATGACAGATAATGGTCCTACCATTGATGTGTATCCCACTCCTCCAATTGTGTGAATATTCGTGTGGGGGTACATGTATGTTTACAGGTTAACATGTGTGTGGGCACATGTTCATGTGAAAGCCAGAGGTTGATATTGGGTGTCTTCCTTGATTGACAGCCCCAGATCTCTCACTTGAACCCAATACTTGACAATCCGTCTAGTCTAGGTAGTGAGCTTGCTCTGGCAATCACTGGTCTTGGCTTCCTGAGTGCTGGGATTATAGGCAGCCAACCCTGCTAAACCAGCATTTTCATGGGCTCTAGGGGTCAAAACACCCATCCATGCTTGGACATTGCACTCTTTATCCAATGAACCATCTCCTCAGTCTCCCTCATCCTGCAGCCAGTTTTTGAGAAAGGGTTTTGTAAAGTTGACCAGGCTGGTATTGAGCTTATAATCAATCCTCCTGCCTCAGCTTCCTGCTCAGGGGCATTGCAAGACTGTGCCACAGTCTTGGGTCTATCTCATCCTTCCCAGCTGATTACTAAACTTCCAGTCACCCCATGGATTTCTAGCTGATGAAAACCTTGTGGGACACACACTGCA
The DNA here is from genome assembly GCA_028658305.1 of Pachyuromys duprasi. Taxonomy (NCBI): domain Eukaryota; kingdom Metazoa; phylum Chordata; class Mammalia; order Rodentia; family Muridae; genus Pachyuromys; species Pachyuromys duprasi. The sequence continues at coordinate 110,717,518 of CM053766.1, forward strand.
ACCATAGCACATAGTTTCCTATTGTAGCTCCGGGGTCACTGGGTCTTCTGTATCTACTGCACTACTGATAACTTTCTCATTGTCCTTACTTAACTCTCAGCTCCAGGAGTGCCCATCTGTCTGGGTCCCTCTGGGTTATCAGTGCTTAGTATGACTCTGGCAAAGAGTAGGGGCTCTATAAATCATTGCTGAATGAATGAGTCTACTGACACTGTCTCCTGAATTGAGTACTCACAAATCAACTGGGAGATCAAAACACTTTCAGGCTTACTGAAGACTCTGCTTGAGTCTTAAGAGTCAAGACACCCTGGAGAAACTTCTGGGAAATTTAGAAAAGGCTTGACACAGAGTTCTCAGTGAAGATCAAAGGCAAAGGGGGACTCATGTTTAAAGGCATTTTCTTTAGTGACTTACAGGAGACCAGAAGATAACATGATAAATCGTTACTATGAAATAAGCAGTGGAAGGAAAAAGGAGATGTTTGTTCCCATAATGCAGCGCTATGACACCCTTGAGCTCAGAACGGCACTAGATGGACTGAGTTTAGCTACCTCTCACTACTGTCTCTTTCCTTGATGGTAACTGTCTGGTTTCTAGATGCTTTCAGAGAACAGGTTATTCCTGTAACACTCTTTCACTAGCTCATCACATTCTGTGCTCAGGTGCTGAGCTCAGGGTCTAGCACAGCTGCCACTGTGCCGGTGAGAACGTCCCCAACCCTTTCCCTCAGCGTCTGATGTCATAGATTAAAGGAATTCTGCCACACTGTGATTCCTTATGCAGCATGATGGATAGCTGAAAGTCTACTGCTGTCCCTGCGGACACAGTTTGAATTAGCTTGTTCGTTCTGAGCATGCTCTATTGACAACTCAGTCCTGAAACACAAACACAGCACACTTCATCTCCCCCACTGGACTGTGATTAAATGAGGCTGGACATTATGGTGCTCCTCTGGCATCACCTTCTTTAGATCCTTGAGCCCCTTTCCTTGGGTAGCAACAAACATTTACAAGAGTCTGTCATTAACAACAGGGATGAGACACATGAATACTACCACTAACAGCATCTTTTATAAAATTTCATAGTGGTTTTCACTTTACCAAGTGTGATGGCGCTAATTTCTGATTTGGCAGGGTCTAGAACCATCTAGGGCATGCCTGTCAGGTTGGTGTGGGAAGTATTATCCAGATTATGTTAATTGATGGCGGAAGGCCCATTTTGATTGTAGATGGGACCATTCCTTGGTTAAGAGACTCTGAACTGCACTGAAGGGAGAAAATAAGATCAGCATTAGCACACACACTCTCTTTGTTCTCTTCTGATTGTGGAAGTGATGTGATCAGCTGCTCCAAGCTCCTGCTGCCTTGACTTCGGTGCCACAATAGACTGTACCTCCCACTGTGAGCTAGACTCAACCCTTTTCCCCTAAGGCTTTTTTTTTAGGGCATTTTTGTCATAGCAACAGGAGAAGAAAGGGAGGTGCCATTTCATTGTTATATGTTGATCATGAGAGTTGGATTTTTCCACCAAAATTATTTTATTTTTTAAGTGTGTGTCTGTGCCTGAGGGTGTGTTATGCACACGTGTACATGTGCCCATGGAGGCCAGAGGAAGACATCAGATCCAATGGAGCTGGAGTTACAAGTGATTGTAAGCCATGGTTCTCTAAAAAGAGTAGCAGGCACTCTTAACTGCTGAGCCATAACCCCTACCTCTCTTTTATTATTGTGTGCAACCCAAGCATGCCGCTTCTGGGAAGCCACATACAATAAGGGCTACCTTTGATGAACTCTAAACATGCACCCTCCTCTACACCATGTCATAGTAGAATTAAGAAGTACTCACACAGGGGTCT
>CM053766.1:110719872-110735098 GCA_028658305.1 Pachyuromys duprasi
GCAATAACACAATACCACTAAAGTGAGTGTAAGCACGAAAATGGAATTTATTGGAAACATAAAAGGGGCTCAGAGAACCTGAAGGTAGGAAGGGGAACCAACACACGATGGAACGTGAACCAAAGATCAGAACATAGCTGGGAGCCTGGCAGTCTCCCTCCCATCTCTCTATGATTGAACCTCTTCTTTCTTGTTCAAATTGCCTTTCTTTACTCCTTGGGCATATGTACGCTCCCATCTTAGGCTTTTTATAGCCTCTCACTCTCAGTAAGCAGCAGAGACAGAACAGTGTCTGGATCCAACAAGTTTCCCAAAGAGGAACACCTAACTGGTTGTAGAGTACCTGTCAAGCATTCTTCTCTGAGCCAATCAGCTTTGGCTAGGGTGGAGAGAATGGGCTCAGAAATGGAACCTCCTGTTTTTGTCGGTGGGAATCGGCCTTCATGGAAGAAAAGCGTGGAAGTCTTAGCTCAGAATCTCCACTGAGAGCAGGGGGGGGGGGGTGGCCTGTGGGCTGGTGGTATGACTGGGATGAGAATCCAGGGAACAGGAGAGCAGGATCTGAAACACTGAATTAGTGAGATAGAGCCTGCCCATGGGTTTGCTGGATTGGTTGTTGTTGTTGTTGTTGTTGTTGTTGTGTGTGTGTGTGTGTGTCCACAGACATGTGTGGACATGTGTCTATAGGGGCTGGTTACCGTTCACCTTCTTCATTAAGGCAGGGTCTCTCAATCAAAGTCAGAGCTTAGGGAAGTTTTCTTAGTCTTTCTCGCCCTCTTGCTCTGGGAATTCCCTGTCTTTGCCTTCTGAAGTTGGGACAAAAGTCAGGCCATCACATCCATTGGCATTTGTGCAGATTCTGGTGATTTGAACCCTGGTGTTTTGGCTACTGAGCCATTGACTCAGCCCCACAAGTGTGTTACTAAACTGACTGCTGATGTAGGCAACAGGGGCCCATATAAACCCAAGGATTTCCCCCGCCCAACCAGGAACAGGAGAGGTGAGAAGGTGTCTTTCAGCCCCTTTGACCTCCAGCTCGAGAGTTTCACTCAGCCCATGCCTAGCCTCACCTTTGCACCAGCATAGCTCTTGCTTCAAACCGTAAAACAGAGCCAGAGGCAGCATGCTGCAAGCAAGGTGCTGTCAGCATGTACCTGTAGCAGGTGGAACCAAAGAGGTGGGTCACCGACACGAGCATGGGTGCACAAATGCTGTGCAGCCTTGTAGGTCATCAAGCAGGAGAGATTCCTGCATGGTGGACACAATCCCTTTCTCCTGGATCTGCTCAGTGTATGTTTTCTGAGTGAATGAATAGATAGAAAATGTTGGAAAAGTTCTCAGGGAAAACAAGTTTTTGTCTGCCTTTCATATGAAGACCAAGTCTGAGCACATGCAGTCATTGAAAATATGCTCCCAGGTATTTTAATTTTAAAAGTGCTGTGTGTGTGCATGTACGTATGTTGCAGGAGTTGGTTTTCCCAGTCTAGTGCGTAGTTCCTGTGGATTGAACTCAGGCTGTCAGGCCTAGCAGCAATCACCTTTGTCTGTGGAGTCCTATCGTTGGTCTCCCAGGCACTCTCTTACTGAGGACTATCAGTTTCATTGACAAGTCTGATGCACTTGAGAAGGGAGATGATGTTCCCCAATTTAGGGCTGAAGGACAGACCTGGCGGTGAGCAGATGCCCAATGCCGGCTCTTCTGACTGCCTGGCCTGTTTACAAGTTATATGGCTGCCGTTGGACCCGAGCACAGACCTCTCCTCCGTTTTTGCTCTCTCCTCTGTGGGTAATTTGGTGCAGTAGATACAGAGAGTGTTAAAACCCAAAGCAGTTTCTAATTTTGTTTCATTATAAAGGGAATGCAACCCGCAGGAGCCATCCCTGCAGCCTTAACTAAATTTACTCTTTCAAGCTGCAGAGGGGCTAGATAAGGATCTGATAGAGACCCCATTTGGTGGAGGTCTGGGGCTGGTTCAGACCCGATAAACCTGCAGCTCAGGAATCAATAGAGCCCTTTCAGGCCTGCCATTATCCAACAAGGAAAAAAAATCATAAAATAAACAGCACCATGCCATCAAATCAGATTAAGCAGATAACAGGTTTTGCTGACTCTGGGGCCACGTTAGGGAAAGCAACGCAGGGAGAGAATTAGCCATTTAATGAGTTCAGCTCTCTCCTGCGTGTGTTTTACAAGTGCTTGTATTCCGGTTGAAGAGGGGCAGGAAATGGGAGAATGAATTTCCACTTGCAGCTGGAGTACCTCCCCAAACACAACCATGTTCTGCTGTCTTGGGTCAGCTCTTCACTGCTTATAGGAAAGCTTGCAAAATGCTTAACTCCTCCAGCATGGAAGTTTGTTCCCCCAAAGCCTCACCACACTCTAATGCTGGGGCAGCGTTTTCTCCTTGACAGTGAACCTCAGTTTTCCTATCTGGAGTTCTGCTCCCTGTTCACTGAGGCCAGAAGGTGGTCATTCTCCAAGGGTAATTGTGTCAGAGGAAGAGGGGGTGAATGTTATGCAAAAACAAGGGGATTTAATTTTGTCATCCTGTGTTGACTCTACTGTTTCTAGAACCATCAAAAATGATCCCCTGAGACTGGGGAGGTATCTCAGTCATCAAAGTACTTGATGCCTGTTCTGGCTAGTTTTATATCAGCTTGACACAAGATAGAGTAGTCTGAAAAGAGGATCCTAAACTGAGAAAATGCCTCCATAAAATCCAGCTGTGGGGCATTTTTATTAATTACTGATTGATGTGGGAGGGCCCAGCCCATTGTGGGTGGAGCCATCCTTGGGCTGGTGGTCCTAGGATCTATAAGAAAGCAGGCTGAGCAAGCTATGAGGAGCAAGCCAGTAAGCAGCACCCGCCATGACCTCTGCATCAGCTTCTGCCTTGAGGTTCCTGCCCTGTTTGAGTACCTGTTCTGACTTCCTTCCATGATGGACAGCGATGTGGAAGTGTAAGCCAAATAAACTCTTTCTTCCCCAAGTTGTTTTGGTCATGGCCTGACTAGGACACTCCCCAACCATAAGGAACTACATTGGTCACCAGCCAGAACCCATGAAAAAAGCCAAGTGTAATAGCTCACACTTGTAATCCCAGTATTTAGTGGGCACTGCATGGCTCCCTGAGGTTTCCTGGCTGCCATCCTAGGCTAATCAGTCAGATCCAGCTCCAGTGAGAGACTCTGCCTCAAAAAGAAGGTGGGTGGTTCCTAAGGAATATCATTGGAGGTTGACCTTTGACCTTTACACTCTGTGTCAGCATTGTGCAAGCATGGGTACCCCTTATAGAAGTCAGTGCCAGGGTCTCCAGCAGTGCCTACTATCTTGCTGAATACAGACTACTGATGTTGTGGATGACCTAGGAAACAGGGAGGTTCCCACCTGTTCTGTGTTCCCCTGGACTCTGCTTCTTGTCTAACCTTTGCACTATATCTCTTGTCTATACCACTGTGGGGACCAGACCCTCTTGACTGTCACCTCATCACCTGGATCCCCTCCTTAGTCTTGTTAAAAATGATATTTTAGTTGTTGGTGTGATCTGGCTGGTCTCCAGATTATCCCTACCTGTCATGGGTCGTGAGGATTTGATCCTGCTGTAATCAACCAGTGTTGTGACAGGTGAGTGTGCTTGGATTTTAAGTAGAACTATCCCAGCTGTCCCTCTCGAGGGAGTACTGTTCCATCATAAGCAGTGTGAATGCAATGCTCTGGAATTTTGCAATGTACAATTCCACTGGCTGTATGCCTCTCTGGTAGTCTTTGGTGGCTGAGAAAGAATAAGCCACATATTACAAATTTTTCAAGCCATTGAAAAACATTCCTTGTGTCATTGGTCCTGAGTTTGAAGTTTGAGCAATTCTGATGTTTTATAACCCAGAAGTCCTTTACTTGCTCTGGTGGTTTTATAAACTTGGATAGCTTGAACTACATTTCCCAGAATCCACTATCTGTTTTCCCATGTGGCATGGGAAATTTCTATAGAGACCTGATATGGAGCAACAGCAATTTTATTTTTCTTTCTATAGTTCAGGTGGAGCATTTTTATGGTTTAAACATGCAGTTTCAGGCTCCTCTCATCCGTGTGGAACCATCTTTCCATAAACTCCTTTTCTCCCCAGCCTCTCAGTCTCAGGCCAGGTGTATATTTCATTCCCTAGTGAAAGGAGCCAACCCCTCCCTCAAGATCATCAGTGTGAGAACTGACCTGCTTCTGACCTGTGACCTTGAAGGTCCTAGACTGCTTTCAGTGGATGAACTTCACACCTCTCCCTTCCAAGGGTTCAGTTCCTGGCAGACGGACATGAATGGGGCACTCTGAAGTTACACAGTGTATAATCCCCATTGGCTATATGCCCCATTGACAGTCGTTAGTGGCTGAGATTGCCAGCAGACACTGAATCCAGGTCTGTGTACCTGGTAAAGTGCCTTTGCCCTTCTAGAGTATACAGTGCAAGCTGCCAACATCTGATAAAAAGACAGCAGACACCATTTAATCAGCCTTACAACTGAGTAAGGTCACAAGCCTGGGATAAGTCTCCCATGTGGCATTAAAATTTCCCATGGCCTCCTCACCTGAACACGTAATGCTGCACTTTCTGTGGGGAATATATTCCTGATAAAAGCGGCAGTTGAGGGACTCAGGACCAATTACACATAGAATGTCTTTCAGTGGCTTGAAAAATTCGTAATAAGTGGCTTATTCTTTCTCAGCCACCAAATAACCAGAGAGGCATACAGCCATTGGAGCTGTACACTGCAAAATCCCACTGCTTATGACTCTACCAAACTAGAACCCACTGTAAGTACTAGATGGCAGATGGGTAGAAGGGTGTGTGACTTCTTTGGGAATTGACCTTAGGAATCAGAAACAAAGGGAATGAGCATAAACCCAGGAACTAATGAACAGCAAGGAAGAAACTCATCTTTGCAGGTTTCTGCTGGGGTGATGGGTCTCCACGCCATACAGCCTTCTGGGGAGCATGCAGCCTGCCTCCCAGGAGCCTTGGAGGTAGGAAGGCTTAGATATTATATTTTCTAGGCCTGGGAGCTCCCACAGTGGCCTTGGGTGTCAGAATCCCACATTCACATTCCTGAGGTCCACTTGTGTGAGGATGCCTAAATTCTTGGGGCTTTAATGAAAATGTATGGGCCACAGAGGCCGGAATGCACAGAAGGCTGAGTTCTGGGCAGATCCTCTGAGTGAGGCAGCATCAGGCAGCCCAGGTCAAAAGCAAAATTTGGGGGTAGGACTTGGGTGGTGCAAGCATAGTTTGCCCTTATTAAAGCTGTTGCTTGCATGATCTGCTCTCTCTATGCTTTTGTATTAGGAAGCAACAAGTAAAATGAATGTATATTTAAGTGATCAAATAAAGAAGGACTCTGGGACTTTCTCATGGTAAAGGCCTATTCTAACATAAGCACATGCATACATGTGTACACATGTGCTCCAACTCTCTAGCACTTCTTTACCTCCTGTGTTGTTCTCTTCCATGAAGCAGAAGAGGAAATCTCTAGAAATATGCACTTGAGAAATGAATGTTTCTTGAATTTCCAAGGAGTTTTTACTGAGGACCCCAAATGAAAGGTGCAAAGGAGCTTGTTCATCCATGAGTTACAATGAAAATAACACTTCATGTTCACACATACACATGAGAGAAAGGGAGAGAGAGAGAGAGAGGCAGAGAGACAGAGAGATAGATAGAGGCAGAGAAACAGACAGAGAGAGAGGGGAAGAGAGAGAGAGAGGTAGCTTGGTTGGTAAAGTGATTACTTTTCCAGAATTAGGGCCTGAGTGTGAGCCCCATAACTCACATGAAATAGCTGGATGTAGTGGCATGTGAATGATATCCCAGCACTGGGAGGTAAAGATGACGTGATCCTAGGGGCCTGCTGGCCAGCCAGCCTAGCCTACGTGGAGAGGTTCAGGCCAGTGGAGGACCTCAAAAACAAAGGGGATCCTCTTAGGTCATCTTCTGGTCATCACACATACACATATGTGTAGATATGTAGAGGTGGGGGCAGAGAGAGAAAGAGAGAGGGGGGAGAGAAGGGATGGGAAGGAGGGAGAGAGCTATGAATATATAAACACAGCGTCTCAATGTCTCAGGAGTAAGACTGGAATTAAGGAGAGGCATTTTTTTTTTATCAGTTCTCAGGGACTCCACAGAAGCCAGGGGTCTTGGCTCTAAGGGCAGGTTCCCTGCACTGGGCTAGCATGAGCCTGGCCACGCCCCTTGGCCCCACCCCATTATGGGCTTTACTTTTAGTTTTATCCAAATTTAGTAGCAAATGAAGTGGTCTGTCCTGGCCTCAGCTCAGAACCATGACTGTTGCCTATGCTGAGAATGTGGACATGCAAATTCAAAAGACAGGGGAGACACCCAGCAGAGCAGTTTCCATTTTCCAAGGTCATACTTATTTGAATATGCAAATAGAAACTAGTGAGTATCACTTGATTCTTGAAACAATGACAGTTCCCCATGGCACTGATAAATTGGCTGATGTCCTGAAAGAAAAAGTTACTCGTAGCTCTCCCTTGTCCTGGGGGTCACTGGCCACTAGTCCCTGAGGGAAAGGGGGCAAAATGGTGAATTGGGGATTTGGTGGTCTGTGAGCATGAATGGAAATGACCTTCCAGGCCAGCTTTGGGGAGGCAGACTAATTTCATTTGGGGTGAACAACGGTTTGTTCACCCCAACTTTGGGGAGGGTATAGGAATATTCAGGGTGGGCAAAGCTATTGGCTGTGGGGCTGAGCTACCGAGATGCCTGCCTCATTTACATGGAGAGGCATTCCAGCAATCCCAGGTGCTTGCTGAACAGATTGTTATCAGGAGCAAGGGAGTTGGACCTTTAATTCCCTTAAGGACTACATGACGTTCCTCAAGTAGAAAGTGTGGGGATCTGGTATCCTCAGGGAAGAGAAGAGGAAGCCTGAAAGACAAAGGGAATCTTCCATTTTGCGCTGAGCACAGGGCTTTCCAGCCACGGAGGACCGAGGCCTTAGCAGCCTGGTTTCTGGACAGTTACTTGGCATCAGTCTCAAGAAGGTTTTTGTGGCCAGGTACATAGTAGGTGCTTACTATTCATTTGACTATTGTAGGAGGCTGGCGAGGACGGCAGTTGAGAGCACAGAACTTAGGGGTGGGATCAGGGGTGTCAGACCCTAACCCTGCATTTCAGTGGGCAGTGTGATGAGGTCAGTAACTTAGTCTCAGCATTCCTCGCTATAGAACGGGAGCAACAGCTGCTCGCTTGTGTAGGTCGTTCAGGGGATTCAATGGAATCGTGAGCTGTGCACAGTGTTTGTAGGTAGTAGAAGCATAATGACGGTGATGGTCGCAATGATAGATGAGGGTGGTGGTCGTGGTGATCGTGATGGTGATTGCTCTGATAGTGGTGATGGGGAGGAGAAACGATGGTGGTAATGGTGCCGGCGGCGGCGGCGGCGGCGGCGGCGGCGGCGGCGGCGGTGGCGGCGGCGGCGGGGAAGGTTGTGGTAGTGATGGTGGCGGTGGTGCTGATGGGGACAGGGATAGTGGCGACAGTAGTGGTGATAGGGAATTGATGGTGGGCGATAGTGAGATGATTGTGAGGACAGTGACGATATCTGAGACACGGTCCTATGGGCTCTTCAGTCATTCCTTAGTCATGTGACTAGTGACAGTTCAACAGTTTCTCCATTCCTCAGCAGGTGAGCTAGACAGAGGATTCCCAATGCTGTTTTAGTGGCTTCCTGAAAATTGTTTCTTATTCAAGCCAGTGTTTCAGTGATGCACGGTTGACCTCTGCACAGGGTCAGGAAAAACTATGAGCTACGGAGGGAAAAAGCACTACTTTCCATCCCAGGAATTCCCAGTGGGGGTCCCAGCGTCATCTGCTCCTTTGAATGGCTGGCCTCTGACATGTTTGGAACAAAATCTTAATCAGGACCAGCCTTTCCCAATGGCTCCCTCACTCCTTTGTCCTGTTATTACCTCCATCAACCCCTCCCCCACTGGCTCCATTTGACCTTTAATAAGCACCGCTCTTCTTCAGGGCTGCTGGTGACTTACTGCCATCCCAGAATCCCCCTGGGCCAGCTGCCTTCCCATCCCCTGGCCTCTCTGCAGCTTGTAAGGGAAAATTGCATTTTATTTTGTGTCTATTATTTCCATTCTCTGCCACCTGGGTTTTAGAGACAAGTGGAGGAAAGTAAGTGTGTGTGTGTGTGTGTGTGTGTGTGTTTCTTCCCCTTCTTGTCTCTGACCTCTTCTCTCAACCTTATCTTTCATGTATTCTCTTCTTCTGTTCTGTGCCACAGCTCAGCTGGGGAAACCACATGAGTCCATCAGGAGTCTCCACTCAGGTCATCATCCCCTGAGCACCTGCGTCCTCAAAGCCCTGGAGATCAGCACAAGATGACACCTGAGAGCCACCTGATGGGCCTTGAATGGAACAGAAAAAGCCTCAAGCATTCTGTGATTGGTGCAGACCACATAAATCCACCCCAACACATTGCATCTACCATGACTTCCTGCTCTTTTGGTGTTTGTTTTCATCCAACAGGAAGTTTACCTAGTGACATCTTAAAGTGATCTCTACAGTCAGAGCATTTCATTACTCCCAAAGACCCCCAATCCCACAGTGCATTTACTTCCAGAACCCTGCTCCCAGACCTTTCGAGCACCCACCGACTTTGTTTCTACCAATTTGCCCGCTCTGGCCATGAGCTATCAAGAAAACACTAAGCGGGTGTCCATATGGGCTCATCATACAAAATGATACATTTCACTGTAACAATCTCAAACAGCATAGACAGTATCAGCTACTTCACTTGAATTCACCCTCATTCCTCTCTTTCTTGTGCCTCTCCCACGAGGTCTCTTCCTTCTTTCCAAAAAGCCCTACGAGTAGATCTGGATTTCTTGTTGTTGTTCACTTAACAAGGTAGTTTCAAGGTTCACCTGCATTGTACCACATTTCAATGTCTGATTCTTTTTGATGGTTGCATAATATTCAGTTGTGTGGAAATAAAATATTTTGAGTTATCCTTCCCATCCACCGATGGGTGTTTATGCCTTTAGTTACTACATAATACTGCTATGAATGTGCAAAGACTTTTCTGTACATCTATTACTAGTTCTCTGTGATGTGTACCAGAATAGACTGGCAGTGTCATGAGTAGTTCTTTACTTAACTGACTGAATGTGTCCTAACCGCTACGCCTTCTCTTAGCCTTACCTGCCATATTTTCAGATTTCCTATGGCTTTCTCAGCATCTGATGATTTTCATTTGGGGGGTTGTAGCCATCCTGAAATCTTGTATGGTTTTAATTTGGATTTCCTTAGTGACTAACACTGCACATTTCTCATGTCTATCATTTTTGAAGAGGTTTTCAATCCGTGACTTTCCCCTATTTAAAACTGGATTATATGTTTGGTTGTTGGATTATTTTTTCCTTTAGAAATACTTTTATTATATCTTTGAGAGTTTTGTGTATGTTTGGAACATATTCACACTTCCTTTCCTGACTCCTCCCAGATCCACCCTACTCTCTACCTATCCAACTTTGTGTCTTTTTTTCTTAATTCAAGACCAACTTGTGCTTCTCAGATATTTTTGGCATGTTTGCGCATGTATTTTTTTCTCAAGGTCTTTAAGGTTAAGCATCCCTTACCATACTCCCTCCTTTGCCTTGCCCTCTACTTCCAACCGCAGTTTAACTCTTCCTGTTTCATTATTCTCTTCTAAGTCTTTGTACCAGTGCATTCAGTCTCCCTTTCTTTAAAAGCCCCTCTGTGTGGCCTCTTAGTAACTTCCTGACTTCTAGAAGTGTTCCAAAAGAAACACGCATATCTGGAGTTTCAAAGGTAACATCCACAGACAGATTACAGAAAGCTTGTGCTCTCCTCAGTTACCTCACGCTGAATACTCGTTTCCAGCTCCATCTACTGACCTGCGAGTTTTGTAATTCCACTTTTCTTAAGAGTTGAAAAATACTCCACAGTATAAGTAGAGCACATTTTCATGATCCATCCATCAATTGATGGGCATCTAGACCGTTTACAGCCAACTTCAGATGTTTTAAAGTAAAAACTTTGATTGTGTTTGCCTTCAGGAGAATACTTGGAACATTAACTTTTTCTTACCCCACTTACGCCACTTCTCCTAGAAAGCTTTCTCTGAATGCAGCACTAGATAACGCCACCATCAACTCCTACCTTGTTCCGTGTCACTCATTTGAAATATTTTGTGAAGACAGTCCCAACCTCTGCTTCATTTCCTAGAGGAGAACAGTTTCAGAGGCACGGTAGGTGCCTAATAAATGCTGAGCAAGAGAAGGAACAAGTGTGGCAGCACTTGGAAATTCAGAAAGGCACAAATAAGGATCCCATGAAAACATGAACCCGAGTCATGTCTCACAGTGGAGTTGACTGAAAAGAGGTGAAGTGCAAATTCAAGTCTTTGGGACTGAATACCACCCAAGCCTCCTTATACCTGTGAGTTCCTCTTGCTTTTCTCTATCTTTCTCTGCCAGGCGACACTGGGTTGCTCTCCTTGAGGGATGTGCAAGGCTCATTTCTGCTGTCAACATGGTGACAGTTGGAATCACCTGGGAGATGCACTTCTTGGCGTGCTCTGAGGACATTTCTAGAGAGGTTTATCTGAGGAGGGAAGAACCACCCTGAGCAGAGTTGGCGCCATCCAATTCTCAGACTGAGTTTTAAAAGCGATGAAGAAGTCACCGGAGCACCAGCATCCATCACTCTTTGCTTTCTCTCTGTGGGTGCCATGTGACCAACAGCCTCACAGTCCTGCCCCACGTCTTCCCAAACATCATGGCACTATCCCCTCTACTCTGAGCCACAACAAGCCTTTCCTTCCAAAATTAAAACTCAACTTTCTTTCCAAAATTAAAGCTTTTCCTTAAGTTGCTTTAGTGAGATTGTTTTGCCATGACAACGAGGGAAGTAATTAATATGGAATTTCTTGTGTTACAGCTGATCTTCTATCTGTTAGAGGGAAAGAGTTAGGGTATTTGGGAATCACCCAGAAAATAGGGTTTTGGCTCATCATGCCCCTAGGTGCTTCCTTTGTAATGCTTACAACATTTTCATTAAGGACACGGTATTTTGTAATAACTACGATACACAAATGATCAAACCCTGCTTGTTAGTGAGACTTGGCCTGAAATGTGAGATAAATATAAACTATGAAAACTCTGTGCTTTTCTATTACCACCCTGGAATCCTGAGTTGAAGGGAGTGGATCTAGATTTAACCAGTTCACAGATGTGTACCGCTACAGACCAGTGGAAGGATTCTGAACAGCAATGGGACAGCGCGGAACAGCGTATCTCCTTGCACCGTCCGATGGGACTCCGAAGATTCTGATAAACAGTCTGAGAAACTAGATGTGACATTTATGCTTGGACTTGGTCCCATAGACATGTAACACCCCTAAGGCTCTAATGAGCAAATGGAAGACTTTAATTTTATTATCCAGAATTTTTTTACGGTCTGGAATGAAGGGGAGTGACATTTGGATGTGTCTCCTAAATCATCGGAGGGAGATCCAATTATGTTTACTGTCATTTGTGTTATCTCTACTTAGAAGAATCTGATGCTATATAAATTACTTACCTGAGTATGATAAAAATCTCCCCCCCAATCAAACAACTGATCATTCTCCAAGAAAGCTCAGTGACAAAAGAAATTCAAGCCCTAGAGGGCTTGAATCTGTGAGTCTGGCTTGTGTTATGTGATGTCACAGGTGCGAGGGTGAGAGTCCTGATAATTTGCCCTTTGCACTTACATTACAGCATGGGTGACATCTAAATAAGAAGGCCACTGGAGCCCATCTGCACATGTAGGATTTTTGGTAATAAATCGTTTCTAATCAGTCTTCACTCATCACCTTCAGCTCCCCCGGAAGTTGTGTGAGTCCACTTCAGCAGACTCCTGAGCCATCCGTCACAATGGCGGGAAGGAGTATTTCTCTCAGAAAGATTCAGTCTTCAGATGCAGGCCTACTGGGGGCCAGGTGGGTCAAGTGATTTCATCAGGCCTCCTTGATAGAAGTTGACAGGAAGCCATCTCAGCTAAGTCAACCTAATTGTAGTTTTGCTGTGCCAAGTGGAAAGGTTTCATGGGAACCCAGAGAAAGCAGAACAGCAGGCCCTGGAGAGAGCCGGGAGAGCGCCAGGAGCCATAGAGTTGAAATGATCCGCGCAGCTTCTTTTTGCTGGCTGTGTGCTCCAGCTGAGTGACTTTGCTTGTCTGTGTAACACTTCATTCTTGCTTTGCCTCCTTGTGGCTTTCACCTTCACAGCCGTCCCTGAATCTACCTGACTTACTAAGTGTCAATGGATAGCTCCCAAGGCATTATTCTCCTCTTTAAGTTGCTGAGACGCACACACTGCTCTTGCAGAGGACCCTCCCAGAGTTGGGTTCCCAGCATCCGCAGGCACCTGCAACTCCAGCTCCAGGGGATCTGACACCAGCTTCTGGTCTCCTTGGGCACTTGCATTTGCTTGTGTGGATGCCTCCCACATAGTTTAAAAAAAAAAGTAAACTATCTGTAAGAGACTCCAAGAGTCTGACCTCTGACCTCCACTTGTGTGCCATGGCATGCATGTGCATTCAGACGCGCAAATTAAGTAATGTTCTAAAATTAAAAATATATCGTTTCAGATGGGAGTAAAATCCATAAAGGAAAAATAAAGCATGTAAGAGAATGCAGTGTCATGATGAGTGGATTTTCTGAGCCCCCTGTTGTTGGACATAAGGGTTAACAGCAATGGCAGCTGCTGACAGGCCCGCCCTCTCCTTTCTTTCCTCCTTTTCCTTTGCTCTCTTCCTCCCTCTCCTCTTCTCTCTCCTCCTTCCTTTCCTCCTCTCTCTTCCTCCCTCTCTTCCATCATTCCTTCCTCCACAGGGCTACCCATCCAGTGGTGGAACAAGGAGGAGATGATTTAGAATCCTAAACTAGACATTATATAAAATTCTGGAGGAAGAACATTTCAGGGAAACAGAAAGTGCAAAGGCCCCAGGGCACAAAAGAGCGCTGCACATTCCCAGTTCAGCCAGGAAGCCGGTGGAGCTTAATTAAGATGAGCAAAGAGAAGGTAGGAGCAGAAGGAGGCGTGTGTCAAATCTTCATGCTGGGTTCCATAAGCAAGCCAGGGGGAAGGAGACAGGTTTTAATATGACAGACCAAGAGGCGCTGAACTATATATTAAAATCCCCTCCTGGTTCTGTGGGTATTCTCATCATTCTTTTCCTTAGTTCAAAACAAACAAGAAAAAAAAAACCAATTTGATTGACTTAAGAATAAAGAACTCACATTTGTCCTTAGAATTCCTGCCCTCACCTCCCTCCTCTCCTCCCCCTTCCTTCTTCATGGCTGAGTTCATTTGCAAGCCGCTATCCGTTCTCTTTGCTTTTCTGGGTATCCTTGGCCTGATCATCCTGCAGCCCCAGCTAGCAGAACTGGAGAAGGAGGAGTGAGGAGGAAAGAAAGGAGAAGGAGGAGAAGGGAGAAGAGGAGGACAATCGGGGGTGGGGGGAAGGAGGAAGAAGAAGAAGGGAAGGCAAGGGAGGAGAGGAGAAAGGGATGGGCGGACAGAGAGGGGCAGCGGCTGCCACAGCCATTAACCCTTATGTCCTACGATAGGAGATTAAGCAAGTCCATTCGCCACAACTCTTGGCCACCAAACATGGCTCTGAAAAGAAGTAGCTATTTCTGTTACACTAACATAGTAGGTCTTATACTCACAGTAATGACAGTGCTCTGTAATCTCTCATACACCAGGATTGTGACATGCTTATTTATTCTGCTGTGTGCTGTACATGTGTGAATGCCTGCGCACGTGGAAGCCAGAGGTCAACCTTAGTGCTGCCCTTAGGTGC
Source organism: Pachyuromys duprasi (assembly GCA_028658305.1). Classification (NCBI taxonomy): domain Eukaryota; kingdom Metazoa; phylum Chordata; class Mammalia; order Rodentia; family Muridae; genus Pachyuromys; species Pachyuromys duprasi. The sequence goes on from CM053766.1 coordinate 110,733,772, forward strand.
CATCCAGCTCGTTCTAGGAGGCAGCCCCTCAAACAGGCCTGGGGCTCACCAATCAGGCTAGCTGGAGTGACCATCAGACCCTCAGGATCCTCCTCCTCTGCCTCCCCAAGTACATGCCACCAGGATCAGCTGTCTATGGGGTCGCATGCATCTCCCGACTGGATCTCCCCACCTAACAGAGAGGGCTTAGCACAGGCTTGTCCTGAGCTCATAGATGTGGAAATCAAGGCTTCAGCACCTTGCTAAGGAACACTGAACCGGTGAATAGTTAGCCCACTGTCTAGAATCATGCCCTCAGCTGGCTTCATCACAGCTGGGGTGCCCTGTTGGCTGAAGGGGAGTGGCTGTGAAATAATAAGGGCGTCCACAAGCCCATCTTTCTGACTGCTAAAAGGGCATCCAGCTAAATGTTAAACCTCATTAGCTCTGGGTGGTTAATTATGGAAGATTTTTGCATGTGTTTATGATTTCTGTAATTAGACTTAAACAAAAGCAATAAAAGGTCTCCGTGTGTTTTTTTCTTCCACGCTCAGCCCGGCTCTCCTCTGCTGTGGCCTCAAGGCCAGAGCTGGGGCACTCAGTGAATATGAAGCCGATGCCCTCCCTCCCCTTGGCCTCTTGGCTTTGCAATTTCAGCACAATTCTCTCGACCGCTTCAAATTTTGCTCTCGTTCTAAAGGCCGAGGTGGTTGCTATTATTCACTTCCTAGGACAACTTATTGTTTCTTAGCTAGGGGCGTGAATAATACATTTGTAAGGGAGCCAGGCCCCAAAGTATTTGCCATGGACAGGGTGCACTGTACGTGTTTGGCGGTGGTGCCGGCTCTCGGGCCTGAGCGCCAGGAGTCTGCGGTGATCAGTTCATTAAGAGATTGGATTTGGAGGATAATGGGGATGAGGAGGCTGCCTCATAGCTTTGAGACCTGAACTCCTCTCATCTCCAGTATCCACCTGGGGCATGGGGAGTTTGTGTTTTAAGTGATGTCAGTGTGATCCAGCCATGAGCTTGCTCTGCAGGCCTGGGTTTATTCACAGAGGCAAAGGTTACTAGACATGCAGTCACGGGCACCATGCTAAGCACTAGGAGTCAGGAGAGAGCCCGGGCTCTGCCTCTGTGGACTTCCCGAAGTGATCTGTGGGGAAGACAGATGTCAACAGCAGAGATTCGGGATGCTGTCGAAGCCTGTGAGGCAAGAGTTGAGCCTACAGTCTGCAAAGGTCGTCCAGGATATCTTGTTTCAGTGAGTGAAAAAGGTTGCCTAAATGTGAATGCGCTGAAGATCAACAAAGGAAGCAATTAGTGCTGGGGTTGGAAGGTGTGTGTGTG